>OZ005655.1:69807857-70139889 GCA_963930645.1 Salticus scenicus | reverse complement strand
CTAAGTGTCTGTCATCACAACAAATTACAGTTTGCAAACGATTTACAGCACAGTAAACTGCAGCTTCAGTTGGTAGTTATAACGCGAGGGAAAACATCTTCACCATTAACGCTTTATCCACCAAGTCAACATGGATACTAAAACTTCATGTATGAGCAAGTAGAAGGCAAATTAAGAAATAAGCTCTGTTAGTCGTAAAACCATGTAACTTATAGGACTCTGATACTCATATTTTTTGCTACGCACACTTGCAGTTCCCTGTATCGACAAAAATGTTAATTATTATTTTTTCTTTACTAAAAAACATCCCTCTTCACGAAAATAACTTTTTCGTAATTCACGTTTAATTCTACCAAATCCTTCAATTTTTATGAGTTTTTAAAGCGTCTACGGGCTTACGGGACACCCGCTATGTGCATGTATGTGTATATATTGTTAAAAGATTAACGATATTGCTCTTAAATAAATGTATATAACAAATTATAATAAATTATGTAATTGTTGTAAAAAGTCATTAAATAAGAAAATTCCTTTCAATGTAGGTAGACTAAGTCAAAACTTACAGTAAACAACTTAATTTGAAATCAGGTCTTATAAATGCATTCTTTTTAAAATAAATTTAATATTTCTATAAAGAATGTGCTATATAAAGTATAATATATATATATGCAGTACATTTTAAGTCATTTAAATATTACAAAATGGCACCATAGCTGTGGAGTTTTTGATAAATAAATTTATTATTATTTTTTTTTCTCTTAAAAGTTAAAGTTTAATTAATGTTTCACTCTACTAATTTCCATTAATTGCTCCATAATATTTGTGCAATCCTCGATCCTATTATATTCTGATTTAAATATCTTATTTTGGTATAATAATGGAAACACATGTAGAGCTTAAAGAATGAGAAAGAAGTATGAAATGTAAAATATTGAATATAAAATAGTGTAAAATGAAAACGTTTTTTAAATTGCAAATTTGTTTTTCGAAATCAGGCCAGAAATATAGTTAAAATGGACAATTTATTTTATGAAAAACTAAAATCCTTTTTTTTTTTTTTTTTTTTTTCTCCAAAAAATTACTTTTTATTCATATAAATACTTTTAAATTTAGAACTAAAAATAATTATTTTTATGAGCAATTTTGTTCGCAAAAAATATTCTGTCCTTCTTCAAGAAGCAATATAATAGTTAAAATTGATATTTCATGGTCTTAGTATCAATTTAATCCGCAATGATTTTCTTCATCTCATTTAAAATTGCATCTCACATTGTATCACGATAAAAAATTATACACATTAATGAAAGAAATAACAGCAACAGTCCAGTAAACAAAATTTTGAACTTAAAATAGTAGTTGGAATATCAAGCATGTAAGCATTTCTTTACAGCACAGTATGGGAATGAAATCATGTGTAAAATTGATCACCGGTTTTTCCATTCCGGTGATCAATTCCTTTGAAATAGACAACTGACTTTATGAAAATGTATTATTTTGATAAAAATCGTTTTTAAATGTTAACTTTTTATTTACATAAATCAGGAGCGAACATTCAAACCGTATTTTCTCCTTCAGATATAATTTTTCAGACGACGCATAAACAAATGAATAAAAATATAACTGAACTTAAAAACTAATTATCGTTTGTTTATACGTATTACTAGATTCTAGGAAACTATGTACACATATCTAGGAAGATACGTAGACATACTAGTTTTATTTTAAGTTTAAAGAAAAATCACTAACTCTTTTTTTTTTTTTTTTTTTTGAGAAAACACGGTTTAAATGTTTGCTCCTCAAATGCTTAATATTTGCCGCTTAAAATAGTTATTCTATTTCTAATTTTATTCTTAGAGAAAATAATATACTTTGCAATTCATATATCACTTTAATACTTAAAATCCACAATTATAGATGATATTAAATATTTATGGAATTGCACATAATTAAATACGAGACTATTAATAAATACTCTTGAACAATTTCTGAGAATAATGGTATTTCATAATATCCCTTTGAAAGTATTTAAGAAGTAACGACAATATTTATCTGTTGAATAAGGCTCTTAACAGAGTGTCGAAATATGTAACTTGTATAAACGATATTACTAAAGCCTCATTAAAGAGCGTTTCAACAAACTATCATCCATTAATTCTTTGTTTTCAGAATCATTAGAAAATCCTAATTAATTCATTTTTTGCTGCTATTTCTACGGAGATATTTCATTTTATGCGATTTAAATCAATTTCTGTAACAATGAAAATTTTACGAAAGAACTTACGACCTTTATCAATTCATGAAGAAATCATTTCTCGGTGGCCTTCCTCTAAGCTATAAATTATGAAAGTTTTGAGTTCATTATTATAGATAAAAAACAAATAAATCTAAAATACAGAACAGGACATTGAGACGTATTTAATACCAATTACTGTTAAAAAAGAAAACGTTATCTGCTTTACTATTATTACAAAAAATTTTGGATGAATCAAACGTTTTTTTTTTTTTTTTTAAATCAATAAATGAAAATATTAGAACAATGAAATAATTAATTTTTTTTTTCTTACGTATTTATTTTGTTATTATTCAATGATTTTTCTTTTTTCAATTTCTATTTTTCCTGTGTATTTTAGGGCATAACTCTAAAAGAAAAGAATACGTATTAGTTGAAGAATTGCAAATAATTATACGTATATAGTATATGATTTAAAATAGTCGAAATTATTTTATACTATATACTATATAGATTTAAATTTATATGTATATGTATATAGTGTAAAAAGTATGGTGAAAAGCTGATATTTTATGACATTTGAATACATAGAATAAATAAATAGAATGAATAAATAATACTTATTTATTTCAATACCACGATCATGCAATTTGTTTCAATTAATAATTTTGCAAAATCATTATTGTGTGCATACAATATCAATAATTGTGTATTAGAATCTGAAAATGCGAATATTAGAAAAGTGTCTAATAAAGTATTAAATGAAACAAATCGCGAAATAGTATTGTAATAATAATAATAATACCTTTTTAGGAATAACTTATTTAAAACTAATATAATGTGCACTGCATTCAATTTTTATATCTCCTTATACAAATTCACTGAGAAAATATCTGTGAATATTATTATATAATAAAATTGCTTTCCATGCTCTCTTTTGCTTTCGATTTTCATCTCATACATTTATAAAACTAAATGACGAATGAAAGTCAGTTTTGAATCCTATAGACAACAACAACGGAAACACATTTTCCAGGATAATAATAATTGTCATTATTAATATTATTTTACAATATATATATATATGCAATATATATATATATATATATATATATATATATCCACAAATTAATATCCAATTGTCACAGATACTTGTTTCACTAATTCATTTTAAAGGTATTGTCGAATTCTTTTAAAAATATTTCTATCAACAACTTACACTTCGGTTGGGGGGGGGGCGGAGAGAGGGCTTAACGCACAATGGGGAAGAAATAGCAACGGATATACACAAGATTTTACCCCGATTGACTATTTCAATTCGTATATATACTTTCTAATTTCATAAATGGTTAAATATATCCCTCAATGTGTGTGCATTTATATGAAATTTTGTCATCTGCTACAAATTAAAAATTATGATTAAAGGGACTGCATCACGAGTTCTTTAACGATATTCTCTGATGTTTGATAGTCAGCAAATCACGCCAGTGTACAACTGAGAATAACTTTCTCTAAACTTATGTGTATTAATTTCGTGTTAGAGTTGGCAGAAAATTGTTATTGCACTAAGACGGTCATACGGACATTTTCTTAAATAATTAAATCCTATTTAGGACATCTTAAAACGTGTAAATTCTTCGAAAATACGTACAGTTTTAAATTTTCCAAATCCAACTCTTTTTGTTATTGAATATTAAAGAAAGTAATGATAATAATATATAAATGATTTGTTTTAGTAACCCCAGAAGAACTCATGAAATAATTAGTAAATAATGTAAATTATAAACACAATCAACGTAATTCTAATAACTTTTATTTGTATCAATACGATTTCGTATCAATTTTCACCTCATCCGGTTTTGTATATAGAATAAGTTAATAAAAAGTAGTGTGATCTTTAAAACATATAAAAACTATCATATTTAAACTATACTTTTTTTTCAAGCTTATCTTTAAGCTTATCTTTAAGCTTATCTTTTAATATTAATGCCAAATTTGTTAATTAAAAAAATAATCGTGTCATTTTTTAGCATAATTCAATAATTGAATAGCTGTTATGATTCAACCTCTGCTGATTTTCTTTTTTAAGAATTGTATTTTATGAACTATATAATTTTTGCTTAGTGTAAATTCAATTGTACACCATTTTAGTACATTTGCTTTATGAAATAAGTAGGATAATCTCAGTTATTTATTTTCTTTTTTGATTGTGTAACGTAATTTCGACTACATTACGACAGTGCGTAACTATGATTTTTAAAATATCTTTATATACCACTAAAGAGGCGTGACGTTATTTGAACTATTAATTTAATTAAGAATTATATACTTGAATGTTAATTTATTTAATTTATTTTTTAAGGAAGAAACACCTACTCTTTCTTTAGAAATTTTTAAACTCACCATTTTACTTAAAAGTTCATAAAATTACTTTATGCATATAAAAAATAAAAAATAAAATACTAAGTTATTGATTTCAAAAACATCAAAATTTCTTTAAAGTAAAAAATATAAATAAATATTTACACAACGCGTCTATACAAAATATAAAAATAAAATCATTAAGTTTTAAGAACAATTTCATAATCAGACTATCAAGTTTGTCACTCATAAGTATTATCCGTTAAGAAATGGGTAGGATCAGTTAAAGTAAAATATTTCTATGGCATTATTGCCAGAATAGATTGAATAAGATAAGTAAAGTAAGATTATGAAGGTACATCAACGTGACAACGAAAGCACCTGTTATAAATACCTAAAAGAGCGTGATGTTATTTTCTCTAATACCAGGACAAAAGAAAAGAAAATCATATCATTGATTAACCTTATCACATACTAAAAAAAAATAAAGAAGTAATTGCCTTTTCTATATAAAATCCAAATTAATATCACTTAAACACTTAATACAAGCAACTTAATACAACATTTTTTAAGTGTACTTTTATGAACTTTGTATGAACATCATTACAATATTATAAATATTATAAATATTTAATTACAAAATGAGAAAATAAATATTTTCTTCTTATAATTCAAGGGGATACAGTATCTAAAGTAAAGTCAATATTAAAACTTTGTGTCAAACATGACAAACACAAATAGAACAACAACTCAAACATTAGTACCACAAATAAATTTAAGTCGTTAAATTTCCCTGAAAATCAGTTACAATTACAGTGTATTAGCTTTGGATTAAAATGAAGATTATGGTATGAGTAATTTCGAATTTTAATTACTAAAATTAAAGCTTGTTATTATCTTAAAATAAGAAATAGGGATAAGAAACAGCTAATCAACACTATCTGTAACAAAGAAAACGATGTTAGAGCTTTACATTAAAAACTCTGAAGTAAAATCGCTGAGATCTGTTGTACTTCTCAGCGTTTACTTTTTGATGCTTTTATTGATAGGGAGATTGTAAAAGGCAAGAAACCTTTAAATATGTTTTATGTATTTTATGTTTTAAATTATACATTAGTTCCCCATCATACTATAGGTATGGGGAACTTAAGTATTCGTGAAAATTTTCGACCTCGGTTTTTTTACCTTTTTTACACGTTTTCAGGTCTGAGGAATCCGAAAATGACAAAATTTGTATGGTGTCCGTCTGTAGGGTGTCTGTTAGTTTGTTAGTTCGTTAGTGTGTTAGTCCGTTAGACTGTTAGTATTCTTATCTACGTACACGATATCTCAAGAACAAATTGTCGCAGAGAAGTCAGATCACTTTTAAAATATTATTTTCGATACTGGCAAGAACTCTATTCATTTACAACATTCGAATTAAAAAACTTCGTAAGATATTAGAAATTTACGATTTTCTTAACACGGCAGAAAAGAGAAAAATTTCATTTAAATGCCCATTAAATAGAAAATTCTTACTGTAAAAATGTCAGACCAGATTTAAAATATCAGTTTTGATGCCGGAATGAACATCAGTAACTATAAAGATGCTACTTTGAAAATTTCGCATGTTATTGGATATTTACGAATTTCTTAACATGGCAGTATAGGGCAAAATTTCACATAAACGTCAATTTTGAGAGATATTTTCATCGTAAAAATGTCAGACTACTTTTGAAATATTATTTAGGATACTGGCATGAATATCATTGACTATGAATTTTCCAATATAAAAATTTCGTAAGTTATTACATATTTACGAATTTCTTAACATGGCAAAATAGGGCAAAATTTCACGCAAACTGCAATCTTGAGGGATATTTTCATCGTAAAGGTGTAAGACCACTTTTGATATATTATTTAGGATACTGACATGAATACCATAGACTATGACGTAATTTAAGAGTAATTTAAGAAATTCGTAAGTTATTTGGAATTTACGATTTACTTAAAATGGCAGAAGAAAACAAAATTGAGCATAAACGTCTATTTTGAGGATCATAAATCTATCAGACAACTTCAGAATAACATTAATGATACTTGTATGGACATGATTGACTTCAAATATTCTAATAAGAAAATTTCGTAAGCTATTCGTTATTTAAGATTTTATCAACGTAACAAAATTGAAAATTTTCCATGTAAATATGCATTTTGAGGATTGTTGCATTGGAAATAGTAGCATGAAAACTAAACTACGAAATTGACCCTAATGAAATAAATTAATAGAATAGAATAAGATAAATACATCGAAGTGAACGGTGGATAGCCTATTAGGCGGGGATTTCATTCAGTCACTGTGTCAAACGTTTGGCCAAATTAATTTCTCTTAATATGATAACTATGTTAAGAGAATGTCCTGTTCTAGAAATTTATGAAAACATATATATGATGGGGAACTGAGCAGAGTCCACCTATGCCAACTAGTTTTTTAATGTATACTATTTCGTTTTTTAATGTAATTAAAACTTAATTTTAACTCTTCTTGTTAAGTTGGTTTAATAAAATTGTTTGTTTGTTTTATAATGACTTTGTCATCATCTAGAACTGCCTCACATACATTAACTTAAAATCTTTAAGCTAACTAATGGAGATGTTTTCACTACCTAGCAATTTAAACTTTACTATTTAACCCTTTATAGGACCATGTTTTTCTGTTAATGTTACTTTAAAATATTTTTGGGAATTGAGATTGATTTATAAAAAGAAATTCATTTAGTTTATTACACAAAATTAATTTGATTTTTAAGATTTTTTTTCGTGGTATGTTTCCCACGGCCCACTGTGAGTTATTCAAAGGTAAGACATCATATATTTTGCAATTATTTTTATTTTGCATTGATTTATATATATATATATATATATATATATATTGTAAAGTTACACCAACTTTAGTCAATCGTACGTCATCTGAAACAGTTTTCTTGCTGCTCAGGAAACTTACAGGCCGTCCTTTGCTTTTACGACTTGAAAATCCAGAAAAAAAGTTGTCGTGCTAGCCGAAGTAGAAAATTTAATTGGTCTCTAGGTCCCGAATCGTTTCTACTTACTTTCCATAGAATGAAGGCATTTACAATTGCTAGATCAGTTAGGAAGTATAGGATTCGACATTTAAAATTTATTAAAATTGGTGAGATGTATACTTCCCACGTCATTATAAAGGGTTAAAATAAGTCATATTGTCGATATCAAAACTGGTATAATTATGTAATTACAGCTACATTGCACAATTTTTGATATTTTTAAAAGAAGATTGCACAGAAATATTGGGAAATACCATGTAATCTAACTGAATAATTATTCTGAAAACTGAGAACAATTCTTATTAGATTAATTAAGTGTTATTTTATTAACAATATTATACTTTAGAAATGAAAGAAAATCTTTAATTTATGATTTATGTATTTAAAAATATGTAATAAAAATAATATATTATTAAAATTACTCTTTCTTTATCTGAACTAAAATTCAAAATTACTTTATACAATCAAGTACATAATTCGAAATAAAATTAATTTTGAAAAAGCAAATTTTCTCATGAAAAATGTTATAATTTACTTATTCATATTTTCAAAGAAATAATCTAAAAATGAATATAGGTGTGGAGCTCTTTCACACTCCATGAATATACATGGTAGTCTCATAAAAACGTATACAGATAATAAAGGAAATCCTCATAATCACATACTACCATAGCCTCCTAAACTAGATGCCTTTCGCGTGATTCGGAATCTTGGCAATAGTTGAAGCGGTAGACAGCGCCACCTGGTACAGATTGCGCGAATTTTTTATTCAACAGCCACGAAAATTTTTTTTAAAGCGGGATATACATAAAAGGCGAATCGAATCGAAGAAACGTCGATTATACATACCATATATGATTTCTGAAAATTATTTGTGACAGTTGAATAAAAAAATTGCTCAATCTGTACCAAGTGGCGCTGTCTACCGCTTGAACTATTTCCAAGATTCCCAGGAACTCGAGAGGCATCTAGTTTAGGAGGCTATGATACTACACTCAATTAACATACTACATGCACTTCAAGCTTAATTTCTACAGTGTGATCCAAAACATTCTGATGTTTAATTTTTACTGGTCACCTTTTTCTCTTCACGACGAAACTTTCGTTGCAATATATGAGGTATAATGTGTCCATTATACTCCCAAAGTTTTAAGATAATTCCTAAAGAATTTTTCTGGAAAAAGTCTAAATTCGGGAGTGTCCAAATACTTACTGGTAGACATGGTGTCATGTAATGAAAAAAAAAATTGATCTCCATCTGGTTATATTTTGCCAAAAATCCGCTGTAGATGAACATTTTTTAGCAGTATGTTATGTGTCTTATCTTGAATTTTCTTTGGGTTTAATCTGTTAGCTTTTTAGATAATTATAGTAATTTAGTTTAAATGATCAACTCGGAATTTATGGATTATTTTACATATTTTGGTACCTGTCACATCCAGACAGCCTGAGATTAATACAATTGTATGATTAATCCACGATATTTGCATCACCTTAATGAAATACAGATTTAAAAAACCCTCTTGAATAAAACTGTGTAATAAATACTAAAAATGTTTTTTAATGTCCATTATTCGGTGAATATCACTACAAAAATCCGATAAAGTAACTGATCAAACACAAATGTCAGAAATAATTTAAATAAACACATATATATATATATATATATACATATTCCAAATTTATATATAAATATGCTTATAATAAATAATAAATTTGTTTGGTTATTTCCTTTTTTTTGTAAACTTAATAATCATTCACTTTTATTTATTTATTTTTTTCAGAAAAGCCATAGGGAAAAAAAAAATAATCACAAGTTTGACAAGAAATATCATGTTAAGCTTATCAAAATGTCTTTAACATCTGTTAGCTGAGTGCAGCTACCCATCCAATGTTTTATCACTGTTACCCGACATTTTGTTTTATTTGAAGAGATGCCAAAAAACTTTCTTTCTTTCTTCTTTTGTTTTTTCTTTGTTTATAAAGTTGAATTTTTATTTTAACACTTGTTACGTTTTTAGACTTTATTTATTATTATTATTATTGTTATTATTATTATTATTTTATAATACATGTGTATATGTCCATATATTACTTACAATTCAGTAAATTTTGAAAGACACTATTTTTAATAGTCAAATTTAAAATATAAAACAATGAGGTATGAAGGAATTAATTCATCGATACAACATATATATTTGTATTAATTAAGTATTATAGGTTTTTTCTTTAAAAATATCATACATTAACTATATTTTTTTAATGCAAGTTAATTACAAAAAGTATTTTATGTTTTGTCAATAAATAAGAATTGATTTTTAAATGTTATCAATGCAAACAATTATCTCATATTTTTAATGCATCAACTATGTACGCATTTCACATTATGTTGCCCAAATTACTTTAAGAAAAATAAAAATACTATTTAAGGTTTTAATTTATTACTTGTAAATGAAATATATATTAACACTTATATTAAAATACGTAACTTTAAAAAAAAAACAGATTTGTATTAATAATATTATTATTTAAGGCATATTAATCTAAAACACTTAGTTTTAAAACCGGAACTAGTCACTGCACTCTTTATAAAATGAATTTGATTTTTACATCAAGAATTTTTTTTTTAGATATTTTGTTTTATATGTATCGAATCTTTAGCGTATTTTAAGTCGATTAAGTATTACAAATGAATGAAAGTTTATCGATTTTTAGATGCACAATTTTTTTCACTAAATATTTTATTGTATCTTTTCTTAAAAAGTAATATAATAGTTAAAATTGATGTTTTCCAGTCTCAGTATTAGTTGAATATGGAAAACGTTTCTTCATCTCATTAAGAAATACATCTCTCATTGTATAACGATGAAAAGTCATGCAAATTTATGAATAAAAAAAAGACAACAGTATGGTACAGGGTTTTTAAATTAAAAGAGTATGTAAAATATGAAGCATGTAAACACTTTTTTTACAACATAGTGTGGAAAATTGCATCCCATGACAAATTATAAGCCTGATCTTCCAAGTCCGACCATAAGTTCTCTTTAAATAGACGACTGGTTTTATGAAATTAAAATGTGTTGTGAATTTTTTTTTAATTAAAATAAATGCTTAATATATGTAACTTAAAATAGTTATTCTATTTCTAATTATATTTGTAGAGAAAGTAATATTCTGTATAATTTATATGAATGTTTATTACTGCAAATATAGAATTCTAGATGGTATTGTATTTCTAAACAATTATACATCACTAAATATAAGAATGTTAATATACTTGAAAAATTTCTGAGATTATCGATATTTCATGATATACTTTTTTGAGGATTTAAGAAGTCACGGCTACATTTATCTGGTGATTAAGGCTCATAACAAAGCGTGATAACTCGTGATTTGTATAAACGACAATAGGAAAGCCTCATTAAAGCTGATTTCTCTTTGAGTATATTTATACGAAAATGGAAGAGAACGTATCAATAAAGTACCATCCATTAACTCTTTGTTTTCGGAGTCATTTGAATACCCGACATAATTGATTTTTACTGCTATTTCTCTGGAGATATCTCAATTTATGCGACCTCTATCAGTTCCTGTAGCGTAGAGCGTCTTGTAATAATTAATATGATTTATGACTTTTATCAAGTCATGAATGAATAATTATCCTGAGCACTCTCTTTAAGATATTTCGAAAGTATTTTAGTTTTCATTAAACAATAAAATGACGTTTAATATACAGGTGTTGGACAAAATAATGTAAAAAATGTTCGCTTCTTTACGTTTTGTTTAATATCTTGAAATTTATTTAACGTGTTGTTCTTGAATCTTGGGTAAAAGGAAAACGTGCCTTTTAGCATATTTTTAACAAAGATTTTGTCACGAAGGTTGTTAGAGAGAAAAGGAAAAAAAAAAAAAAAAACTACGTCACACAATGAAACTTAATACAATATTTGTGATTAATTTTTCTTCTTTCTTTCATAGGTATGTAGTACATACCTGTAAAAAAGTAGAAAAATTAATTGTTTGAAAAGATTTTTTTCTGATACAAATTTATATTTGCAAATAAACCCTTATCGTAAAGATATTTTTAGAAAACAGCTGAAAAACAGCTCATTTAATCACCGATATCTCTATGAATCTTTATGATATTCAACTGGATTTTTTTTTTTTTATAAAGTGCTTTATTAATTGAATATTAGACTATGTCAAAGATTTTTGCTACAGTCCAAGCATGCGCAGTACTAAAGTATTTTTTACAACTGTCCATATCTCTTTGAATATTAAGTATATTTGTTTTAAACTGCAATATAATGATTTAGGAATATGTTGTCATGTTTTCAGAAAGTTTCATGAAATTAGAAGAAAATGCATTGGAGTTAGAAATTGAAAACTTGCGAAACATTTTTGCATTTTTCAATAAAATATAAATAACTCCCTAAGTATTCTAGATATCCTAAGAAAACTCTAAGCGGGCATAAAATATAGCATTATAACCATATCTGAAATCTGCAGATCAGTCGTAGCTTTTCCATACACATTGTTATCAAAAATACTTTTAATTTTATTGGATTTCTTGTTCGTCCGCTAAAGCCCTTCGTGACAAAAAACTTTGCTAAAAAATATGAGGGAGGAAAGAATGTTTTCCTTATTCCCAAACTGAAGAACTACACCGTAAGTAGTTTTTAATATATTCGACTAAAGTAAAAAAGCAAAAGTGTTCACATTACTTTGTCTAACACCTGTATACAGAAGTCATGACACGAATGACGATTGCATATTTAAATATAGCAAATATATACATTTTTTAAATTGACTTTATACTTCAAAAATTACTCAAATCATGTATTTTTTTAGATTTTAGGCTATCATGTGCGAAAGAAATTATCAGTAATAATTATATGAATTTGATAATATTATATAAAGTAATAATTACTCTTTTAAGCATATTAAGACAAAGTACTCGAAATCGAATCCCAGATTGGTCACTATATTTATGCTACAATTAATTTGACTTCTTCATAAAGAAAAATTTTAATAAACGAATTAACATAAATTGAATTTCAAGTGAGCTATTCCATTTATAATGAATTTTTAATGTACTTTCTCTTAAAAATATATTTTATTATAATATATATATTCACAATATAATATTAGTACGAAACAGAGTTTTTATTTTATTTTATTTCAGTTTCCTTTTTTCCCTTACGGAAATAAGTGTAAGATTATATATACATTTAAGAAAAGGAAAATAAAATAAAAAGTATTATATGATTATATGCAAGTATAAGATAATATGAAATATAAAATATGAAATAAGATATGAAATATAAACCTGGTGGCAAAATGCAAAGCATAGGCGTTATTTTAATATGGCATAGGGTTGCCTGGTCAAACCTGTCAAGAAATAGTGGTCAATCTAGGAGAAACAAGCAAATTGTAAAAGCTTTTAACAAAATGTAAAAGAAACATGAATAATATTAAAAAAGTAAAAAAATGAAATTATGATCATTTAAAAGATGAAATTGGTGCCAGAATATAAAACATAGAAGTTACATTAAAATTTAATAGGTTTGTCGGCTAAAATATGTCAAAAAATAGCAATCAACCACGAAAACATTACAAGTTCTACAGATTTCTTAACCAAATGTAAATAATAAAATAAAAATAAATGAAAATAAATAAATAAATAAATAAAAATAATAAATAAACATGAAATAATTTTAAAAAGAATAAGTATAAAATTATGAACATTTAAAAAATGAAACTGGTGCCAGAATGTAAAACGTAGAACTTATTTTAAAATGGGTTGCATGCTCAAATCGCCCAAGAAATAGCGCTCAGCTGCCAAAAACTGGCAGGTTTTAAATGTTTCTCATACAAATGTAAAAAACATTAAAAAGAATTTAAAACTGTATATATATGAAGTTATGAATGTTTTAAAGATAAAACTGGTGATAAAATCTGAAGCATAGAAGTTAGTTTAAAATGGCATAGGGATGCCTGAACAAATTCGTCAAGAAATATTGGTCAGCTTTGATAAAAAAAAAAAAAAAAAAAAAAGATAGCGATAAAAAAAAAAAAAAAAAAAAAAATACACAAAGCTTTTAAAGGCTTTCAACTAACTCTTCACATTAGATTAGGAAGGATTTTTTATATTTATATTAAAATAAAAATGTCTTTGGTATTATTTTTTTTTTTTTTTTGCATTTCGCAGCATGAAAAAAGAGATTTTCTTTTAAAATTAACTTGTTTTCGAGATTTGCGTAATAAAGTGCTATAATATAAAGGTTGCATTGAAAGAGCAATTTTAGAATTAATATTTAAATCTTGTATATAATTTTAAATTACAACGCAAAATATAATCAACATTGCTTCATAAAAAATTATCACACTTATGCAGATTCGTACGAACTGAATCAACAGTTACTGAGGCATAGCAAAATTTGCGGAAAATAATAGCATCGTCACTTGACCGCTTATATACATCTGAATGAAATATGTATAGTGTATTCTAATAATGATCGCATATATAATTTAATGCACTTATAAGTTATAGATGCTAAATAGAACTTTTTATTCGCTGAGAAAATTTGAGCTTAATAGCATCACAGGTCGGTCATATGTATCCAAATAGTTTTCCATAATGGCTCTCAAACTTCTCAAATTATGTGAACTTATACGAGTTAATACTTTATTTTGGCCTTCCCCCAAATAGGAGAAATCGCAAAACAGTTTCTGAGACATTTTTGCAGTAATCTTATTAGAATCTATGTATAACAAGGTCCACCGAAATGTAAAAATGTTGTGAGATTCAGCGTTTAAAACATGGTGACATACAAACATAGACAACCGTTTCTAAAAATGGTAAAATTGAGTTAGGAACATCTCAAAACATCTTTTAAAAATAAACAAATAAACCTTTTCACAACTAAATTTCTAAAGCTTTCATAATTAGTTCTGCTTATTTAAACAGAATTAAATAAAAATGGATTTAACTAAGGTCTGTGTCAATTACAAAATTGTCTTCTATATAATTCTATGCAATAGCGGAACTTAATCATTCAGATGTAGAAAAAAGTACTTAACATAGCTTCTCCCATAAAAAGAAAAAAAAAATGGGCATATGCAATTTTTTGCAAGTTTAAATAATAGATGTTTGGGTATACCCAACTAAAAATAGTATAGAGAGCGAATCCCATCATTACCACCCGCCATGCAATAAACACTTAAATTGAATCAACAAAAAGGTTCGCAATACCTATCTGTCATATCAAAATTTGTGCACAAATACACCATAGGAACTGAAATTTAAATTTTATTAAATAAGTGAAACCATAGCAACACTATGTATTTAACGATATATTCTAAAACTTAATCAGCAGCTATTTAAGATACTATCCAACAAAACATAAAATTTTGCCAAATTTCGTTTATTGGTTCATCAAATTTTGTCCAAAAAATTTTCACTTAACAAATATTTTCTTCCTGTACAGAAGAAAATGCAAATGATTTAAAAGAAACACATAAAACTTTTAACATAAACAGTAATGAAAACTACGAAACATTATATGTTAATAATTCACGTAACATTAGAAGTTACCATTCAACTTATCTGTGAATTACGGCTTGGATTTCTAGGCATGTTATTGTTATGCAAGCGAAATTCAGTTTAAAGCTTAGAAGATTCTTATAACTCTGATGAAATTATTATATCTATTTAGTTCGTGCAAACTCTCGTTTTCTGCATGGTCCATATGCCAGTTGAAGATAACTCTTTCAACAATTTCCCCAAATCCCATTAAACTCGGTAGTCCTTTCAGATGCTTAAACTAAATACCCATCGTTCGCCTGAAATACTATTCGAGTCGGTAATTTATCTATTCATTATTTCTGAGACAATTATTCTAAATTCTATTCAAATTTTGATAGTGATTCTAATAGTTGGTTGATAGGGGAATCATTTTTAGAATTAAAAATTGTAGTTATTGTACAGATGTTAACTTAAATATTTTTGTATGAGAAAATATTAAATCAAACTTCCTTCTAAAAGCTTGTATATTTGAAAGATACATAATTACGTTTTAGTTTTATTAAAGCATTGATTAAAAACAGAACTTTATATATTTTATATAAATAAAATTCATTAAACTTTAAAAGTATATTTATATATTCCTAAACTAATATTTATTGCTTGAGATACAGAGGAAGCAATTTTTTTCCTGAAAAAGAAGGAAAATTTAAAGTTTCAAAATTTTTTTATTTTTAAAACTGTGAATTATTTTTTCCTAATTTATATTCTTAGAATAAGCTTTCTTCTTCACAGAAATTAAAGCTCTTCTTTGAAATATCATTTTCGAAAAATTCTTTTATAATTCTAGAACATGTACCTCATTTTATTTAAAAGCCCTAGATTTCAGAATAATCGTTCATGTATATATATATATATAATATACATAATGAAATATAAACAATAAATAATTATTAAATGTCATGACTTTATCGAAACAATATCGCTTACTCAAAATTTGAGCAAAATCATCATTTAAATTAGTAGGTGGGAACAATGGTCTGTAAAATTATTTTTTAACCTTTTGCTTACGGGCGGGAAGACCGTGATCCCGCGAAAAAAGGTGCTGAAGAAACCGGGGTC
This sequence comes from Salticus scenicus, assembly GCA_963930645.1. Lineage (NCBI taxonomy): Eukaryota > Metazoa > Arthropoda > Arachnida > Araneae > Salticidae > Salticus > Salticus scenicus. Next base: position 70,123,589 of record OZ005655.1, on the reverse strand, counting down.
GGTCTAATCGCTGTCCCAGGCATTTTCACCCCTCAAGTATGGGGTGCAGTAATTGATTTTCTCCGTGGGTGGCTTATTAATTGCTGGAGAAGGGAACTGTGTAGGGATGATAGTATTTAATGAGAGGAAAATAGGGGAAAAAATTATCTCTTCGGAGGACATTTAATATCATCCTGCGTCTTTATCTCGTTAGCAATACATTTTGTTTAGATGTTAGAAAAATATTTTAATTTCAAATTTTCTTTTCTTGTATGTATTATTCTATACCATAGAATGATTGGGAAAAGGGGCCAAGATCGCATTCAGTATGTTGTAATAATGAAATGTTTGTTTCATATTTTTTATTTATTTATTTATTTATTTTTTTCATATAATATTAAATAACATTAATAAAATTACTATCAGATTTTTGTTTCGGTACTCTAAAAAGCTTACTATACAAAAAGAAAGAATCACACACCAATGTTAGCCTAGAAAAACTATTACTTTTAATCAAAAAAATAAATGTTTTAATCATTTCAATAAACCATTTGCTATAAAAGTGGAGAAAAATATAATATTGTTATAGTTGCAACCCGTGGAAAATACGGGATACGGAATAAATCGAAATAAGTACACATATTTCAATAATATTCCACGCTTACTATTAAAAGTATAAGTCCATATAATAATAATAATAATAATAATAATAATAATAAACAAGAAATTAATTCATGATCATAAATTATGAAACATATTCCGAGGCATTTTATTGGGAAATTAGAAAATTTACAAAACGATTTCCATGAAATGTATTGAGTAATCAATGCATTTTACTGGGAAAAAATAAATAAATAAATGAAAATAAATAAATAAATAAATAAACATAAATAAATAAATAAATAAAAAGAAAGAAAGAATAAAACTACTAAAATCTGTTGAGGGCAGGTTCCTATTTTAATAATATATCCACGCATACATGAAAGCAAGCCAAAGTAATAAATATGCGTAAAATATGAATTTTACTATATTTTTAAAAAATAGGTTTAATAAAGCGTTAAAAAGGTATTAAAATTTCTGTAACAATAATGATAAAATATAATAAAGAATTTATATTATGAAGTCTTAAAAAGAAAAAAAAAAGAAAGAAAAGAAAAGAAAAAGAAAACAGACTTTAAATTCATTTTTAGTAAATCGTGCATTTAATTTTGCCAATTTCAACACATCTTTTACTTAGTCTGTATATGTCTATATGATATATATATATTTCCAAAATGATTGAAATTCACTTTAATTTTTTATTAGAGATAAATTGACAAAAGATATTCAAAATATGTTCAAAATAAAGTAGATAAAAAAGATAGTGTAAGGAAAGCGCTTCTCCCATTAAATTTATAAATCTTACATATTTTATATATTTAATTAAATTCCTCTAGACAAATTTGGTCAGTTAGAAAATTTTTCTTTTACACTCAGCAAGACCAATAGAAAAATAATAAATAGTGGATCTGCAGATCAGGAGCTTCAACATCTTATTGTATATATATATATATATATATATATATATATAGATTCGATTGACTTGCTACTAAAACAGAGTGATTATATACGCCAATAATAAGAATGCACCTTATAATTATAACTCATTAATTTTTAAAACTAATTTGACATTATTTGGATATTACAGTACGTCATCGTAATTCTTTTGTGTGGTCCCGTAAATAAAATTTTTAGTATATACATACCCTTTCTTTTAGAAAAAGCATACTTTTAAGCATCTTTATAATGTACTCTAATTTCATTATGTTTTATACAGCATACACGCATTAAAGTACGCTAAAAAAGAAGAAAAAATGTCCATAGGCTCTAGTGTCATGAATTTCTTTTGTGTGTCTCTGTATATGAAGCATAAACGTTTTATACATGAGTAAAAACTATTGAACTTAGACTACGTTTTTCATGAATAATTGTACGAAATTTGACATAATTTGGATAATTACGTGACATTGTCGGGACGTTTTTGTAAGGCCCTGTATATTAATTAGGAAGCTTAAGCTCACATATTTTCAGAAGAAAACATAAGTTTAAGCATCTCAGTAATTTACGCTGATTTAATTTTGTTGATTGCAAAATAATGATGTTAAAATACTATGAAAAGAATATACACCAAAACCATACAGCTTCCGTGGAGCTCATGAATATGTGTACCAGATTGCAACTCTATAGCGTGATTTTTGCAGCCGTTATCGCACGACAAACAGATAGACAAACAGACACATATATGGAAACCAAAATCTTTATTAGTCTCAACATGGAGGACTCCACTAACATTTCAGCAGTAATAATAATAACAACGGATAACTCTACCTGTAAAATCAGCTGGATTATATAGTAAAAGAAATTGACTTATTGACTACTTAGAAATTGTAATTTTTTCGTATCATTTACAAGGCTTCGTTTAAAAACTGATCAAATACAAATTGGTAATCGAAATTTTTGCATCGAAAACATCATATATGTTATGTATGTCTAAATAGAGAAAGGCAAACAGTAAGTCTGTCTAATTACGATGCTGCGTACATATGACCCTCAGTTTTACTTTATGTGACTTTGTAAATTGGATACATAATTATAAGTTATGTAAACAGACAGTAATGTAATGATGTTTTTATTTTTTTTTTATAATTATGTTGTTACTATAAAAATAGTAGGTCGAATTGATCTAGAGTGTCATATAAAACTTTTAAATATGTGAATTTTTTGTAGATTAACCGAAAGAATTTTTTCTAAATTTGAATACTTTTGACAAGTTATATTGCGCAGTCATCTCTATTCGGTAAACTATTAAACCATGTTTCAGTCTTTTTGTGACGCCTTTCATATAAGATTTAAAGAATATTACTATGTCAAACAGGGACACAAGCTTCATTTGTGACCGAGAGTTTCCGTTTTCAAAGCTGGTAGACGGGAGGTGGCAGGTTCGAACCTAGCTCCAACTCTTCCATCTAGCTGTTTAGATTTTTCCGTACTTTTCTCCGAAATTGACGCAATATAGATGGACACCTCAGACAGACCTCTCAGAGATAACATATAAAGATTTCGAAAAGGCTAATTTTAAGAGACATTATAATATCTGAAAAATAAGTTTATTTTTCCTGCTCTTATTTTTTCCTCTTCAAATTTAAAACACTACATATATGACTAAATATTTAACTTTTAAAAAATCAAATATATAGTAATTTAAATTCCATGCAAAATAGTTTACCTGAAGTTTATTTTAAAATTTATTTAGCAGAATAAAGAACTCATTGTACATTTTATCATTTATTTAATTTTTATTAGGTTTTTTTTTTTTTATGTTATGTATATATTTCTATTCTAGTATATGTTTAACTTGTCATTTAAACGGAATAAAATTATTTAATCAGGTTTAAAATAAATTTAGTTTTGTTTTTAGTTTCATCTTAAATTTGCGTATTTTGTTTAAAAATAAAATCTGCATAATATATCATAGTCGCCAAATTTAAGCTTTTTTGACTAACATCTTCATAATCAGTTCTTCTTATTATTATTTTGCTTTTATGTAATTTATAAAACTTCAATTTGCGAATAAAATGAGTTTTTATTTTTTTTTTTTTTTTACAAAAATGTGGCATTAAAAATGTGTAAAATTTGGCAACTATAAAACTGTAAATATCTATTAAACACTGATTCGAAATCCACGCAAAACAATTTGACGAGTTTTTATGTTATGAGTTTATGTAATGAAAACTATATTTTTCTTTACATAATTATTATTATTATTATTATTATTTTGATTTTAAAAGAAATACATTTTATTTATTTATTTATTTATTTTATTTTATTTATTATTACTCATTTTTAATCTTTTTATTTATTTATTTTTAATTATTATTACCCATGAAATACTTTAAAATAAAGAGGAAAAAAACTACTTTTTTTAAGCTGATACAACTTGTTAGATCCCCCCTCCCCCCAAATAATAATAATAATAATAATAATAATAATAAATATAAAATAAACTTGATGAAAAATTTTGCTTTAGTATTTTATACTGTTTCTTAACTTAAAGCAATCAATTTGAATTTATTTTCAATACACTATAGAAATAATATTTTACATTGAATACATTGAACTGTGTGGTATAGTGTGTTGGTTATGGAGAAAACCATGGAAAACTCCGAGCGGCTGAACTGAAAAATGCCCCCTGTATTACACACGACTCCTTCCATGTATCAGTTGCGAAAGCCGAATATCTTGGCCATTGGAAAAAAAAATAACGTTTAATGTTAAATAATGACTCTTTTGTTTAAAATAATAATAATAATAATAATAATAATAATAAAAAGTTAATTCTGTGTGAGAAGATAAATAAAATTTGCAAAGTGCAGAAATATGTGCATATATTTATGAACATTACGAAATTTTATTATATATATGTATAATATAACAAGAAATTACAAAAAAAAAAGTCTTTCTTTTATTCTTTCTTTATTTTCTTTCTTTATTTTTTCTTTTCTCTCTCTCTCTCTCTCTCTCTCTCTCTCTTTTTTTTTTTTTTTATAAAATATAAGATTTAGCAATTAAAAATAACTTTATTTCCATTCCATTATACATGAAAGAAATCTGTCAAAAAATTAATTACACTTATAATATTAAACATTTTAATACAAAGATCAAGCTAAAGTATTGTGTTTTATTAAACCATTAACCGCCAAACTAGAAATAATGTTTTTTTTTTTTTTTTTTCCTAAATGCAAACAGCAATACTCATTATTTTGATCATATATAACAATAATTTAAAATAAAATTATTAAAATTAGTCTTATCTTACTAAATACAGGGTGTTGTATTTGCACAACTTCAGTGAAATAAGAGTATGTAATGAAGACAAATAAATCTTTACGGAAATTTCCTTGCGATAGAATAAAACAGCAAACACTACAGATGACTTCAAAAGTAATTGGCTTATTGTGAAACATTTTGTTACAAGTTATGTAAACTTATTCAAATATGATGATTTTCGAAAGTTTTGGATTGATTAGTGCTTCAAGTTTGAATTTTTTTTTTTTTTTTTTTTTTTTTTTTACGGAAAATTATTTTTATGATCAAAATTTTTTGTAATTAATTAAACATCTATTCTTTCCTTTTTCAGGGATGGAACACGGGAGCAGAATTCATACCGGTATTTGTTTAAGAAATTTCTCTAATTAAAATATCGTCGATTTAAGAAGTAGAATTTTTTTTACATTGATAGTGGTATGAATTCTGCGCCTGTGTTCCAGCCCTGCTTATTTAAAAACAATACTTACTATAAAATATCTTTTTTAGTTTACTGTTAAACGCAATTACTTCTGGTGTTGCGTGAAATAACATAAAAAAAAAAAAATCTCTCTCTCTCTTTTTTTTTTCTTTTTCGTATATTGTACAATAAAAAACCCTATTAAATGTTAAATGGTAATATTGCAATATGTTATTTTTGCAAGAAACATAATTTAAAGGAGTTATGTTCTTTAATGAGCATACATCTAAATACACACACATATATACATAACAAGAAAGAAAAAAAAATCATTTAAAAGCATTATTTCTTCTCTTATTTAGTAACTAGATTTTTTTTATTATATATATATATATATATATATATATATATATATATATATATATATATATATATATATATATATATAACCATCTGATAAATAACTGTTTAAGAGTAATTTGAGTGCATTTTCAAATTCATGTTTAATTGCTCACGTTTATTTAATTAATTATACTGTTATTCACATCGAAAGTTAAAAGTTTCTTCTCAATATGCGTATCTTCGATGTAAGAACTGAAAATTAAGTCAAACAGTGTCAAAATTCAAGGAAACAACAAGAAGGAGCAGAGCATACCATGGGTTAAGACAGGCAAATCGAGTTATACATAAAAAATTACGTATGGAATTGAAGCTTTATTATAAAGCAAAAGTTATTGAAAATTTAATAAGGGTAGATACAATTTTAACTATAGAATAAAAAAAGTCACAAAGTTTCGCAAAGCCGAATAGGTTTTGAAGGTAATTAGTGAGAGGAGCGCAACTAGGTTGTCTCAAAAAAAAAAAAAAAAAAAAAAAAAACCTCTTTCCTGATAAGGAAAAATAATGTAACTGCTATATCTTTACCAGAAGCAAAAATAGCAGCAAGATAATAAATTGTTTCTGAGACAGTGGTATAAGACGTAATACAAAATTACTATCATTGCCACGAATTAAAAGAGATTTAAGACAGAAAAACCAAAAAATCCGTATTCATCTTCATATCGTATAGAGGGTGGATGAAAAGACTAATCTGATAGGTGATTTCCCCCCCAATTTATTTCATGTTTTTGCATTTATAAATGTTTGCTATATTTCATGCAATACTCATAAATGTAAGGATTAGGATGATCAGCCACCATACGCTGACTCAAATGCCCCACCCACTAGGTTACCGTTTTGGTGCATTGATGATTTTTCTTAACTTTGATAGGTAATTATACAGGTGTCAGTATCGTATTTTTACTTTCATACAATGTATGCTATCTCCGCTGCAATAATCTGAATAATCAAAATTTTGTAAGGTATTATCTGCAATAATATGAAAAGATATCTGCAATAATATGAAAATACTGAATTTCAAATAACTTACTAAATTTTAAAGATATAATAATAGTTAATGGTCATTTCACTTTCATAAATAATAATTTTAAACCAACCCGAGTTATTTACGAGAAATAGAATCGTCATAATGCATGTTTATGTGAAATTTCGCCCTATTCTACCATTCGGAAAAAAATATTTTCAGAATAATTTAATTAAATTTTCACAGTAGAATGTTGATATACAACAGATTCTGACCACTCTCATAAATAATATTTAAAAAATCATAATAATAATCTCATAAATAATATTTATACTTATTTTGTATAAAATCTGAATCCTGCTTATTAAAAGAAAGCATGCGTTTTTAATAGCTTTTAAATTCTTTAATTTTTCATATTTTTATTTATTTATTTATTTATTTATTTATTCAGAAGCATTAACAAATATTTCTACTTTATCTGGATCGGGTAAAAAGCACTAAATTTATTTATAATTATGAGATTATTCCTGTCACTTCGCTTTATAAAAAGTGAGCTTTTAATTGCTTTGCTAATGACAAAAATTTCCAATTATTTTCGAAAAAGATAATTTGATTCCTGAAAAACGTTATCACTTATTTTAATGCCATTAAATCTGTACAAGTATATATTTATCTCCATCAAGTATAAGAGAAACATTATTTATAAACAAGAAATGTTTTCCCTGACATGTGAACTCTTCTTATCTTCCTGCACAGGGAAATTAAAATCCCTCTTCTGGCCTACCGCGACTTAAAAATGAGTTGAGTGTGTGCTAATGATCAACTCCTGCCGCGATGACCATTAGTAAAGGGGGTAAAAGTTGCTTGAGTTTTCCCGTATGCAGAGCAATTTGTTAGGCTATCCTTCCCCGTTTTCTAAAGGTTAAATTAATAAGTAAATATACACTTAACACGTTTCAGAAAGTATGGGAAGCTAATATATTCTAAAGTGTAAATGAAAAAGAAACGATTCTGTTCTATCCTCCTGCCTCTCGAAATATATATATATATATCTATATATCTATAGATATAGATATATATCTGTAGATTATATAAAATAATTTTATAGTGGATGTTGTACTATTTATTATGATATATCAACTAATAAATTTAGATTTATAATATTTCTGCCTTTAAAATATAGTATTATAAAAATAAGAAATATTTTTTAAAAGTAATTATTAAAAGTTTATACGATTTTATAGATCTTGCTAGCAAGTAGATACCCTGTATTGAAATGTAAGAGAAATGTTAATTCATTACCTATCTCAGACAAATCATGGCAGCAAACATACGTATATCGTTTATAAGTTAAAATTTTAATCTTTCATCACAGCCAATAATTCCTAGTCCGGCACTCACTCATAAAAACCAACTTCACTTATTATTCTTCCAAAAATGGTGGTTTTAAACTAGGATCAAACCTTAACGTTTACCGATCTCAGTCTTAACCCGAGTTTCATCGTGCTGGGTAAGTCTTTCATTTTATGCACTTTTACTTCTCCACTTTATTTATTTATTTTCAAAAGTGGATGATTCTTTTGGTAGTGGTCTCAATGGTTATAACCTTTGAATAGGAGAATCGGTGAAAAGTTTCAAAAATTGGTCGTAAGATATTGTTCCAAATGTGTATGTCACAACCAGCGCGATCATTTCTGTTAGTGTTCTGGTTACAGGTAGATGCATTTAATTTGTTCTATTTTATGGATATTATCACATAATAATAAAATGCGACCTTAATGAACGCGTTATTATGAAGAAATGCGACAGTTATGAAATATACTGGTTGCGGTTTCTCTTTATATTGAGAAAATATCGAGGAATTTTATAAGGTTTCGATTAATAAAGGGGGCGTTCGTGAAGAATATCTCTGAGCTATCGGTTCTATGACTGACATTAAACCTAATTTTAAAAAACACAGTATTCAAATTAAACTGACTTTCATAGGAAAAAAGTTCTGACAAAGTAGAATAAAGAGAAATTCCGAACTTGTCTTAAATTTCCCTCTATTTGTTTTTCCGAAGCACCTGGGAAATGCATTCTTTTCAAAAAATGACGCACATTTTTGGAAGCATGAAACCTTCTTATAACTTCTTATTAGATAAAGAAATTTAAGCAATATCGTTTATATTAGTTAATAAACAATAAAATATATTAGTTTATATTATAAAAAGCTTGAAATATATAAATTGGATAGCTTAAATTTGCATTTAATTTGAATAATGTATTAAATTTTAAGACACTATTTACAGTAATGTATTTGTGAATTAGTCAACCAGTGCGATTTATAATTAGAGTTGAATTTCCAGTTATTTCTCTTATAAACACAGTTGAATCTTTCATTCTGTAAATCAAATGAAATACCTATAACATGTTTTATAAAATCATCGTTACTGTTTTGTTTAATTTAAAACATTAGGATATATTAAAATAGAAATTTTACTGAAATCAATATTGAAAACAATTAAATCATGCAGATACCAGAAAATGAATATTTTAATATTGTGATGGACCATATATTTATATTCAAGGAAACGTTTAAAAATTTAACAGTACTGAATTAATAACTTTTGTTCATACCAATATCATGAGATAGTTTAAGTATTCTTATTTTTATAAATGTGCGCCATACTCTGCTGGAGGCATGCATAATTTTATGTATGTGTATTATCTCATAAATTTAAATTATTTCAAAGTTTTTATAGTATATATTTATCTCAATTTCATTATAATTTAAAAACTTGAGGCGTTACGATGTATAAATGCTTTAAAATTGTGTTTGAAATCGGTGGATACGATTTCTCAAAAACTATTACAAAAAATCTTATCGAAATTTTGCACTGTTTTTCTAAATAGAATTGACTAGAATCTATTCTAAGTTTTTTCTTTTACTTTCCTCTTTCTTTTTCTGTTTATATATATATATATATATATATATATATATATATATATATGTATCTTATAACTAATTTTACAAACACGAACAACTCTGCGTTCAGCTCTTACTTAAGTTGAAATTTTATTTATTTATTTATTTATTTAACCTTTTTTCCAACACGAGCTATACTTAAAATCGTTTTTTTTTCCCCTCAGAGTAAACTATTCTGAAGTATCTTGATCACAACGAAGGCATTATTTCAGAGGGGTCGCAAGAAACCAAATCCCACCTGTTCTGTTTTTCAATTTTTTTAATGAAAGTTTTATAAAATATACGTTTAATGTTGATCTTTTACATGCTTAATATTTTAAATAAAATGATTTATTTAAAAAACTGAAAGAGAAAATATATTTTTTCTCCTTCGATACCCACATAACCACTAAACATCTGTTCACTCAGTGTTGATATCAATACATTGTTTTATCACTGTGATCCGAGCGTTTTTCTTTGAAGAGATTTCAAGATATATTATTTTTTGTTGTTCACAAGGTTCACTTTTTAAAATCCATATGTTTCATTTAATTATTATTATTATATATATATTGTACTCAAATCCTTTTTATAAATTACTTAAAATTAAATATATCTGAACTGATATTAAGTATTTTTGTTAAATTATAAAAATGAAAAATAAGAGACAGGGATCTAACATCCAACCTAATGCATAATAGTTGTATTTATTTATTATTTTTGGGGAATAATATTGACGTAATGTTTTAAAACGATATAAATATTACCCATGAATTTTTATAGCGAGTTATATTTAATAAGTGTTTTATGTTTAATTAGGAAAAAAAGGTGTTGTTTAGATAACCAAATAGACGGTATTCTTAAACCACATTTCTTGTGACCATGGGAGCCTCTGCACAAGTGTGGAGTCAACGAGTCCAGTATTAAAATAAGGGTGATAACCATTGCCTTTGAGAGAAAAAAAGAGATAAGGGAACACCGAATGACTGGTTGTTTACCAAATCCCAACCTGTAGATAAATTTGTCACTCCTCCATGCCTTCGGACTTGTCTTCTAAGCTAGGTGTAGAAAAGGTTGTTACACAATGTATACATGTTATTTAAATTGAATCAAATATGTATTCTACTTAATTTGATACTATACCGCCAAAAAATAATCAAGCAACAATATATTGTTTAAGATCTTAAAGAGTTATACCTGAGTTATATCAAAATGTATTTTTTTTCGTCTAAAGCGAGACTAAGTGAGAGAGTCCTTTTTTCTTCCGGACTGGCTATTTTCAGATATAATTAATTCGACCCCCATAGACCATAATGATAAAGAATGTCTCTTTGTGTCCCTGTAAAAATTTAAAAAAAAAAAAAAAAAAAAAAAAACTAAAAGTTCTAGATTCACCAAAATCAATAGGGTTTGTGCTATAGTGACCTATAACACATGTAGAAACTTTCAGCTCTTTCGAACATACCGTATAGACGCTAACGTGTTCACTCACATACATGCATACATACATACTTGAGCATAAAAATAAAACGAATGAACTCAGGAGACCTCAAAACGTGTAGAAACACCAAAATCTCCTAATCGGATTTTTGACATGATTACAGTACTTTCCTCACTATAGTGTTTGGAAAGTAAAAATTGGACCTATACAGACCATAAATGTAAAGAATTTTTCTTTGTACATCTGTAAAATTCCTGTAAACGCTAGATTCACCAAAATTTATATAGTTCATACGACAGTGACTCATAACATTTGTATGAAGTTTCAGTTCAGTCGAATAAGGTATTTAAACGCTATCACGCTTTAAAAAATTTCGCCGATAGGCTATAATGATAAAGAATTTTTCTTTGTGTTCTAGTAAAAAAAAAAAAAAAAAAAAAAAAAAAAAACTATAAATTCTAGAATTACCAAATCAATAAGTTTCGTCCTATGGTTTCCTATAATATACGTAACAACTTTCAGCTCATTCTAACAAAGTTTCCATACGATATTGAAACCAAACTACAATCTTATATATTTTTTGATATTCTACTTTAAACATATATATTTTTTAAATTCTTAACTGTTTTTTAAAAACAAAATTTTCTACCATATACTCACTTTTGTTTAATTTAAACTACTTAGTATTTGCATCTTAAATTAGTTACTAAATTTCGAACTCTATTCTTCGATAAAATCTCAAATGTCACAAATAATAATAAATATGCCTACTTTACTACAGCAAATCAAGAATTTTAGATAATATTAAATATATAAACAATTAATCACCAATGAATACAAGAATATTAATAACTTTGAGCTATTTCTGAGACTGTCGGCATTAAATAATATATCTTCAGAAGAATTTAATAAGTCACGATAACATTTATCTGCTGAAAAGGATACCTCGTAAAGCGTGATAATTCGTGACTTGTATAAGCGATATTATGAAAGCCTCATTAAAGCTGATTTCTCTTTGGGCACATTTGTACGAAAATGTGAGAGAATGTTTCAACAAAGTATCATTCATTAAGCCTTTGTTTTAGGACGCATTTGGTATCCGACTTAATTGATTTTTACCGCTCTTTTTCTGGAAAGATCTTTGTTTCAGTGTTATTAATCAATTTCTGTAACAATGAAAGTTTTACAGAAATTAATATTATTTATGACATTTATCAAGTCATAATTGAATAATTGTTTTAAGCTTTCAATTATTTAAAATTATTAAATTCGTTAGTAGAGACTTAAACTTAGTAAAATTAAAATATGGATTTTTACGTTGAATGGTATCTAATGTTAATTTGAGTGAAAAAAAAAATCTTCAACACATTGAGTATGAAAAAATAAACTCTTTTTTTTAAATAAATCAAAATATTGTTATTACAAAACAAAAAAATTCAAATATATTTTTTTAATTTTTAAAATATTTTTGTCTTATAGAAAACGTCATTTTCATTCATTTTATATATATTAGGTATAATAATATGACGATATAATGGTATAATTCACAAAAAATGTAATATTAAATGTATATTAAATAAAGAAATGTATGATTTGCACCATTTGAGTAGACAGTGTCGTAAACCTAGGGAGTTATTTAATGAAGATAATTAAAGAAAAGAAAAAAAAAAAAAACAATGTTGAATATGTTTTTGAATGTAGTAAGACCAAAAGTTTTTCTGAAGATTATGATGTTTTAGTAGTGAAGTTAAAGGTTTTCAAATTTACTTTTTTTTAATTAGGAATTTAAAATATTCTATGCAAGTTCGGGGATAATTAAAAATATATATAATATTTTTTAAATCTAAAAATAATAATAACAGAGGATTTCCTGATAAATTAGAAAATAAATGAAGAAATGTTGTTACATTTTCTTTTAATCATTTATTCAAATTAAGTAATAAAGATGATGTGCGCGTAAACTTAAAATTTTATATCATCGAAAAATTAGTGATCCATGCAAATAATAAGTATAGATACGTGCTTTTCATTTATTCTAAAGTTTCTTCTTATAGAAATTAATATGAACAATACGATCTTGTAACAATTTATGTTCTATCAAGGTTTAAAAATGAAAAATATAATACAATGAAGTAATACTCATAAGTTGTGAATAAAAGTTGCACAGAACTTTTTTTTTATTCACTAGAATTGTTTTTTGCGAATTTTTTATGGGATTTTTAGTATGACTTGTAGAAAAATACGGACGTCATTAAAGTACATTTCTTTGATTGCCAGGGGAAGTATTGTAGTTTCTATAGATTGCGGATTGTCTTTTCAGGACGCTTATTACAAACGTAACGAAGTTTAAATTTTACAGATTCACAATCAGTAATTAAACTGCGGAATTAAATGGATCACCATAAACGGCTCCATCAACATCGTAGCACCAAGTAAGGGCAGACATGTTGTGCATCTAATTTACACAACAAACAAATATATGAGACAAAATTGCATTTATAGCAGTGGTTATTTGAAGTAATATAACAAAAAACTATTTTAGTATGAAGAGTATACAAATTTGTTTTCTAAAATATTGTTTATCTTTTTTTTTTTTTTTTTTTTTTCCCTTTCAAATTTCCTTCTGTTGCCACTGCGCGATAAATAGCCGGCATTTTCATAACTTTTTTTAAGGATGATATGTACATATTCCGCAGATTATATGTATATATATATATATATATATATATATATATATATATATGTATATAAACATTGAAATTTAAATAATATTCCGGACATTTTCCGACCATTAATTACATGCATTACTTACATTTGAATTTTATTTTCTTTAATAATTACAATGAAATTAAATGTGCATAAAATAACTAAGTCTGCTTAAGGAAAAGAATGATATATGAATATAGCAAAATTTTTTAATAACTGAAATAACCGAACTTCTGCTTGAAATTCTCTATCTTTCAAAAATAAACACGCCAAGAAGAAACTACGGAACTATTTTGCTTGGACACACTTTTCTCAAATTGACTGATATAAAAGTCTCAAGGAATTTCACGCTCTTTCGCTATTCTTTTTCCGCCTGCCTAACGCTTTGGATCTTCTTATGAAGAGATAATTGGTCCTAAAACAGCGTAATTTATAATATAACTTTAATAAAGACGCTTATAAAAAATCTCGTTTTTATTTTTTAATTACTTTTCTTGCATTAAAATTAAGTAAATAACGAAAAAGAATTATTTCATGTTTAATTATATTATTAAGGAAAAGAAAGAAGAAAAAAAGTCAGTTTATTTTTCAGTCAAGCGTTTGTAATTTCCTATTTTTCGCAAATAAGAAAAGAAAAAGAAATAGTTAAGATTACTTAAAATATTTTAAGTAATTACTAAAGATAAATATTTTTGGTTAGATGCAATAAAATATTCGAAACTGATAATGAAATAGAGTAAAATTATTTAAAGTGAATATTTATTAATCACACGATCACATCTGTTGGGCAATTAAGAAAAATTACTGACATAGAGAATGATTTAATTTTTTAAACAATGAGATTTTTATTGGTACTAAGTTATTACAAAATTTTATAAATATTTAAGATAGCGAGTAATTTATAACGGATGGATTACAAAGCATATAGTGTAAATGATACCATAATTGAATCTATCTTCAGAAAAATTGTTTTAAAAAAATCTTATAAAAAATAATTTTGTAATGGATACTTTTTAAAAGAAAAGTTTCAAATAACAAAATAAAAACGCAAACATATATATATTTATATCCAGCATTTTTTACTTATGTCTGATAAATAATAGCTTATTTCTTAATCTGTATCACCAATAATGGCCTTCCAATGATTTTTCATGGCGTTAACCAAGTCTTACATATGCATGTTAGATATACAATACATTATGAAATACTATGAATAATTTAATAACGCTGCTTCTACCTGTTAATAAAAGTGCACTGTTTGTGTTGTAAGCTAAGGCAATTAAGTACATTCTAAAACAATTTTCATTAAAATTTCTTGACTTCAGTAGCACAAATAGAAAAACTAAAAAAAAATACTTTGTTTTTTATTTAAAGGAAGATTCGCATAAATTTATAGGGAAATTCCTGGAGAAAAAGTGTGCAAATAAAAATTATAGAGTTTTCATTTTAAAGAGAAAAATAAGAGATTTTTTCTCATTTTTACATGCTCTTTCACTCTTATATACACGGTTGGGAATTTGGAGCATAAGTGATATGTTAAAAATTTTTCTCTACCTTTAAAATATTTGGTTTAATAAGAAGAAAATTTAGTTACATTGATAGTTGTGTGAGTTGTTTCATTGATAGTGGTTCTGCTCAAAGTTCCCACTGCTGCTCACACATAGTCGATTAGTGTGCATTCCAGATGTATGTATTATTTTTTGAAAACTGATTTCTTCAATATGAATATCTAGTAAAACAGCAAAAAAAACTAAAATTTTAATTGAACCTTCTGTGATTTTTTTTTAATTCAATTCCTCCACTACCGTACATAATGTAAGTATTCTGTTTGGTTAAAAAATTCAGCATCGAGTTCTTAGCTGATCTGAGTGTCTTAAAGTCACCTGAAATCGGAAAAAATAGCCGGCATTTTCATATCTTTTTTTAAGGATGATATGTACATATTCCGCAGATTATATGTATATACATATATACATATATATGTATATAAACATTGAAATTTAAATAATATTCCGGACATTTTCCGACCATTAATTACATGCATTACTTACATTTGAATTTTATTTTCTTTAATAATTACAATGAAATTAAATGTGCATAAAATAACTAAGTCTGCTTAAGGAAAAGAATGATATATGAATATAGCAAAATTTTTTAATAACTGAAATAACCGAACTTCTGCTTGAAATTCTCTATCTTTCAAAAATAAACTCGCCAAGAAGAAACTACGGAAATATTGTGCTTGGACACACTTTTCTCAAATTGACTGATATAAAAGTCTCAAGAAATTTCACGCTCTTTCGCTATTCTTTTTCCGCCTGCCTAACTCTTTGGATCTTCTTATGAAGGGATAATTGGTCCTAAAACAGCGTAATTTATAATACAACTTTAATAAAGACGCTTATAAAAAAATCTCTTTTTATTTTGTAATTACTTTTCTTGCATTAAAATTAAGTAAATAATGAAAAATATTTTTTCCATGTTTAATTATATTATTAAGGAAAAGAAAGAAGAAAAAAAGTCAGTTTATTTTTCAGTCAAGCGTTTGTAATTTCCTATTTTTCGTAAATAAGAAAAGAAAGAGAAATAGTTAAGATTACTTAAAATATTTTAAGAAATTACGAAAGTTAAATATTTTTGGTTAGATGCAATAAAATATTAGAAATTGATAATGAAATAGAGTAAAAGTTTTTGAAGTGAATATCTATTAATGACATGATCACTTCTGGTAGGAAATTTGGAAAAAATACTGACATAGAGAATGATTTAATTTTTTTATTAACGTAATTTTTACTGGTACTAAGTTATAACAAAATTTTATAAATACATAAAATAGCGGCTAATTGATAACGGATTGATTTCAAAGCATATAGTGTATATGATATAATAATTGAATTTATCTTTAGAAAAATAGTTTTAAAATAATCTTAAAAAAATAATTTTGCAATCGATACTTAAAAAAAAAATCTGGAGTGACTCCACTCGACTTTCCGAACATTGAGTAACTAACAGTTTTGTAGATAAAATAAAGAAAGAGGAGTTGCTAAACAAGCAAAAAAGAGAAAACCATAACAGAGTGCTTGAGTATTTTTCTCCCTGTATTACACGAGGTTTTATTTAACGCAACTGAACTTTGAGCCCTTAGATCATAAGGATAAAGAATTTTTCGTTGTGTCCCTGTAAAAATCTATAAATGCTAGATTCACCAAAATGCTTATAGTTAGTGCAACAGTGATTTATAATATTCATACAAATTTTCAGCTCAATTGAATAAGGCGTTTAGATGCTATCGCTGGTCTCAAAGGCCATAAAGATAAAGAATTTTTCTTTGTGTCCCTGTAAAAAAACTGTAAGTGCTAGATTCCCCAAAATCTATACTGTTGGTTCAAATGTGACCTATAACATGTGTACAAATTCTTTGCTGAGATTAATAAGGCGTTTAGACGCTATCACACTTTTAAAAATTTGGCAAAGAATTTTTCTTTGTGTCCCTGTAAAAAAACTATAAGTGCTAGATTCTCCAAAATCTATACAGATTGAGTATCTGTGACCTATAATATGTGTATAAAGTTTTTGCTCAATTGAATAAGGCGTTTAGATGCTATCGCACTTTTAAGATTTTGGTCCCTTGGCCATAATGATAAAGAATTTTTCTTTGTGTCCCTGTAAAAAAAGTATAAGTGCTAGCTTCACCAAAATCTATAGGGTTCGTACTATGGTGACTTACAATATACGTACCAACTTTCAGCTTATTCGAACAAAGCGTTTAGACGCTAGCGTGTTCACTCACAGACATACACACATACATACACACATACATACACACATACATACACACACACATACATACATCATCGTAAAAATAGTGAAAACGGACTCGTTGGACCTCGAAACGTATAGAAACATCAAAATCTCGAATTCGGATTTTTGACATGATTACAATACTTTCCTCACTATAGTGTTCGGAAAGTAAAAATGTTTCAAATAAGAAAACGAAAACGCAAATACGTATATATATATATATATATATATATATCCAACATTTTTGACTTATGTCTAATACACAATAGCTTCTACCTTAATCTCTATCACCAATAATGGCCTTGCAATGATTTCCTATTGCGTTACCCAAGCCTTACATATGCAAGTTAGATATGCGATATAGCATGAAATATTATGAATAATTTAATTACACTGCATCTACCTGGTAATAAGTGCGCACTGTTTGTATTGTCAGGTAAGGCAACTTGTAATGTTGTAAAACAATTTTCATTCAAATTTCTTGGCTTCAGCAGCACAAATAGAAAAACTAAAGTAAAATTACTTTTATTGCTTTTATTTAAAAGAAGATTCGCATAAATTTATAGGGCAATTTCCGTAGAAAAAAAGTGTGCAAATTAAAATTATAGACTTTTCTCCTTAAATAGAAAAATAAGAATTTTCAGAGAAAAATAATAGATTTTTTTCTGTTCTTACATGCTCTTTCATTCACATACACACACGGTTGGGAATTTGTTGAGAGTCATATCAGTATTTGTTTAAAAAAATTTTCACCCTATAAAGTATTTTGTTTAATAAGAAAAAATTTTGTTTCATTGATAGTGGTAGTAATTCTGCTCCAAGTTCCTACTACTGCGCACACATAGTCAGTCAGTGTGCTTTCCGGAAGTGTGGATTCCTTTTTGAAAACAAATATCTTCAGTATAAATATCTAATAAAACGCAAAAAATTAAATTTTATTGAACCTTCTGCGAAATATTTTTTTAATTCAATGCCTCCACTACCGTACATAATGTAAGTGTTCTGTTTGGTCAAATTTTTCAGCATCAAGTTCTTAGCTGATCTGAGTATTTTAAGGTATCCTGAATTCGAAAAAACATTACCAGTGTGCATTTGTATGTATGTGTGTGTCTGGTGGGGAAAATTCTTTGCCTATAATACCTCTAATTCACAAATATATTAGACGGTAAAAATTCATAATTATGTCAATTACAGTGGACAGTTAAGATTGTCAAATTCACGTAAAGTTTCAAAAGCTGGCAGAATAACAGTGGAATTTGTAAGTTTAATCAAGTGTCAGTTTATCAATCCTACTATATTAAAAGTTTTTTCAGATGTCCTTACGTAATTACTAATCAGTCATTAAGTTATAAAACAATAAAATTATTCAAAGAAATACCTCTGTATGTGAAAATATTTTACAAGTCGGAGAAGAATATCTTAATAAAGTACATTAAAAATATTCATGGACGAACATTGCTTATAAAAAAAAAAATCTCTCTATGTTTTAGTTGATCAATTTAGTAAAGGTATTTGTATCAAGTATATATTTAAAAGCATTATTTTAATTTTAAAAGTAAATGATGCATTTGCTAAATTTGAGAAATGAGGCAAATATATTATATTACGAAATAAGATAATACTACACACAGCTACGTAAAAAAAAAAAAAAAATTACATAATAAAATTCGATAAAAATGTGTTTTAAATTGAAGATGACTTAAAGAACTAAACTTTTATTTTGATTACTTCATGTATAATAAAATTTATATAGATTATACAACAAAGCATGTATACAGTAAAAAGTGCAAACTCTATGAGGAATGCGTTCTGTCTGTTAGCCATTTGGTACGGAAAACGGAAACAAAGTGTCATATATGCCATTTATTTCATACCAGAAAAATTTAAGAAAAAACTTTAAATTGAACACTTTTTCTATTAGCCTAATTCGCACTAAAGGGTATAAAAAGATTAAAATGAAGTGTTGGCACCTAAATTTCATACTTTATTTAATTTAAAAAATCTAATTGCCGTGTCAAAAAACTGTTTTTTAAATGAATTGATGTAATTTTGTAACTTGTGCAATTTTGTACTTTTATAACATTTTAGTATTTTTATACATTATAAATATGTTTGATTTCTCTTCAGTTATTGGTGGTTGTCTGTTTGGTGAGTAGTTGGGGGCTAAGGATAGTTATTAGCTAATTGCTACTGTTTTTTCAGAAACTTCTCTTTCACCCCCACACTGAGGGGCTTCCCTGATGAAGATCTCAGTATTTTTTGGGGTTTAATTTCATTCATTTGTATATATTCCTATATATATATATATATATATATATATATATATAAATTAAGGAATGGTACCTCTCATGACGCGAAGGACCTTGCCCTGCGAGAGAAGATGCTGTCGTAGACAAAAAAAAAAAAAAAAGGCGCCAGCGACAGTAACTTTTTTTTAAATATATAGAGATATATATTAATATTAAGAAAAGTTTATTTCAAAACCTTATTTAAACATGTTATTTCTTTTTCTTTTTCTTTTTTTTAACTTCTCACTGAGAATTTGGTCTGTAAAATTAAAATTTAGGATCTAAATGAGTTGATAATAATTGATGATGTACAAGAATTCTGTATAAACGTGTTTTGAGTTTAAATTATATAAATTAATGGCATATATGTGAGATGATTTTTGTATAATAGCGATAAAAGATTTTTTTTTCTTTACTATAATAGGTTGATCTTGCAGTGTATATGCATTCATTTTCAGAAGTCAAAAGTAAAAAAAAAAAAAAAAAAAAAAAAAAAAAAAAAAAAAACTAATTTATTTTGCCGGAATACTTTATGCATAGATGTTATAAATATATAATCATAAGTATTTTGAATTTTCTTTAAAACGAATTACTAAACATAATCTTTATTTCATAGTAATTAAATATATATACATATATTTATTTTCCAATAAAAAGGAATATGTTATTATGTTGTTATATATTTTTCTGCTATGTTGATGTTGTAAAACTCATATACATATTTCAAATACAGAAACAATTTTTTTTAAACTAAAATAAAAAAAGCGAATGATGCGTTGCAGTGATAATATATTCACTTACTTTTATGCTTTTAGCACTTTAAATGATACTAAAAAGTCTAGAGTGCATTTTCTATTTTTGCAGACTTATAACCACCAATAAGTTCTGAAAATTGATACAATATCAAAATAAAATTCAAAATAATAGATTTTATCGTTTTTGCCATTCTGCTTTCAATCGTATCAGAAGTAGAAAATATTGAGAAACAATTTAGGATTAGTAGTTCAATTCAAAAGGGGAATTTTATTGCCAAATTTTTCAATAATAAGAATAAAAGTTAAGAAAAAAATCCAAAATTTAACTCCATGTGGAATAAGAGTGTATTTTAAAACTCTTTTTGGAAAGGGAATTGAAGTTTAAGAAGCAAAATTTATACTTTGATTTTCATCGCATGATGACAAAAAATGTAGTGCGAGTTTTGAAAAGTATTTGAATTTATGAATAATTGAGTTATTTCCTTAACATTTTATGTAGATCAAGAATATAAAATGGAATATGTAGTTTTCATTCAATTTTTAACAAACTGCATACAATCATAATACTTTTTTTTTTAATAAATACAATAAATTAAAATTATTTATGTGAAGTATATGTAATATTTAACGTAAACAATGCCGAAAATTAGTCTTTTTTTTTTTTTTTTTTTTGTTAATTCATCTAACATTAAAATCTTGCATTCAATCTACTTGTGAATTACTGCTTGAGTTTCTGGACATAATCTTGTTATATATGAACGTAGTTACATTTTACGATAACAAAATTGTCATACAACTCAGATGGATTTATTTTATCTATTCAGTTCATTCCAATTCTAATTTTATATTGCACATTCCACGTCGCGTTTGAAGATCACTCTTTCAAAAATTTCCAGAAATCTCATTAAACTCCATTCAGATGCATTAAACCAAATGCCATCATTCTCTTGAAATGCTATTTAGTGCGGGAGTTATCTATTCATTATCTCTGAGACAATTATTCCAAATTCTATTCACATTTTCATGGCGGTTATGTTAGACGAGGGTTAAGAAATAGATTTAAGAATTTAGAAGTATAGTTTATTATGTAGAATTTAACTTAAAATATTACGTTTCTTTTTATATTGAAACTGAAAAGATGATGGTGCAAGAAAATTAATTTTATTTATCCTTACGTTGATGTATTTAAGTATTAGGCACGGGGGAAAGGAAGTTTAATTTTCAAGAGTTTCAAAGTACTTTTGAAACAACATCTCAAGTAATTTTAAATGAAAATATGTTTTACATTTATCCTTAAACTGTCTACAAATAAAATACCTTTGAAAAGCTAGTTTAAATTGTTAGAAATGCACATTATTTAAAATTCGTAATCATTATATTGATTTTTTTGAACAGATAGAGATGGAAACGTGTTTTATGTACTTCAAACTTTTATTAAAATTACAAACATGTTAAATAATAATAATAATAATAATAATAACAAAGAAGGAAAAGTAAGTGTGGAAGTATAAGTGGAGAAGAGATAAAGTAGTATAGAAAAAAGACTTATTTTATAAAAATTTGATTAAAATGCAGTTATTGATTTTTTCTTATTATACATATATATATATAATTATTGATCCAAAATATTACAATTCTCGCATTTTTATGAAGGCGCTTTTTTACTAAAAGATTTCGTTAAGATTTTTTTTTTTTAAACAGAGTGATGCATATTAAGGGGTCAGGTACTTTCGAACGGTAGAAATGTTAGCAAGAAATTATTGCAATGCTTTTTACAGTAACATAAAAAATAATTATTTTGAAAACATGAAATTTTTAAGAGGTTTTAAGAAAGAATTTATTTGTATGCAATAACTAAAACAGAATAAAAGATTTTTTTTTTTGTCGATTTAAGCATTTCATACACATTAAAACATGCATATATTACATCCCATGAGCCTAAAAACATTGCGTATATGGTAAAATACCCTATAATTAAAATGATGAAAAGTAATTTTTGTACAAAGTTTCATTCTTCTATAAAAATTATAATAATTATTATATAAAAACTGATAATTTTTAGATTACTTATATTTTAAAAAATAATAATGATAAAAATTTAATTGTTCGTAATTTCATAGATTTATTTCTCATTGAAAAGCTAATAAACTTTCAATAAATTCTAGGCTGACCATCACGAAGATATCGTGCGCGTAAAATTATACATTGACAAAAAAAAAAAAAAAAAAAAAAAAAAAAAAAAAATGTCATCACATTTTTATTATATATATATATATATATAATAAAAATAATAATAACAAATTGTAGAAATTTTATGGATTTATTAGAGAGGTCAAATTATTCTTAGTTTCTATGCCTTAAAATAATTTTTTTTTAAATTATTGAGAAAAAAAAAATTCTTTTTTCTGAACAATTATCCTTTTAAAGGTATCAACCCCTTTATTTTATATAAAATGTTTTAGTTCACATTTAAATATCTTATTAAAAACTCATGTATTAAAAGCAATTTTTTAATGTAACATGCATATGCATGTATTTATACACATGAATATATATAAAAAAATATATTCATAAAATTATTTTGTAGGTTGCATATGTTGATTTGTAATTATACTATTCCTTTTGTAATTTCATTAAATGTTTTACCATCGTTGTTTTCAAAATCGTCATTATTGAAAAGATACTTTATAATAAATCAATTTGAAATATGCATATAAATAAATAAAATAACATAATAATAATTTTAGTGAACGAACGTATTCATACCATTTACGGAATTATTAAAAGGTTTCAAATCTCTCCTTTTCATTAAATCTTCTTTTTTTATTAAAAGAAATCAGTCTATTTTTCCATAAAACATCTTTATTATCCAAACCCTTCAGCCTATTTGCTAGATTTTTACGATATTTACTTACGTTCTTTTCTTATCATCTGGAGAACACGTTCCTTTTTGACGATCTAGAGATTAATTGAAACGTCGTGCTTGCTAGTAGCCATGTGGTGAGGAATTATTATTATTAGTTTTGTTGTTGTTGTTGTTATAAAAGATACCTATATATTATTTATTTTGAAAAGTTAATACATATTTACATAATAATGCGTATAATAGTTACGTTAATTGTTATTGTTTTATTATTCTTGAAGTAATCAAAAATCCAAAGGAAAGTAGATTTTCATGACATTTTCTTCACCATTCTTCAGTAATAATAGTTCCAAAGATATTTTTTACATTTTGCTACAACCTTCA
Source organism: Salticus scenicus (assembly GCA_963930645.1). Taxonomy (NCBI): domain Eukaryota; kingdom Metazoa; phylum Arthropoda; class Arachnida; order Araneae; family Salticidae; genus Salticus; species Salticus scenicus. The sequence goes on along the minus strand of OZ005655.1, from coordinate 70,099,799 downwards.
AATGTGTTTATAACTTTGATACGTCTAATTGCCCAAAATTTAGTTTCCATAAATATATTTTTTAATCTATTAAACCGATATGTGTTATTAATTTACTTTCCAAATTTATCGTAAATTGTTTCTATCAGAACTAGAATACGTAGCACAATACAATTTTGCACAAGGACTTATAACAAATTTTATACATACGTTATTGTCTAAGAGGCAGAATGCTTATCGTAACATTTGCACATCTTTACACAGCACTAAACATATGATATCAATATGTATTTTTCCATATACAGAAAAGGACATAAATCGCATTGTATACGAATATACAGGGATAAAAAAAAGTATTATCATTTATTTAAAATTTTGTTGGAAAGTGTTACAGGTAAGTAAATTTCATAAGTAAGTTTTATCAGTAAATCTTCTAAAGAATTGTTAAGGAATGATAGATAAAATATTCATAACAATCGAATTTGTTTTTTAATTTATTTTATGTATTTTGTTTTCCTACTACATAACATACCGATAAAAAAAAAAAAATAATAATAATAATAATTAACACATTTGTTTATCCGTATGTCTGTGTGCCATACTAAAAAGAAATTAAATTAAAATATAGAAATGATTAAACATTTTACGCTAAAATAGTTTACCGATATAAAAATATCTATATGTGTCTTTGCATATAAAAATAAAAGAAAAAGAAAAGCATATACATCGGGATATACATCTATATATAAACCGATTTTTATTTAACTTTCGAAAATCTTAAATTAAAATACCTCTATTAAATTCTATTAAACACTTTTATTTCTTTAATTTAAATTGTTGAAAAGATTCCATACTAAACATACATTATAACTTAATTTTTAAATTTAGTTTTAATATACTCTTTAAAAAAAAATAAAATAAATAAATAAATAAATCATTGTATGGTAATAAAAATGCAGGTGCAATAGTCTTTAAAATAATTAGAAACGTAAACTTTTATATTATAATGTATATTTTTAAAATTTTAGAAACTGTATTATATCGTATGCGATTTCAGATAAAAACTTTTATTCTCATTGTTTATTAGAGGTTACGAATATTTCTATTTTGAACACGAATTCAGTAGGATCAGTATCTACTATAAAAATTCAATTTTTAATCAACATTCATAGAGAAGAAACGTGATCCGTTTTTCAGTCATGTAAGATGTTTAAAGGAAATATTTCTTATTCGTGCTGTATATTTGTTTCTAGTAGGAACCTGTCTTTAAATATTATATTTAGAAGCGTTTAATATAAAATACTATTATCAACTTTAAACATAGACTTAAGTTTAGTTCGAAGTAAAACTACATATTTGTGAATGCATGATATATGTTTAACTTTTGCATTTAAAAAGTGTCAAATTTACTTTGTATTGTTTAAAAATTACAGTACAGTAACATTTCTTTTCTATGCGAACTGTATTATATGCAGTATAAAATATACATATCTTTTGAAGGTTGGATTTTCATGTGCAGTAAGTTAGTTATTTTATTCATTTTTAAATTGTATAATTTAAAAATTAGCAAAGAAATTTATTGAAAATATTTCACTTTCCATATAAGAATTTATACTTAAATGAAAGCCTAAAATATAGTTTCAAAATATACTTTTAAATTTTTTGCAACATATTAATCTATTTCTCTTTTTTCAATCTCGTTTTGGGACGAGGGAATTATTTCTTGCAGACAGTGTTTTCACCATATTTTTCCATACGAAAAAAGTTAAATGAAATATGCCAAATTTAAATAAATAGATTAATTGAAATAAAGATAGATTGTTAGAATATACTTTGTTGCATTACGTTTATTACACAAATTTAATAAAATGGAATGTCTTCCAAATTAAATTTTGTGCAGGACAGGTACTATTCTCATTTTAATATGCTTTACTTAAAAGAAATAGGCTTTATTTAAATCAAATATAAAAGCATATTTGAATAAATTCAATCAATTTATTTAAATATTCTTCGTCTTTTAAAATAAATTTTTTTCTTATACTAACAAAAACATTTGCCATGTTTCCCTCTAACAGGACAGTTTCTTTTCTTTTTTTTTTTTTTTTTTTTTGTCACCATTTTAGTTTTCTTTTCATACCTTACCCTCTCTAAAAATTTCAAGGGCGCAAAAGATAAATGTCGATTGAAAAAATATTTCCTTAGAGAAAGTTTTAATAGGAAAGACGGCTTTTCGCTTTATTACACATTAAAAATCTTAAAGTAATAAAAAATACCTCATTTTTCGAAAATGTACTTATTTTTATTATTTTACTTATTTTGAAGGGGGTGATATGAAGACAAAAGGTATTATTCAACTAAAACTACTTTCCTATGGTATTACTTAACTCTAAAGACATTTGTTTTCTCTCTTTCGCGTATTAAAAATATGAATGTGATGGGAAAAATCTCTGATTGTCTGAAAACTTTATCTTCATACAGTAGCTACCAATAATTATTTGGACACTTTCGAATACAGACGTTATGTAACATATATAGACAAATTCTTGAGGAGTTGTTTTGAAACTTTGGGTGTATAAAAATCATATTATGCCTTATATATTTCAACAAAAGTTTTGTCAGGGAGAAAAAAAAAGGACCACTAAAAAGTTTAACAAAAGTCAAATCGTTTTCGATCACCCTGTAAAAAATAATGTTTGAAATACGTTTTTGCTGTAGCATGTAATTTTGACGACTGTTTTAATTATGTGTATAAATTTGTATGAGGCTACCACATATATTTATGGATATATAACGATTTATTTAAAAAATTGCAAAAAAAAAAAAAAAAAAAAAAAAAAAAAATATTACCTTGTAGGGTATTTGACCCAGTGGAAAGTCATTTTTAGGAAACTTCACATACTAAATGAGACATAGCATACTGAAATCAAAATGCAAAAATGTTAAATACGTTACGCGATATGAGCGTTTTACTAAATAATTTTTAATTATGCATGCGCAAGCTTTAGCGAAATTTCTTTAGTATACTTTAATAAGCAAATATATTGAACTACTTATATGAAAGCCTCAAACAAATATTGTGTAAAATGTAAGCGTTATGAGAAATAGAATGAACGGAATTCTACTTTCTATTAAAATAAATGTTAAACCATAAGCGGATTTACTCACATTTTTATTTTGATTTAATCAATGTCAAATGGTAATACAGTGCTCGTTGATTATAAATAAATATTGATAAAATCCCTTTTCATTTTACTTTTTTTTAAGAGAACTGAAGCTGTGTTCATTCTATAATGCATATTTTTTTTTTCAATCTACACAATATTATTTAAGGGTTTTTCATTGAGGTAGCTCAATACTTTTGGCCTTTAAATTATAAAAATGAAATTTTTTAAAAGCTTGCAAACGTGTAGTTAAAAATTAGTTAGTAAAAATGCTCGTATTTCGTAAGATATTTAATATTTTTTCATTCTGATTGTAGTATGCTGTGCCAATGTAGTATGCCAACTTTTCTAAAAATGGCTTTGCACTGCGTTAAATACCCTACGTGTTATAATAAAAAAAGGTTTTTTTTTTTTTTTTTTAAGAAGAAGAAACCGTTATATTTCTATGAATATATGTGGTAGCCTCATACAAATGTACACAGATAATTAGAACAATCCTCAAAATCATATTCTGCAGCAAAAACGCATTTTTTAAGAATTACTTTTCTTTTACAGGATGATCCAAAATATTTTAACTTTGTTTAATTTTTTACTGGCACATTATCCTCTTCCGGACGAGGCCCTCTGTGCTCAAAGATGGTAGACGTGAGGTGCCGGGTTCTATCCAAGGTCACGCTCGTCGACCTAGTCGTTCGGAGTTTTCCGTGGTTTTCTCCGAAACTTGCCTAAGACACTTTAAAAGACCCACACGGAGGGCACTTCCTTCAGTCCTGAAGACACTAGAGTATTCAGTCGGCCTTAGTCACAAAACACACTACTCCTTTCCTGGACAAAACTTTTGCTGAAGTATATGAGGTATAACATGTTGTTTATATTCTCAAAGTTTCAAAAAAATTCCTGAATAATTTTTTGTAGATATTTGACAAAACGTCTAAATTCGAATGTGTCCAAATACTTATTGGTAGATAGTGTATAACTAACAATCAACAATTGTTAAATCAAATAAGCATGCTGGAAATCTGAACAGGGATTGCACTGAGGATTTAATAAGTTGATTACTTCAAAAATCAATCTCTGTTTTAATTTTAAAAATTTTAATGTTGAAAAATTTTAAATAATTCACAGTAAAATTTATATTGATTAAAAAAAAAAAAAAAAAAAACATAAAAAAGTAAGTTATATTATAAGGTCCTGTATTACCTACTATCAGGCCTTTTTTAGCGATTGTAAAGGACTTGCTAGTTAAATTAACTTAGAAATCTCAGCAGAAATAAGAAAAATAAAAACTTCTGAAAAGATCATATTGAGATAATATTCCATTCACATGTGATTATATTTCAGTCAATATATACAGAGCTGCTACTAGCGACTTTGTTATACTCTTTTTTGAATAACATTATTTTCAAAAAATAAAATTTATAATATATTTTCGCTGTTAAGTCTGAACTTTGTCTGCATAAATTTATTATAAATTTTATATTAAGAAAACAGTGGTACTGAAATAATGAAAAATGTAGCTTGTGGCAGCCTTGTATGTACCACATGATATAAACATTCAAAATACATTCTTTCAAATGGAAAGATTTATTATTATTATTATTATTATTATTATTATTATTATTATTATCATTGTAGTAGTTTGGAGTTTACATTGAATATAAAGAGTAATCAAAGGATATTTTGGAGACTGCATAAAAACTTTGTTTTATTATTTTAAATTATCTTTTGTAAATGGCTATATCGAATTGCAGAACTGTTTGAAGTAAAATTAAAATTAAAAAATATCGATTTTTTTTCCACTTATATTATGTTTTCAAAAAATCTTAGAAATTCTAGAAAAAATATATCTAAATAAATAAAAATAAAAGGTTTAAGAGAAAATGAAAGTTTTTGTTCTATATCTCGAAAGTTTTTATTTTATTTTATATTATTATCATAAAATATTATATATATATTTAATCTATAAATTTATGGACTTGAATTAGAATGTTATTTTAATTTTTATTATTATTATTATTTATTTATTTATTTTAAACTAGAGAATATTCCGAAATTCGTGAATTAAACATTAACTGTTTTTCCTTTGCATGTGTTCCAACAATTGAAACATGGTATTTAAAAATAATAATAATAATAAAATAAAATAAATGTTATCAAAAAATAAAGTTAAAAAAAAAAAATAGTTTTAATCAATGAAGATCAATAATACATCATGACAATTTTAAATTTTTAATTAAATATTTGTAGTTTAGGCATTTTTTCAATGATTTTCAAAATTTACATTTTTTAAAATAATTTTTCGGGATTTTTATATATTTTTTATGTAATTTATTCAAAAATAACCTGGTATGTCACTCACACGACTTTCTCTTATCCTAAAATTAATTACAGAATTAGAGATTGGAGATTAATGGATAAGATAAAGGTTACTGCTGTATAAACTTACATTAAAAACTCTTCAAATCAGGCTTCGAAACAGCTTCATGTGACTAATAATGCTCTTTGAAGGGTCACCGTAATCCTTAAAACTAACTGTTTGATTACTGTACCTACGTTTATATAGAATTCAAATCAGTTATTAAATGTAAAAGTTCATTTAAATTTACTTAGACAATTTTCCCACTCACCAGTCCTTGAAACCTATCAATCTTGATCAAACTTTTCAAGTAACAAACTGATATTTACAAAAAAAAAAAAAAAAACATTTGAATTGCCTGAATTTTTTTGTTTTTCAGTTACTCTGAGAAGAAACAGAGACAGTGGCCGAACAATGAAAGTTTCATTTCAATATTCCGGAAATCTAGAAACGTATAAATGTACAAAAAACAAGCAAGGAATATTTAGCTTTAAATATACATTATTTTTCCGTATGAAAATGAGGAATTAATTGCAATTTCTGGGCAGTTTTTCTGGACATGGTAATATATTACAACAAATACACTTCCACTAATGGCATTTAATGTAAAAAAAGAATGTTTTCTCTTATTTATTGGCAGCCTTATATAACTTCTAAAAGTTATGTACACAACACATGATGCACATAAATATAATTCTTTTATAATAACCCATAGAACAATCTGAAATACACTTCCATCAATTTCCAAGTACTGTCCCACTATCATCTAGTTCTTTGTAGCCGTGTAAACAACAGTGAATGATTTCTTTGCATTATTCTGCAAGAAATCTGATTTTACGCATATAAAAAATAGGCATTCGTTTCATTTGATTTAGCGCTGTCAGTAAATGTTAAGCTCTAATTACCTGCAATTTCCCCCATAGACATAATATATTTGAATTCTCTTGAGTGTCCGAACCATTTGCTTGATCTAAATGAAAAATTTAGTGTCGCATCCCTATATGATACAGATATAGGATACCAAGTTTGAACGTTCTGCTGTGATTTGTTCTTGAGATATGCTGATAAAAGTCACACAGACACAGACACACACGCACACACACACAGACCAACAGCTAAAAACATGATTTTCGGATTCACAGGACATCAAAAGATGAAAATATAACAAAAACTCATTTTCTAAAATTTGACCCAAATACAATACTTTCTCTTCTATATATATGTGTAAGAGAATGTAAAAATGAATAAAACGAGACGAGATTCATTTTATATATTAAAAAATAATATTAATAATAATAATATACGCAATCCTGTAGTAAAGTAAATAATTGCAGTGATATGTAAAAAGGGTATTCACGTTGAAAAATCTAGCTCTATTTTTGGAATTATAGCACTCCAGCGATCTAAATTTTGAAAAAACGAAGTGCTTTAGAAACTGAATTATTTTAAATTTTGAATGCGTATGATTAGAAAACAATAATAAAGAAGGAGAAGAAGTCCTCAAGAAATTTAAATTTATGAAATCAGAAACCAGGAAACAATTTACTATTTTTAATGTAGCTATTTTCAGGACATACATTTTTTAAACATAATAGGTCAATACATTTTGTTATCTACAAAATCATGAGTTACATTTATGAACTGTTGAGACATAGTGTAAAATTTCAAAGTATAAGCAGCTTTCATTTCAGATAGACATAAAGGTAGTGATCATTTCAAAAGGATATATTTCTGAGATCTCACAGAGATTATTTTGCAGGTTGGTTGGTTAGTCTTGACTGCGCTATGAGTAATGATTTTTTTGTAGGATTTTCAAACATTTTCACAGCCGAGATTACAGACACTTCAGTATGTCTTATTTAAATAACGAGTCATTAAATTCAAAAATAGCTTGTTCATGAGAGCTTTATTATTTTTTTTTCCTGGAAAATTATCACCGAAACTGGCAAGTGGATTCCGAGGAGAATTTGAGCTAATTAGAAACAGTAGTGTAGAGTTCACCTTTATATTTCGGTAAAATTGTCGCTAGAGTTTTTTTTTCCGGAATAAAAAGAAACTCCACGCAATCCTTTAATATTCCAGAATGATTTCAACATTCAATATCTTGTGCAGTCATATTCCTTCCCTTCTATTGAAAGTTAAAATAAACTGTTAAATTTTACATTTTTGGTCTATCAGAACGTAGAATCAGGGGGTTCAAGGGAATTCAATTCCATAGTGGTGCCAAATAAATATCGATAATTCTTTTCGATTTTCTCAAGAGTCTCTTAAAATTTGAAAATTATATTATTATAGTACTTAAAGAAAATTATTGTTATCTTACAGAAAAGTAATAGAAGTTATAGACGTTATATTTTAGAATTTTTTAATTGATACAAAATTTTCAGATCAATAACATGCATTACATTGCAATCAATACAGTGATAATGAATAATTATATTAAATAATAAAAATGATCGCGATAAGGATCTGATTTTGTTTCGTTTTCTTTATTTTTTTTCCTTACGAAATTTTATGTGACTTCGCGATTTCAAAGATATTTGTTAATCTGCTATAACTAAACAATCATATTTATTAAAATTACTTTTTTTTAATGTATCACTCATTATTCAAATGTTTTTATGATTGCAAGCGTTTATGCTATAATAATGTGATATGGTTTATTTGAAATACAAACAAACCTTTAACATTTGAAAATTTTTGTACGATTTTCATGCTTTAAATAAGAGAACGTCTTAGAATAAGATAAACATTTCAATTAAAATAGGTTATTCAAGTCTGCTACTGGATGATCCCCATTGAAAATGGGGTAAATACTACAGTTGGTTTGTATACAGGGGCACCTGAAAGAATTCCAAAGCATTACTTCTTAGAACTCTTTGACGCAGATGGGACACCGGTGTCCCTTTTGCTTATTTATTTTTTGACGCTCTTATTACAAATATTATTTTATATGATAGTTTTTTATTATAAAAGAGAGTCTAATAGTTACTATAAAAAATCTATTAGATTATCAGAGTCAATTTTTCACTAAAATAAAAATGTTAAATAAAAGTAGTTTGAAAAAATTTTATCAACCAATTTCAAAAATTTATTTCTAATTAAATTTCATTATTTAAAAAATGATCAGTAATGAATATTGCTACTCCTATATTTAAGTAATTGTAAATAAGTGCAATTTGTAAAAATATTTATTCATGGGACGCCCGTGTCCCATGATGAATTTACCTTTAACGCAGAAAGGGGCACCGGTGCCCCACTATATATTTTAGAACCAAAATTAATTAAAATTTTAAATATAACATTTTCCTTTTATTTAGATCTAAAATAACTTAAAACTATCAAAAAAGTGTAAAAATTATGTTTGATGAGAAATCTGCTTCAAAGGGTTAAAGGGTCCATATTTTAACAACTTCACTTGGCACTAACCTCAATGGATTTGAAATATGTTCTTCATATTCCCAAAATAATAATTTCTATAGAATATAACATTGTTATTATGAATATTTAAAAGACATCACCAAAATATTCAGTTACATTATGGGCTATTATTGGAAATTCGTTGGAATTGTATTTTTGTTAAAATTAAGCGTTTTTAACTCTTTCTAACAAATTTTAAGAGTAAATATGATTTGAATTTGTGTATCTGTCCGTCTGCCTTCTACCAGTGTCTGTAAACACATTCACAATTTCTGAAAAAAGATATATGTTATTCTAATTAACTATGTTGCCCACTTAAAATAGCATTAATAAACCCTGTAAAACTAGCTTTGTAACAGGGAAATCCAAAAACAAATTTCAATGCATTGCATTTTAGGAGTTTTATAAATCAAATTTAAATACGTTTCTACTTCAAAAAACTATACTGAAATGAACATTTATTGTTAATGTTGTATAATGTTTTTCAATGAAATCGTGAGTTCGAAATCGAAAACCAAGGGTGGAGAAGACGCTGTCGAAAGCTGTAAGTACCCGTAACAAGATTTTAGAATATTAATTTTTTTTTTTTTTTTTTTTTTTTTTTTTAATTTATAAAATAAAAATTGTGTTTATTTTTTTTTTATTTTTTTTTTTAAGTAAAACAACCTCTTAATTGAGATTAAAAAAATAAAATATAGTCCGCGTACATTTTAATTGTTAGAAAGCATTAAAAGCTAAAAACACACTTTAAAATACGTTATTCATTTATAAAAATCCAATTTTCAATATCTAAAGAACAAATCTTTTTGCTATGAGTTACGTGGCATCTGAGGACTTCACCTGAAATGTCGCTTGTAGCGGAATCTTGTTAATACTTCGTAACATTACTTCAAAACGTTGGAGAAAAGAATTGTTGAATCGAAAGAAGTTCACTTGAAATGTCACTTGTAGCGGAATCTTGTTAATATTTCGTAACATACTTCAAAATATTGAAGAAAAGAGTTGTTGAATCTAAAATAATTTTTATTGGATTCGCAGTCGTGGCTTCATTTCAGAAAGGTTGTAATGGATAAACAGGACTTAAAGTAACAGTAGAAGATTTCTTGTTTTCTAAAAGTATACTGAAAAAATACATGAATTAGTTAATTGTTGGATTTACAAATGAAATGCCAGATTTCCTGTAAAATTGCGGAGTCTTTGTGATTAATTGCAAAGTTCGTAGATTACTGTAGACAAACTCAACTAAAGAAGAACTTTGTTCAAATACTTTTAGGTTGATTTCTTTTGAAATCGACCTATTGCAATCACTTCGTTTCAATCACTCCGTTGCAATCACTTCTATCTATCTATCTATCTATCTATCTATCTATCTATCTATATATATATATATATATATATATATATATATATATATATATATAATGAAAATTTTGTCATCACGATAACTCCTGAAATAATACTCCAAATCGAATAAAATTTGGACAGTGAACTTATCTTATAAATATCTTGTATGAGTTCGTTAACCAAGTTGCTCCGACGTTTTATATTCAAGTGGCAGCCACTTGAAAATTTTAAACCGACATTATAAAAAGCATATTTAAAGCAATATTTGCTTGAATTTTGATGCAAATACAGACCACATAAGGGTCTCAATCAAGTTTATTAATGAATTTTATCCGCCATTTTTAATAAAGTGGCGGATATCTTAAGTTAAGTGGGGCCACTTGAAATCAGGCTACCACTTGAAAATTTAAAATCACGATAACTTCCGAAATAATACTCCAAATCGAACCAAATTTGGACAGCGTCTTAACTTGTGTTATGGATACCTTGGATGAGTTTCTTAACCAAGTTGCTCCACAATATTGTTTTCAAGTGGAGACCACTTGATATTTTCAAATTCAAATTGTAAAAAGCGTATTCCGAATTTGTTTGAATTTTGATGTATACATAGACTATATAAGTGTCTCAATGAAGTTTATTAATGAACGTATCCGCCATTTTTAATAATGTGGCGGATATCTTAAGTTAAGCGGGGCCACTTGAAATAAGGCTACCACTTGAAAATTTAAAATCACGATAACTTACGAAATAATACTCCAAATCAAACCAAATTTGGACAGTGTCTTAAATTGTGTTATGACTATCTTGGATGAGTTTCTTAACAAAGTTGCTCCACCATTTTGTTTTCAAGTGGAGACCACTTGAAAATTTCAAATTCAAATTATAAAATGCGTATTCCGAATTTCTTTGAATTTTGATGCATTCATAGATTATATGAGTGGCTCAATAAGTTTATTAATGAACTATGGGTTTTCTCGTCAAAAGTCGCCAAGTGGAAAACTCGCCAAATTTGGCGCCAAATCCATTACCCGCCATATTGGGGCTTTTTAATGCGTTTTTAAGGGTAAATTAGGCTGTTTTAAAGTTAAAACAAACTAGAAATTTAGAAAATTAACATTTAATCAACTTACTAAGCCTCTTTGAAAGAATTTCTACAAAAAAAAAATATATTTTCAAATTTGCAACAATATCTTAGATTAATTAGTTTTCTGAGCAACTTTCTCTGCCATTTTGATCCAAGTGGTAGCCACTTAATTTTTCAACGCGATGACTTTTGAGATTCTAAATTATTTCCAACTATATTTGTACAGTAGTCTTATCTCACAATTGCATTTGATATATTTGTCAACTTGGCCCACCATCTTGTTTCCAAGCGCCGACCACTTGAAAATTTTAAATTTACATAAAAAAGTATTTATGAACCGATTTGCTTAAAACTCCATATGTAGATAGCCTACATCAATATTTCTACTAAATCGTTAATAATTTGTAGCCGCCATTTTGAAACAAAATGACGGCTACTTGATAAGGAAAAAGAAATCAACCTACCCTTCCGAATAAGACGGAAGGACTTGTTTTATTTAAAGCAGGTTCCTTTTTTTTTTTTTTTTTTTTTTCAATTCATTTAAATATAATGACCAGTGAATTGGGCAAAGCATGTTAGTTTAAAATATGTGTTACGTCTTTATACATATATTTGAATAAGAACAATTAAGTTATCTAATTAAATAATTTTTACTGTTCTTAATTAATAATTGGATAAGTAACTTATTATTTTTCTTTAACTAATATTTTCAAATAAAACTATATATTTAAAACATTATTAAATTTACCTGTTCATAATATATGAAGGGAGGGTATCTCATTTCAAAAATTTATATGCATAAATAATAAAATTTTAATTAAACAAATTTGCATGGATTTTATTATGTATATAAGGCTCAAAATATAATGCATGAATACATAATAGCGAAACAAACAATCATTTACATTTATTTTGATTAATCCATAAATTAATCCAATATTTGAACATTTCGCGATGAATAAAAAGGAAATTTTCACAGTAGGAATAATAGATCTTTATATAAGTAGATTGTAATAGAAAAAAAAAAGTATCTAAGATTTTTTTATTAAATTATAATAAATATATTTTACAATAAATTTAAAATAAAGATTAAATGTGAAAAAAATTATCTGTGAAAGTTCATGGGAAAAAAAATTAAAAAACTACATTTGCTCTCATCAGTTTCTTTCTTTTTAATAAAAGTGTTTATTATTTTTTCACCTTTCTCATAAAAATTATTCTATTATTATATATACAGTATGCTTATATAATCCTGAAAAGTAAGTTTTGTTTCAAATAGTTCTTCTAAACATTTTGGAAATGCTTGTAGATGTCCGTTTATCATTATTTTGCGTTGCATATTATTCAATTAAAGCATACTTTTAATGAGAAATTCAATTATAAAAAATAAAACCAATCATTTTTATCTTAGCTTGACCAAGAATGCGCAGACATACTTTTTCTATTTTATATTGGAAATTCCATACGTACTATAAAATTCTTTAATTATATTTCCTTAAATGTATCTTAACACATTTAGTTCAATTTTGAACTCTAGAATTATTCTTTTTCTGTTTTTGTCAAAAAATAAATAAATAAAATAAAAATGACTGATTGCACAAGAAAAGACTTATAATGTAAATATGCTCAAATTGTTTATCCAAAATTAAAGTAGAATTTTTAAGTTATATATTGTATTGTTAAATATAATGTTTTTAATTAAATTGATAATTTAAAAAATAAAAAATCTTGGAATAAGTCAATATTTTGACGTCATGTGAACATTTTATATAGAATCATAAATTATAAATGTAAATTGCCAAGGTGTTTGTCGTCATAGCCGCTACTGTGAAAATTAAATTTTTGTAAATAGTGGCTGATTTAAAAAAAAAATATATATATATAATTAAAAAAGATGTGTGGCTCTTGAGTTTCATTTATATTTAATCGTTGTTATTTTTTTTAATGATACTATCTATCAATCTACCTATTTCTCTCTCTCTCTCTCTCTCTCTCTCTGTGTGTGTATATATATAATATATATCACTTAATTAGCAAGATTCCTAGGTATTATTATTAATTTAGATTTGACATTACATATTTTTATTTTATTTTATTTGGGTGGTCTTTGATTTTGATCATATTAATTGTTTGATTACTGATATTAAATGATGTTTAAATTCCAACTGTATGTACTGATAATATTATATTTCTACTGTATGTTCTGATAATCTATATTTCTATCATTTCTAAAGTAAATGCTGCATATAACGCTTTAATTGGAATGAAGCTTTCTGTTTTTGTTTCTAAACTGTTTTTATGTCATAATGTGTATGCACATTTTTTGCTATTACTTAAGCAGATTTTTAAATTTCAAAATTATTTTTGAAATACATCATTTTATTGCTGAAATTTGCGCATTTTATGTTGTATTATTAGTATTAGTATTATTATAATTTTTATTATTCTCATTCGGTGTTTTACAATTTCATGATCATTTCGGACTACTTTTATCACTTAATTAGCAAGAATTCTAGGTATTATTATTCATTTAGACTTAATTTCTTTTTTGGTTCGATTTGGGTGGTCTTTGATTTTGATCGTATTAATTGTTTGAATTCTGATATTAAATCATCTTTAAATTCCAAATGTATGTACCGATAATATTATATTTCTACTGTACGTACTGATTATCTATCTATTTATATATCTCTCTCTATATATATGTGTGTGTGTGTGTGTATAGCAAGAGAAGGGTTAAAGGTGAGGAATATTGAATTGTCGGTTAAAATGGAATGCTGTTATACCTCACCTGCACGTTGCTACAACGTATGCTAAACATCTTCTCTGAGTCTCAAATATGAACCACAGTTAACCTTATGTCAGTAACAAGGGCAGTTTTTGTGTTTTTCAACATCTTTGGTTTAACAAGATTCAGATTATTTCGAAGGTAAAGATTACCAAGTCTGTAACCTATTTAGGAAGCAGTAGAACCATTGAAAAGCTTGTGTCATTTTCGGTAGGGTAGTGAGTTAGTCGTCTGACTCCGATACACTTACTTCTGCCAATAGGTAGTTGAGTTTGAACTATTCTCCAAGATGGAGATTTGGGTAATATGGAACACTAACTATTTCATATTTTTTCCGATTTTCGAAAAATTTTATTGTTGGTATTTTTTACAATACTGTTTATTCTCAATATATTTTCAAAATAAAATGTGTTTATTACAACTATTTATGATTTTCTGCAAAAATAAAACTCTATTCAATATTATACTAGGAAAGGGGTATTCCAAATTTCCATTCAAAACTATTCCATATCACCCCAGCTTTTTTAACAAAAATTTTGCATGTAAATTCTATTTTTGTCAGCATTAAATTATTAAAATGCTCTTAAGTTTTCAACAGTTGAATCCATTATAATCCAAAATTCTTGAGTTTATTTTGGTGAGTTTAAATTATATTCCATATTCACCTATTCATCTCTCTCTCATATTATATATATATATATATATATATATATATATACATATTTAATTATTTATTTATTTAAAATTGTAAGAGACCTAACAGATCGTAGATCTTTTATTAATAATACTGCATGGGTATTTTAGTTTTATGAATTAAACTTTGTAGTATCACAAATGTTACTACATACGAAACATCACGATACTAAATGCAAAATACGGACAATGTTTATGGAAGCATTGCCTACTGTAGATAACCACAGAGGAATTATATTTGTAGTTAACTACAAATAGGTGTACATTAACCACAATAATTAACGCTTGTGCATATCATATGATTTATTCATGTTCAATCAATCATCCCACCCTAAACCAAATCATAGTTAACCTATAAATATCATACCCTAATCAATAAATGACGTTCAATAAATGTTCAGTAAATGAAGTACATTCAATAAATCCTAGTTAACGTGCAACTATCATAATCTTATTACCGTCTGTAATAAAATACAGGGAGCAACGGTTGAAGTCGATTAAACGCCTGCAAATAAGTAGGAAGATTTTGTTAAGGAATGTACAATATAATGAAAGGGGGATTAATCGTTAAGGGATAGAAGAAAGGGAATAGGGGACATTAATTTCAATAAAAGAACTGTAAACTTCAAAATACCAGTAACAAGAGAAGGGAAAAATATAATAGACTCATCGCTTGTAAACAGGCTTTTAAAGAAGTTCAGTGGGATAATAATTAATGCAATAACTGAGATCGATAAGCAGATGTTAAGTTTCTTCTAAAGCGAAACTTCCAAAGTAACTGCAAGAAAAACGGAGAAAAATAGAATGTCAGGTATCAAAATGACGACCAGTTATAAAATTCAAGTCGTAAAAGTACAGATTTCTTTGCAAAATACACCTAAAAGACCGCTAATTTTTAGCTCTAATTCACATTTCTCTCTCTCTCTCTCACACACACACATATATACATATTAATTAAAATTTAAGATTTGAATAAAAAACATATAATAGCAGTCATTCTTGTTGCATAATATTCCAAACAATTAACTTTTCAAAAGCGTAGGTCCGAACAAATATATTTATAAAATAACTTAAATAAAACAAAGTCATAAATTTCTGCTAAGTAGACTACTTTTTTTTCTTTCTTGTGTGTGTTGATATTTTCTTACTGTAATGTGAAAACTGTAAAACACTCAAACAAATACACGTTTTTCTTTTTATAAAAATAATAATATTAATAATAAATAAATAAATTTAAAATTTTTAATAGCGTACTCGAATAAGGTACTTTTTTTTTCTTTCAAAAAAATTTATGATTCCTACAAAAAATAAATTTTAATGTTAGATTTAACGAATTGCATAATTAATATTAGCCTTTATAAAAAATAAAATATATAAAATGTAAAATAAAAATTATCCTACTTTGTTTAATTAAACATTTTGAACTTTTTTAGAACATTTCTGCAATTGGATATGGAAATTAAAACAATTCTGAAATTTTCGTTTTTGCAAGAATTGCTATTTTTTAAATTTCAGGTATTTTATAGTCAATATTTTAATTAAAAATATTTTTATAATTAAATTAGCAAGTATTAAAATGAATGAAGCGTGAAGTAGATTTAAATGCAAAATGTTTAATTATTAAAACATAAATAAATGGGTAAACTGTACCTGATTTTTTATAATTTTAAGAAATGTTTATAGAATTACACATAGAAACAATGGTGATAAAATGAAAATATTGTTTACTATATAATGTTGTTAATTTTAATTGCATCAGTTGACTGAAAACTGTAGATTTTTGTTTAGATATGATAATTATCTTAAATTTCAGTTATTAAAAATTATATTCATCTACTTTTAGTCAACTGAATATCATTTATAAAAATTAAGCTTTTTTGAAATCCTCGTTGAAAATTTTTAACAGAAATATTAACTTTTTTTTTTTTTTTTTTTTGTAAGATGTATGTATTAATAAAATTACTCTTTATTTTTTAAAATTTCCTATATAATTAAGAATTTTTTTTTTTTTTCAGCACTTTAAAAAATAATTTCTGAAGCTTACGTTTTACAAAATTTATTCAACACTTTATATATATTAATTATATAAATACACTAGCAGGCTTTGCCCGCTTCGCTGGACATTAAACTTAAATGAGTTGTCAAAATGCCATATCTTTATTAATAACCTAAGTTCTCGCTGTGATTGGTAGAAGTTTTCTCGCTCCCAATGTGAGGAGTCTGGGTCCCCACTGTCTTCGGCACAACTTACCCACTTCTTACTTCCCCACCCTCAGCGGGTGAGTTCGAGGTTTTGCAAAATCCCACTAATGTACATAATGCGTACACTTAATCAATATCCACACACCAAAATTCGCCATTCTAAGATAATTCAAAGCGAATTCAAACGGAAAAACATGTTTTTACACATGTTTATTGCCCTCCGACTCTGAGAAGGGGGGGGGGGGGGGTTCGAATTACACGAAATGCAGTTACAATAAGTGCCGGGTGCATACAAACAATTTACGCACCAAATTTTGTGACCACAGAAGTCTTTAATAGGCAATATTATAAATAAAAAAATAAAAAAAGCACAGCTTAAGCATCGGAACCCTTTGGTGACTTTAAATATTTTAAGCCATTTTTGCGATGAACTGAATTGGCTATCTCAAATTTAAGATCTTGGCGAGAAACGTCCGAGCTACTTCGGTGCCGAATTTCAAATTTTGCCAAAGGGATCCAATACTAAAGCTGTTCCATATCGAATCTGGGTTGAAAACGGAAAAAGGGTAAAATAAATTAGAAATATCAGACCTATATTTATAAATTTGATACCAAATGAAGAGGGTGATTTTTCTGAATCCAGGGGTGCAAACAGTTTTTCGATGCGACAATTAGATTTTTAAAAAATAACTAAAGTGTGAAATTTAAGTTGCAACGAAAAAACGGAAAAAGGGGAAAATAAATTAGAAATATCAGACCTATCGTTACAAATTTAGTACCAAATGAAAGAGGTGATTTATCTGAATCCTGGGGTGTAAACAGTCTTTCGATACGACAATTAGATATTTTAAAATTAACTAAAGTATGAAACTCAGATGGCAAAACTTCATTTCAATCTTTTCATAATTTGTAGTGAAAATCACGCGAATACAAAAGTCTTTAACTTAAAAATTTATTTTTATATTTTATTTTTTCATTCAAAGCATTTTAGTGAAAAAATATTTATGGCGCATGCGCAGGCGTTTTTTACACACAATTTAAACACTAATCATAATTTTGAAAATTTCTATAGATATAATTTCAAGTTGGGTAAAGACCTAAGTTTCTGCCAAGCGCCGTTGAATTCCGTCCAGCCGTTCTCGAGTGATGCCCGGACAAACGTGTTTTAGTCTTTTACCCCCTAGGGGGGAACGGGGGGGGGAATTTCTGGAAAAGTTGATAGATATAATTTTAAGTTGGGTGAAGACCTAAATTCCTGCCAAGCGTCGTTGAATTCCGTCTAGCCGTTCTCAAGTGATGCCCGGACAAAAAAAGCGACATTCGGACACGATGACACACACACAGACACACACACACACACACAGGCAAAATTTTCTGAAGTCATTTTCGGCTTTCATGGGGTGTGAAACGTGAAGATATCGCAAAATTTTTCGATTCCGACAAATTTACAGACAAAACTCTGATTTTATTAATATAGATAATATAAACAAATATAATAAATATAATAAATATATAGCAAAAATAACAGAAAACTAACCTAAGTATCATTACATGTAAATCCCATCTATTTTTACATAAATGTAGAAAATTAAGATTCCTTTTTTCTTCTTACTAATTGTAAACTAAGTGGGCCAAATATAAGCAAGGAATACATGAATTCCTTTCACATTTACGTTCATTCTATTACTTGCGTAGATATAAATAGAAAACTATGATAAATGCAAGTATATACAAACACAATGCAAGTATATACAAATTTAATTTTAATGATTAGATATTTAAATTTGAAATAAATAAAGTTAGCATTATACTTCTAATTTTGGATTTTTTTAAATGATATTCTATTACATATTATGCCATCTTTCTATAAAGCACCACACACACACACACACACACACACACACACATACATACATATATATATATATATATATATATATATATACACAGGCTGTTTCTGATCTCCGCGTACAAACAGAGAAAAGGCGAAAACATCAATAGTAATCAGAATCACACTGGAATGCAGGGTCTCAAATTCCACCCCGGACTTAGAAACAAAATAAGGACACAATACCACAATACAGAAAGCAATATTAAGCGATTTATATAAAAAAAAAATACAGTAGGTAGAAGCGTTACAGGACATGTTCGGAATTCAACACATCGATATACGTGAACCCTGTACCTGCATGTACAAGATTCCTTCCATAATCTAGTGTTGTTTCGCAAATTATGATTTTCTTTTATTTAAATAAAATTCAACATGGTGAAAAATCATTTGATCGTGAAAGCCATGCGACGGGACCACCTTCCCCACAAATACATCTCAATCCAAATGTTCTGCCCAGATGGTCACATACGGAAATTCCATTATGTGACAGAACCTCATCGTGTTGAAACCATATGCGCTGTCAAACTCTTGCGAGAACATTGGTCTGCGATTCCGGATAGACCTCCAATAGAAAGATGAGATGCATGTGTTCGTTCATTCGAGGTTGTAAAATGTATGGGCCAACGAAAAGTTAGACGGGTTTCCTGCCCACACTTTAAGAGCCAAGTAGCATTGCGCGACACCTGATCTAGTTCCCTGTGGGTTTTTTATGGCCTACATGTGCGTGTTGTAAGTATTAAACACGCCCTTTCAAATAGAGGATGCTTCAAAAGTGGACAAAACAGTACATGGAAAGCACCGATCGGACACAATTTTTGGAAAAAAAAATACAGTTTGATGACACTCTCGCGACAAAGTGCGGCATAAGAAGTAAAATTGAAATGTAAGAGGCTAAATTGGTTCCCACGCGAGCAAGGGACACCAGAGACAGTGTCTTTCACGAGGAGTGACCGTCAAAAGAATTTGAAATTAGAAGTTGAAAAGTTTGTGCTAATGTTGGAACGATAGAACAGAGCTCGTTCGCGAGTAGAGGACGCATAAGAGACTATTTCATGTTCTATTTTATTGCTAAAAGATCGATTAGTTTTTTTTTAACAATAGTCTTTAACAGCTGGCACACATGTGGATAAACGCTATTCAGATAAAAAGTTTCTGCATGTTGTTGTGACACGTATGGAAGTATATCCCCACAGTTCAATACATGTAATTTTTAAACATAATAAGGTATATATACATATTATGCATTCTTTACTAGAAAACTTTTTCTGTAGTTAATGTATAAAACAGGTACTTTTTGTAATTCTTTAAGACTGGATATTTGTAATTTTAGTTCGATTCACGAAAATTCAGTACTTTTCTTTCATTCACTTGTATAATTTGTTAAGTATGTCTAAAACTAATATTAATGTGCAGTGTTAAGAATGTATAAAATTAATATTAATTTAGTTAATAATATTAGTAATTAATAGTTTTCACTAACACTAATTGCATGGTTTTTCAACAAACTACATAAGTGTGTATGCGTGAAGATGCGTGCATGAAATATATTTCATAAAAAATTTAAATCGCACACAGAAATAATTTATTTATATTTATTTTCAAATTAAAATATGTAGATTGTCATTTACATATTATTACGACGGAATAAGTACTTTCCCTGTATCAATCGTTTTGTTGGAGTAAAACTATTTTTACAGGTAAAGTGAAAATAAAGAAGCATTTCATTCATTTTCAGTGAGGTCAGACTGGGCAATAAACTTGGCGTCTTGTAGTCGAATTTAGCGTCTCGGAGACCAAATTTGACAAAAAGTAATAGATTAGTGATAACGCTCTCCGAAGTTCCGATGCACGGGAACCATTTCTAGAATTTTCCATGTCTTTCTGGAAAAAATACCGCCAAACACCAAAAGTTATAAAAAGGAGTGTGTCGACATCTGCGAGAAAGAATGTAGTCACTGCGATTCAGATTTGTTCAGAGATTTTTTCTGAGCTACTTTGGAGATTGTGCTCAATGTGACTGAAATTTTTTCATGAGCAAGCTCTTTAACATTTCATGATATTTGCTCTATTCTTATGAAACACATGACTATTTTCTTAGATTATTCCAGAACATTTGTCAGATAGTGATTTTTGCGGTATCAGTGCCATTATCATTTGACTGTTTTCTGAATTATCGAAGAATTAACAGTATTATTGCACTGTTTTTGAAAATATTAGTTGTAAAACAGTTTTGAAAGCAGATTCGAGAAGTTATGCAGAATAAAGGGGATTTATCGACTAGAACTTGTCTGTTTTTATAAAAGTAATTAGAAGCATGTTTGACGCAATGGAGAAACTTCTGGAAACTATAATTCCACCATCTGACTAGTTAAAAGAGGAGATGAAAGAAATGGAAGCAGGACAAGACGAATTGATAAAAGAGAAGAAAGAAAGGTGATAAAAGATGACAGCAGAGTAAGATGAGTTGAAAGCCGAACAACATGAAATGATAGAAAACATGAAAGACAGAGAAGAGACGACAGTCGGGCGACATCAGCTGTTTGAGGGTATGAAAACAGGACAAGATTTGTTGAGAGAAGGGAAAGCTGTACCAGAGAAGATGGAAGCTAGGCTATACAGAAAGAGGCTGTACAATATTAACTGAGAGGGGGGAAGGAAAATGGACGAGTTACGCTGAGAGAAGTGATGAAAACTGGACAAGATTTTCTGAAAGATATACATGATAGCCCAAGTGGAAGAGACTTCGAGGTTTTAAAAGCCCTGAAAAAGACTAAAGAACACTTCTTCTGAGACCGATTTTGAAGTGATAGAGAAAAATGGCCTAAGGAATCGTACGCAAATGGAGCAGAAAAGACACTAAAAACTCTAACTAGAGGACGGAAGCAGCGGTGTAATGTTGGCGCTACTTTTGAACAAGTAGCTATGGATTGTTAGCCTATTAGGACTGTTACCTGAAACTTGTAAAAAAAAAAAAAAGCATACGTTCTTGTGAAAATAGATTATTTGAGAAGATATCTCAAGCTGTTTCCATACAGATTAAGAAACTTCGATTGGGGCAGATATCTTGGAGCACAGAAGACTCTGATGAAGTCTTTTCATCTTGTGTCCGATGTCATAGTCGATCTACATCTGCTCATTTCCAAGAATCAATCTGACTTGGACTTACATCTTTCGATGTTTTCGCCTGCACATAGAAATGCTCTGCACGAAACCCGGGATAGACAACATACGTAACGTTTTGTCGAATGCTTCGCTTGCCTTGTGACATTATGTTTGGGTGGCCATGCTATATGCGCTCCTTGTCTAATGACTATCTAAAAGATTTACAGGCACGTTTGGAAACCATACATGAATTTCCCAGAAAAAGATTTAACCTTGTCAGCAATGTTCTGACGACGCGTTACGGAATAAAGGCATTTGGAAATCATCGGAAGGAAATTAACTATGTATGATTTTTTAATCCAAAGCACCGAAAAGGACATTTTCAACAAAAATATTACATCATGATTCAGCAACTGAAAGGTGTTATTGGAATACAGAAAACGCCAGGTAGTAGGCCGAAAGTGATTCACATCAATAGATTAGCACTATACCGTAAATCAAATCATGAAAAGGTGTACATACATAAATTTCCGGTGAACGTAGCTTTACATGCAAAATGAAAATAAAGAAGCATGTCATTCACTTTCAGTGAGGTCATCCTGGGTAACAAACTTGATGTCGACTTTAGAGTCTTGGCGACCAAATTTGGCGAAAAAGAGTAGTTTAAGTTTCCTGAAGTTTCGAAGCCCTATGATGCGCGGGAACGAAGTTTTAGAATTTTTCATGTTATTCTGGATGGTATTACTATAAAAACCATCGCAAAAGGTACAAATACAGTGCGTTCATGAATATAAACGCACCTTAGCTATAAGAATTAGAATAGTATAGAAGTGTAATAAAAAAATATGAATATGTGGCACTTGATGCAAACTGTATGTGTATGATTCAAAAAATGAAAATACGAGTCAAAACAATGAAAGACCAATATGATTTTTTAGAAAATAATTTTACGAATTTATGACAAAAATACGTGTTGCATGAATTAAAACGCACATATAAAAAATAAATAACTGAGTAACAAATACTGTATCTAATACTTTGTAAAGCCAACATAGGCTTCTAGAACAGCCAGTAAAAGCCTCGGCATTAAACGATAAAGTGGCATGAGGTCATCCAAGCTGATTGTCTTCCAAGTTAATTGAATGGCCGATTTTAGTTCATCTTTCGTGTTAAACTGCTTTCCGTTTACGTAATCACGGTGACCATGAATTCCCCATACGTTCTCCATTATGTTTAAATCGGGGCTTTTTGAGGGCCAATACAGAACATTAATTTTATTGTCACGGAACCATTTTTTCACGATGTGTGCTGTATGTACATATGCACAATCTTGCTAAAAAATATAATTTTTTCCTGCTTTCTTGACTTTTTGATGGTGGTGTTCCTTGTGAGCATCTAGACATAATCTACAGAGTTCATAGTGTTCTCTACGAACTCTAATTCGAAAATCCCTTTAAAACCCATGGCTGCCCACACCATGACAGAGCCACCTCCAGATTGACGTTTTGAACAGTGCATTTCTTCGGTTCTCAAATCATGCCAATAACTATGAAATCCGTTCAGGCCATCGAGATTAAACTGTTTTTCATTTGATAATATGACTTTTTACCAATTTAGTCGATCTAGAATCCATTTTCTTGCCCATTCCAACCGCATATCTTTGTGCTTTTGAGTGAGGGGTGGTTTCGCTTTCATTTTCTTAAATTTAATGAATGTTGCAGATTTGATAGTTCTCCATATGGTTGTCCGATGAACACCCAGCTTGGATTGAGCCTTTATCTTCGCACAGAAAATATTCTCATTCTTTGCAGCGTTGCATATTCAACGTTTGTCGTAACTGGTGAGCTTTCCTGTTCGCTTCTGATACGCCTTTTTCCCATAATTTACTCCTTTCTTTATATAATTTCACACAACACTCTCACTACTTCCGATTCGACGCACAATTTCATGATTGCTAAAGCCTTTACCACGCATAAAGTCGATTTTTATCCTCTCGTCTACTATAAAAGTTTTCCCTCTTGCCATCCTGAACAAACTTTATAAAAATTGCACTCAAGCATTAAAATTGTTTTTAAAGAACTTTAGCAACACGACTCTCTGTGTTTTAATTTCATTCCGGTGGCTTTGTTAAATTTTTAACGCAAAATACAGAGTGCGTTTAATTTCGCGCAACAAACGAAAAACAGTGAAAAATAAGAAAATGCTTAAACACTCATTTACATAAGCTTGCATGAGCCTAAACATACGTGCTCAAAGCACCTTATTCAGTTGTTAATCATATGCTATAACTG
Source organism: Salticus scenicus (assembly GCA_963930645.1). Classification (NCBI taxonomy): domain Eukaryota; kingdom Metazoa; phylum Arthropoda; class Arachnida; order Araneae; family Salticidae; genus Salticus; species Salticus scenicus. The sequence continues at coordinate 70,075,488 of OZ005655.1, read as the reverse complement.
TAAGTCAAATTCCTTCTTTTAAAATTTAAAAAATTCTTTTTATGGTTATTGGAAAAGGTGCGTTTATATTCATGCAACGCACTGTAAGAGTGAATTCACTTCTGCGATAGAGTGTAGCCACTGCGATTCAGAGTTGTTCTGAGGTTTATTCTGAGCGATTTTGCAAATTGTGTTCCAGTCGACTGAACTTTGTTCGTGAGTTAGCATGTATTTCTGCTCTGCAGTATTTGATGTTACTTGCTTTACTCCCGTGGAACATGTGACTGTGTTCTTGGACTGTTCCAGAACATCCGCCGGACTTATGCGGAACGAGTGCAAGTGTCATTGGACAGTTTCCAGAATATTCTAAGAATTAACAATACTGTTGGACTGTTTTCGAGAATATTCGTTGCAATAACAGTTTTGTTCTACAGATTCGAGAAGTTGCACAGAATAAAGTGAATTAATCAACTAGAATCTGACTCTATCTTTACGTACTACTTTCTCACAAATGAAAGTTCATAACAATATTTACAGTACTTTGAACGGAAATCATCAATCTCTATAAATGATGTGACATTCAGAAAAAGAAGCATGATTATGCATTATTATTAGATATTTTAATATTTTGATCAAACATTCAATTAAAAATTTTATGCGTTGCAATATGGATTCCTTTTAGTAATAACTAATAAAAAATATAATTTGTTTCAAGAATTGCATTTTTTTTTTTTTTACGAAAGAGTATTTTCTTAAACAACATAACGTATTAATTAAATTCAAAATCATATTCTGTAAAATCACATGTTTAGAATTAACTTCAAATCAGATTATTTAATTGTTCCCAAAATGAAGTTTACAATGACTTTGGTCCTTAGATTAATTAACAGTTAATTACCTGTGACCCTCTGCGCAATTAAGATTAGTTAACAGAACACGCAGTTTAAGATTGATAAATACTGCATTGATTGTTCTGTATTTGTGAACAAATTACGAAATAAAAATATTAAACTTCAAATTTCACTATAATTTAATTCCACCTGAAGAGCTTCGCAATTTGTTCTAGATAGGAAAAGTGATTAAATGATTATTCTAAAGGGGAATTTTAAAATATTTTCAACAATTTTAAAAGTAGAGTTATTTTTTAATTAACATTTTCATTAACATTGTTTGTTTTCAGTTGTAGTGTTCTATCCAATTTTATTAATAACGCAGGCTTGCAATGATTTTTTTTTCTTCAAGGTGATGTATTTTGTAGATGTAATTTTGGATGCTGTTTAATAGAAATTTTTTAAAAATTTTCCATCACATAAAATTTTGACATAAAATAGGATTTTTTTAGAAGAAGTGAACTTAGCGTGTAACTGTACATGATCTACCAGCAAAACATACATTATATATATATATACAGCTGATTTTGCGTTATTTTCGTGCCCGTTTCAAAGTCAGTCTGGTTATTTTTGTGGCCAGTATAGCGGTACAAGAAACAAAAAAATTTGAGATTCAATGGGAAATCCTGCACTGACGTTTCGACCATTATTAGCATTCTCACTTAAAGAAATTTTTTATGTGTTCTACGCTTTTTTAAGGGAAGTATTTTCTATTCTTGTATATAAATATTTTCATAAGATTCGAAACACTATTCCAAATTAACTTCCTTTACTTAAAATGATTAAGTAAAATAATAATAATAATAATACCATTTACTGAAAAAAAAATAATAATAATATCTACAACTTACATTGAGAAACACAAACAAATGCTTTTTTTAACAAAAATTAATATTCATTTTCATATTTTCTTTTTTTTTAATACAGTTTTAAAATGTAGCCTTTTTTAATTGATAGGATAATTTTAATTCTGATCATTTATTTCTTTATTTATTTTACACGCTTAAATTTAATACTACTTAACAAAAGCTAAAAAGAAAAGATTGCACTTTCCTTAAGAAATATTTCATATTATAATAATTAATAGTATCTTTTAATAGGTTAATTTTACTTCATGTTTCAAAAAATCATAGTCTATTGTTTCATAAAAAATAGTTCTGCTTTATACTTTAAAAATAATAATTGAGTGCAGAAATATTTTCTTTGAAGGAAATTTACTTTATATTTAAATAAGAATGTAAATTACACTTTTTATAAAAAATATTACAGAGGCTGTTCGCACATTTTTTAGACGATTTTGATGGAGTGTACTGAAGCAATTTCACTCATATTTCGTGTTTTAATTGTTCAGTTTGATAGTCCTTGTTTTTAACTATCATTCTACATCGTAATTTCAATGATAATAATGCTTTTTATAGTATCGGAAGAGGTTTATTTTTCTACTCCTCTTGAACGGCTTTCCAAAGTCCACAAAGCGTTGTAGTCGGCTTTTGGATAATGTGAATTTGAGATTAAGAGTCGAAAAACACAAAAATCCAACAGTGATACATCAGGAGATTTAGCAGGAATATCAGTGAACGGTATGGTTTTAATTCCCGTTTTTTGTTCCATTTTTTTCTAGAAAAGCAATTGCGGATTGCGATGTGTGGCTGCTTGTTTTTTCTTGATACAGTTCAACGGATTGATAGCATTGTGGATAAAGATCTGGATTTTCATTTTTAAAAATTGGAATTAAAATATGTTCTTGATAGTATTTAGAGCTGATTTTGATATTTTTGTCACATTTTTATTTCTTTTATCTTGCGCTTGTATGAAAAACCAGTGGCAATCATAAATCCTTTAGAAAAACTTTCTTTTGATGCTTTGAACCATGTAGCAAAAATTTTTTTCTCCACTTTTGTGATAATAAATTGATCTTTTTTTATTGCAACCACTTAAATAGACCCAAGATTCATCTATTGTTGCGACATTTTTCCATTTTTCTCCTGATAAATGCTTTTCATAAAGATTTCACTAAAAACTCTCTTTGGAAAGAGCGGAAACCTATCCTTCCATCCACTGACTTTTTAAAAGCGCATTTTTGCATCTAAACAAAAAATCTAAATATCAGAAGATAAATAAAACTTCTAAAAATATAACTGTTGTAAAAATAAAATTCTCCATGCAAACGATTTTTTCTTACTGCGAAATAAAATCGTCTAAAAAATGTGCGAACAGCCTCTGAATACCTTGTTACACTTTTAAACTGAAATGATTTTCTTTTTCTTTTATGTTTCTTGAAATCTTCTTCTAAAATTTTATGTATATTTTGAGCTTATTACGGTTAACAAAAACAACTAAATACTAATTAGAATATCTGTAAACATGTCTGAAAACTATATTTTTATAAAACGAATAAAATAATATTTTTGTTTAAATTGATTAATTCTCTTTTTGTATTTCTAAATATGTAATTCATTGTTTAGTGTCAATAGTACCTAGATGCATGTATGAGAAATGGTGAAGTATAGAAATATTTACTTCGAACGAAAGTTACTTCTTACGTTAGTAGGAATGCAAAATATGCTTATATCTTATACTTCAAGTTTCAAAGCCGTCACGGATGTAAAAGCCATGAATATATTCGTAGGTTTTGGCAGCTGAGTGACATATTTTCGAGATTTGTTTTTAAAGCATTTGTTGAAAGTTTTTGCACTGCTTGGAAAGACCTTTTTATTTTCAAGATAGAATGTAACTCTTTAAAAATCTTCGAACAAATGAGGCAAATACTACATTTTTTAAATAAATATGCTTTAGAGAATCTTGTATTTAATATTACTAAAAAAAATTAAAATATAAAAAGAAAATTTTATAAACATGATAATCATATATTTGTTATCAATAGAATATTTTTGTAAATTAGTTTTAAATTGTCATAAATATTTAACATGTGTAATGCTATTAATTACTTAAAGACTCCAGTACCTATTTAAAAAATATCTCTTTAAAAATCAAAAATCTAAACTGTCTTTATTTACAAAGAAAATCGTTTATATAGCAACTGTTTAGTATTATAGAACTTTTAGTAGTTTATATAGCAACTGTTAGTCGTTACTGTTTAAATAGCAACAAAAAATACAAATGTATGTATAACAAGAATTCAAGTAATTTAATTAAACAAAACATGTGTATTAGATATAAAAATGTATTATAAAACAAAGATATCTATAGTATTTAGAAAAAATCATTGAATTTTACTATTTATTCGAGTTACAATGCTCAAAAGGTTGGATAGTTTTTTTTTTTTTTTTTTTTTTTTTAATTAAATAAAAATGTTTAAAAAAATAATGTGGTATGTGGCATAGAAAACTATAAGTTTTCTATGCCACTCTAAGAAGTTAGAAGTCACCTGATGCAGGAGTTCCTTATGCGAGAGTGTATATATATATATATATATATATATATATATATATATATATATATATATATACATATATAAAGCATGTATGTAGTGATTCGTAAGAGTTAATACAGTGTTTTAACAGCATAACTTAGTTGGTAGACTGAATGACCATCGGTAGTGTCGGATTTAGAGTCAGTTTAGAGTCGGATTAAAACCAATCCGTTGTAGCGAAATTGTTAGGAGTTTCTCAAAGTTTTATTTGCAGATTACGGAACCAGTTTTTGAAACTAGAAATGTTCGGAGAATATGAGGTTATGGTTGATTTCCATAGATTTCCATAACACAAAGTGAGGATAAGCATTTAAAATTAATGGCCAGAAGAAACATTTGTTTAAATTTTTAGCTCAGTTATAAACTTACAGTTGCACAGATGCAGGTCCTTCTGATATAGGTGCTTTACACTTACCAATTTCAATTGATTTTTCAAGTAAATATTTACATTCAATCGCTTGTTATCATTTGTCCTTAGATTGGTGATATTTATTTCTTGTTTTAAAATTCCTTTAGTTTGTTTGAACACTCCTGGTAACTTTTTGTACGTTTGTAAAAAAGTAATGCTCTCTTTAAAAAAAAAAAAAAAAAAAAAAAAAAAGCTAAAATTCCACTGATTGAAATGGTATTTAATCGTTAATTTGATTATCGATTTAGATATCATAATAAATTATGGGTAATACATATTTTTTTCCACAGTTGTGTCAGCTACTTGCATAACTGGATTAATGGAAAAGGTTGTTGAATTTTCTTTAGGGAGGATTTGAAGGGAGGATCTTGCCAGGATTTGAAGAGAATTTACAAAGTTATATCTATATAATGCCAGTTAATTAGCAAGATATTTTCAAAGAAATATAACCTATCTGAACACCCCATAAACCACTCTTAATAAATGTAATTGAAAAAATAATTATTATAAAAACAATTTTTATACATTTTGAACCGCTTAATGATAGTTGGTCGTCCAAATTTTCTGTAAAAGTGTTCAAGGTTTTTGTCCATTTCACATTGCATGAATAATTTGTGCATTTCACTAATTTCATTACTTATTTCTCTAATTTACATTCTACAGTGAATTATTTAGAGATAGGTTAATATTTTATTGTTAAAAAGTGGAAATATCTCACTCGAAAGGAAGAACGAAGAAATTTCCTTGTTCGTTATGTCTCTTTCTTCTCTTGCACTTTAAAATACCACATCCATAAACCACTCTTACTTTTTTAAACAATTTTTATACATTTTGTACCGCTTAATGATAGTTTGTCGTCAAAATTTTCTGTAAAAGTGTTGAAGGTTTTTGTCCATTTAACATTGCATGAATAATTTGTGTATTTCACTAATTTCATTACTTATGTCTCTAATTTGCATTCTACAGTGAATTATTTAGAGATAGGTTAATATTTTACTGCTCAAAAATGGAAATATCTCACTCGAAAGGAAGAACGAAGAAAATTCCTTCTTCGTTACGTCTCTTTCTTCTCTTGCACTTTAAAATACCACATCCCCATAAACCACTCTCAATAAAGGAAATTGAAAAAAATAATTTTTAAACAATTTTTATACATTTTGAACCGCTTAATGATATTTTGTCGTCAAAATTTTCTGTAAAAGTGTTGAAGGTTTTTGTCCATTTCACATTGCATGAAAAATTTGTGTATTTCACTAATTTGATTATTTATGTCTCTAATTTGCATTCTACAGTGAATTATTTAGAGATAGGTTAATATTTTACTGCTAAAAAATGGAAATATCTCACTCGAAAGAAAGAACGAAGAAAATTCCTTCTTCGTTACGTCTCTTTCTTCTCTTGCACTTTAAAATACCACATCCCATAAACCACTCTCAATAAAGGAAACTGAAAAAAATAATAATTTTTTAAACAATTTTTATACATTTTGAACCGCTTAATGGTAGTTTGTCGTCAAAATTTTCTGTAAAAGTGTTGAAGGTTTTTGTCCATTTCACATTGCATGAAAAATTTGTGTATTTCACTAATTTGATTACTTATGTCTCTAATTTGCATTCTACAGTGAATTATTTAGAGATAGGTTAATATTTTACTGCTAAAAAATGGAAATATCTCACTCGAAAGGAAGAACGAAGAAAATTCCTTCTTCGTTACGTCTCTTTCTTCTCTTGCACTTTAAAATACCACATCCCATAAACCACTCTCAATAAAGGAAATTGAAAAAAATAATAACTTTTTAAACAATTTTTATACATTTTGAACCGCTTAATGATAGTTTGTCGTCAAAATTTTCTGTAAAAGTGTTGAATGTTTTTGTCCATTTCACATTGCATGAATAATTTGTGTATTTCACTAATTTCAATCAATAAAAAAATTACCCATAAAATAATATTTGAAATAACAACGATTAAATAAAATGAACCACTTTTGTTTATTTTAATCATATGCAAAACTTCTAAGGAAATTTGACATTTATTCCAGTTTTATTTAATGATCAATACTGCATACATTAATAAATATAAAAACTAAAAGTTTATGCACAATAAAAACTATTTTTTAATATTTCTTTTAAAGAAATTCAATCCACTACAATTCATTTATCTTTAATTTAGGCCATTATTTCTATTCAGAAATATAAATGCGAATAATTTCATTATTCTTAACTTTTTTACTCTACGAATACCTCTTGGGGGCTATTTTTACAACTTATAACTCAAAATTCGGAGAAAAAAATGCCTATTACTCGCATCTTTTTTTACTTCTGCGTGAAATAATTTTTCTTTCATATTTTTACTCGTCTCGCCTGGAGATATTATTTTTTACTCATTCAAAAGTTCTGATTCATTTTATTAAAATAAAATAAAATAAAATAAAATATTCATCTGTTGCTTTTTATTGATTAAATACCAAACATTCTTTTTATTTCTTTCGCATATTAAATATTTTTATTTTCTTTACATAACTTTTTTATTAAATGTATTAATGTGCCCTTTTAAAATGTTTTCAGTTTAAATAATATCAATCACTTAAAAGAAAAAAAAATACTGAAATTATTAAAATTATTGAAATTATTAAAAATTTATTAGAGGCAAATTACAAAATACAACAAACACTAAAATATGTCATTTTTTATGATTATTTTATTTATTTTTAATTTTTGATATTTTTGTAATATTTATTAAATAATTAAAATAATTCATAATTATGGTTTCAAGTCATCAGTGTTATTGTAATTTAGGTAATTTTTTTTTTTTTTGTTGTTGTTGTTGTTAAAAGTAAATATTATTTACAAACAAGGACATTATTTTAAAGTATCTCATTATTATGGGATCCGGACAAAATCTCGCGTTAAAAAATAATATGATCTATTAAAAATTTGAATTTTTGTTACGTGTAATCTCTGGGGGGCGACATAGGGCCTTATAAATATTAATTAATTAATTAATTAAAATAAATAAATAAATATATACATATATATTATAGAGTAGAATTTCATTATTTTATCTATATTTGAGTTACTTTATCATTTGCTTTTTACCATTCAAAATACACTTTAAAAATATTGTACATCACTGTTGACATCAAAGATGAACACTATTCACAAATCTAAATTAAAAATTTTTAAACTGGTAAGCAGGACTGAATATTTTATGATATCTTGACAAAATTAATTAACATAGTTTTAAAACTCTTTTGAGCAAAATTTATAATAATTTTTGCGGTGGGTTTGTCTGTATGTCAGTGTTCTGACTAAGGTATATGTTTTCGTGAAATTTTATACAACATTATTAATAGTTATCAACTCCTTTTTGCTTTCCATTCATCTCTGTAGGCGATATTTTGTCCCCAACCCCATTATTATTAATCTTAATTCAATGATAACCATTAAATGTTATAAGTAGATTTTTATTTCCAAAATGAACGCTTAAATTGCGATTTTTGTATATAAAACTTTAAACAAACAATTATACAGTAAAAATTATTTTAGAATGTGTATTGTAAAAATTAGTATATAAATCGAATTACAATATGAAGGAACGAAAAATATATGCTTAAGGTAAAGAATACACAATCGATAAACAAATTTTGTGTTCAAGATTATATTATTTAGATTAACTTCTGATGTTGTACAAAATTTAGAATATTTAGGGTGTTAAATAAATTTCAGAAATATATCATTATTTTAATTTAAAAATGGTAAAGCTGAAAATAATCTATATCTGAGAATCCAAAATAGAAAAACAAAAATATTGCTAGGATTAAAAAAAAAAAAAAAAAAAAAAAAAAAAAAAAAACTTTTTTTTTTCTTAAGATAAAATATATGGAGTACAAACATTAAATGTTGCAAACTCCACCACCTTCCTGTCAGAGTACATAGAAAAACCATTATTTTGTGTTTCCTATGCGCTAACCCAGGTAGCACATAATGTTGTTACAGCGTTGAAAATAAGTCTGAAAAGTGAAAAATTAGTTATAACAACGCTATGTGCTACTGGGGAAGTGTTGTGAAAACTTCTGACACACTCCTCAGTATTGAATGAAAGGATTTTTATATATGCTATTATTATTACTAGTTAATACTCAGGAAAACTTCGTGAAACTTCACATATATAAATTTATAAATGAAACTTTTTACGGCATAAAGTTTAAAACACCCATTTTTAATATTTCGGATTGCTTTTAACTAATTTAAAACCCCTTCTTTATTAAACTAAGTTTTCTTTGGAAGGGGGGGGGGGGCATTAAATTTCATTAAATTTTAACATATAAAATTTAAGTGTATTCCACAGAATAAAAATAAAATCCCAAGCTTTTTCCTTATTTTATTCTAAATATGACTAACGTAATGTTGATAATAAATTGAAAAAAAGAGACAAAATGTATATAAATTATGGAAAGAACCACTTTTCTAAATAATATAGAAGAAACAATTTTGTGATAATGCTTACCAAAGCTTTATGCATGCAAATTAAATACACTATAGAATTTCTTCCTACCTCTCCAGATAGATTAATGACCTACACAGTTACACTAGTTTTATTAACACTTTCCAACAAGGTTGAAAAGTGTTTATGGTTTGGGTTTGTCTGTCTATCTGTGTGTCTGTCCGTCTGTTTGTGTGCGCTCTAACTCCCGTAAATATTTATGGAATTTCTTGAAACTGTTCTATATGTTATTCAAGTTCGCTATCGGATGTTCCCTATTGAAAATGGAGTTTATACCTCTACTGTTTTGTATACAGGGACCCCCGAAAATATTTCAAAGCATTTTGTTCTATGAGAGGCATTTCTATAAACCATATTTTCATAACCTTACTGTACACAAATCTTAATGAAATTGAAATATGTTATTCAAGTTTACTATCGGATGTTTCTGTATAAGATGGAGTAAATACAACTACTGATTTGTATACAGGGACACACAAAAGTATTTCAAAGCATTGTGTTGTATGAGAGGCATTTCTATAAACCATATTTTCATACCCTTACTGTACAGTATCTTCATGAAATTGAAATATGTTTTTAAAGTTCACTATTGGATGTTTCCTATATAAAATAGAGTACATACCACCACTAGTTTAAGTACAGGGACACTCAAAAGTACTCTAAAGCATTGTGTTCTTTGTGAGATATTTCTATAAATCAAATTTTCATACCCTTACTGTACACAAATCTTAATGAAATTGATATATGTTATTCAAGTTCTCTATCGGATGTTTCCTGTGTTAAATGGAGTAAATACCACCACTGATTTGTGTACAGGGACACACAAAAGTATTCCAAAGCATTGAGTTTTATGAGAGATATTTCTATAAACTAAATTTTAATAACTTTACTTTGCACGAATAGTTATGAAATTGAAATATGTTATTTATAAGCACAAAAGAAAATGCTTTGCATAGAATATAGCATGATTAGCTTTAGATTTACAGGGTGAAAAAAAAATAATCAGTTATATAAAGAGCTATTAATAAATATTCCCTAAAATTGTACTTTCGTTTACATTAAGCGTTTTTAACACTTTCTAACATTTTTAAAGCTTCCCAATAAGGTTAAAAAGTGCTAATGACTTCGGTTTGTCTGTCTGTCCGTTTTTCCCTCTGTCTGTCCGCGCTCTAACGCTTTGTGGAATTTCTTGAAACTGATATATGCTATGCACGTTCACTATCGGATGTTCCCTATTGAAAATGGAGTTTATATCTTTAATGGTTTGTATACAGGGACACACGAAAGTATTTCAAAGCATTGCGTTCTATGAGAGGTATTTCTATAAATCATATTTTCATACCTTTAGTTTACACATATCTTAATGAAATTGAAATATGTTATTTCAGTTCACTATGGAATGTTTCTGGTACAAAATGGATTAAATACCACCACTGATTTATATACAGGGGCACCCGAAAGTATTTCAAAGCATTGTGTTCTATGCGAGGTATTTATATAAATCATATTTTCTTACCTTTACTGTACACATATCTTAATGAAATTGAATTATGTCATTCAAGTTTACTATTGTGTGTTTCCTGTATAAAATGGATTAAATACCATCACTGTTTTATATACAAGGACACTCAAAAGTATTCTAAAGCACTGTGTTCTATGACAGATATTTCTATAAACCAAATTTTAAAAATTTTATTTTCCATGAAGTTTTAGGAAATTGAAATATGTTATTTATATGCGCAAAAGAATGCTTTACATAGAATATAGCATGATTAGCATTAGATTTACAGGGTGACACAAAAATATTGTTATATTAAAAGCAATTAATAAAAATTTGCTAGAATTGTACTTTCGTTAACATTAAGCGTTTTTAACACTTTCTAACATTTTTTAAGTGTGAATATGATACCAAATTGTGTATCTGTCCGTCTGTCTGTCTTCCCGCGCTCTAACTCCCGTAAATATGTATGGAATTTTTTGAAACTGATAAATGTTATTCAAGTTCACTATTGGATGTTCCCTATTGAAAATGGAGTATATACCTTTTTCTGGTTTGTATACAGGGACACCCGAAAGTATTTCAAAGAATTGTGTTCTATGAGAGGTATTTCTGAAAACCATATTTTCATACCTTTTCTGTACAATATCTTCATGAAATTGAAATATGTTTTTTACGTACACTATTGGATGTTTACTATATAAAATAGATTACATACCACCACTAGTTTATGTACAGGGACACTCAAAAGTACTCCAAAGCATTGCGTTCTTTGTGAGATATTTCTATAAATCAAATGTTAATAACTTTACATTCCACGAAGTTTTAGGAAATTGAAATATGTTATTTATATGAGCAAAAGAATGCTTTGGATAGAATAGAGCATCGTTATCATTAGATTTACAGGGTGACACAAAAATATTCAGTTATATTAAGAGCTATTAATAAAAAATTCCTAGAATTGTACTTTCGTTTACATTAAGCGTTTTTGACACTTTCTATCATTTTTGTAGTGTGAATATAATTTCAATTTGTGTATCTTTCTGACTATTCTTCTGTCCGTCTGTCTGTCTCTCTGTCTGTTTTTCTCTGCTCTAATTTCCGTAAATATTTATGAAATTTCTTCAAGCCGATATATTTTATTCAAGTTCACTATTGGATGTTCCCAATTGAAAATGGAGTGAATACCTCTTCTGGTTTGTGTACAGGGACACCCAAAAGTATTCGAAAACATTGTGTTCTATGAGAGGAGTTTCTATAAACATATTTTAATACTTTTAATGTATAGAAACTTTAATGAAATTCTGATATGTTATTCAATTCCCTGTCGGATGTTTCCTATGTAAAAAAGAGTACATTTTTAACTGGTTTGTGTACAGGGGCACTTGAAAGTATTCTAAAGCATTGTGTTGTATAAGAGTTATTTTTATAAACCAAATTTTAATAATTTTATTTTCCACAAAGTTTAATGCAATTGAAATATTTTATTCGTATGCATAAAAGAGCGCCTTCTATGTAATATAGTATGGTTAGCATTAGATTTACAGGGCCACACACAAATCTAACCATTTAAATTAAGAGCTATTAATAAAAATTTGCTGGAATAGCACTATTGTTTACATGAGCGTTTTAACACTTTCTTCTAATTTTAGTGGGAATATTGTGCATCTGTCAGTCCGATTGTCTACCTTTCTATCTGTTTGTCTCCGGCTCCTATCATCCGTGAATATTTTAAGAAATTTTAAAAAATGATACACTCAAGTTCTCTATGGAATGTTCCCTATTTAAAATGTCAATAATAGGTCCTGTACAACTAGTTTGTTTACAGGGACAACAACAAGAGCAATAAAAAAAGCCAATGTATTACGTTTTAGGACAGAATTTTTTAAAAGTTATATTTAAAAAACTTTCTACTATAAAAATCATAAAAACATTGACATGTATTATTAATGTTCTAAAATATTGTTTTGTATAGAATATGATATGATCAACTTTCAGATTTACAGGGCTACTGTAAAATATTCAGAGAGATTAAAAGCTGTAATTATAATCTAACGGCTTCATTTTCTTTTTCGTTAAGTCTTTTAACACTTTTCAAAATGCCTAAGAGCAATTTTAAAATCAATTATTCTATCTGTATATATTTCAGTCCTTCTGTCTGTTGTGTGGTAACGCAGACAAATAGCATTAAAATTTATTCGATACAACAATTGCGTATAGTTGGAAAGTGTTACTAATCTATGCGTACTGCATGATTTTTCTTTCTTGTATTTACTGTGCAATGTGTTAGCTTGATTTTTACGCAGCATGGAAGAATACAAAGATATACTACCATATTATAACTATATTAACATACTTTCATCGGTAACACATCATAGTTTTCGAATAAAGTAAATGAAAAACAAAAATTTCATTTAGTTGCAAAATATATCATTAAATCTAATTTGTGAAGAGATAAGCAAATTTTAAGTGTAAAATCATATTTTATTTCCTCTTTATTCCTGTATTTGAATTTTGATTCTGATTTTTCATTCCCGACTCAATGTTAATAATTGAAAAATTATGAATCAAATAATCAGTACTGAAATATTTAAGTACAATTTTAAATATAACTATAACATTATTTTAAAATCTAATCGAAAATAAATTTGAAATAGTTAATGTTGTAAAAAATGGGAAGTATAATATAAGATTAATATAAGAATAATATAAGAATAATATAAGAGCTAAATAATTCAAGAAATATATATATATATATATAATTAAAATAATTATAGGGGAATGTTTCCTGTTATGGGCATTCTCCGCTTATGGGCACCCCCAAAAAATCTTTTAACTAAAATCAAATATGGTGGATTTGAATACTGTAAAACTTGTTATGTGACAGTACGTAGTGTTAGTACTAACACCGAAGTGAATAGAAGCATTTGCTTAGTACGTGCAAGCATCCAAAGTAATTTGTGACACAAAAGTAATTTGTGAATATTTTTAGAATGCGATAAATCGAAGTGAATAAATTAAAACACGTAAGTGTAATGTATATTCATAAAGTGTATTCAATATATTTTGTGATGTAATATCGAATTAAGCCAAAATGTGGACTGTCATCATAAAAATGATTGTCATTCTCGGTTGTGGGCACCTTCATGTAACCGATTGTAGGTACCCATGTTTCTTTCATTTAAAGCGCGTGTTTGACTTACAAACTGGTAAATGTGGTCATTTATAACAACATAATATATTTTATTATTGTTTTAAGTACTTTTAGGCATTTTTAGACATGTCAACCCTGAAAAGTCAATCGATCCAGAAGAAATGAATTTTAAGGCGCTGGTTAAAGCGCTTTAGGATTGTTTAGTAGATAAGAAATCCATAAAATCGACTGATCGAGAATATGGACTTCATCGCAGCTTCTGTATCCATCCAGAAGAAGCCTAGAAACAGTAAGCGAACCCCACCTGTCAAACTGCACTAAAAATAGGAAAATCCACAATCAGATGATGATGCCGACTTCTGCATCATTTGTTTGGAGCACCTGCTACCATGCCAAACAAGAGCAAATTCAATCAAATTCAACGAGCATGACCATCTGGTGCATATGAAATGGGCCAATATACATGAAAATTATTTTATTTGCAAGCATTGCACTTCTAAATTGAAGGATGAAGAAGATGACGAATGAAATTGGAAAAATGCCGCTTTCTGCTGATATTTTGTCCACTGAATCATTAAAAAATAAATACATTTTAGTATTTTCTGTATTTATGGTTATTCTTTTATTATTTTTCCAACTCTAGCGGATTTTTCAGGTGCTCTCGCAACCGGATAAAAAAAATTTTTTGGCTAAAAATTATCCCTTCACAAAATTGGTGATAACATTTTTCTGATTGACGAAATTGATAAAGTTACTTTATCAAATGTTAGCTAAAGAATCTAGCTTTCTATTGGTATTCATATGATTGCATAATATTTACTCTATCAAAAGTTATAAGCCAAAATCAAAACTGTGCCCACACCCGGAGGCATTCTCTTATACATTTGGTTAGAAACATTGTGCATATTCATAAACGTATGCAGTTAAATAAATAGAAAATGTTAAATTTTTTTTTTTTCAAATTTTTTAGATCATAGAAGAGCAATATTTAAACAATATTTTGTAAAATGTTCATTAAAATTTTTAAAAAATTTAGTCTGGAGTTTCTGGTTTTCGTAGACTCATCAGAAAAGCTATGGGCACGATTTCTCAAAAATTAACGCACCAATCTTATTAAAATTTTGCCCATTTCTTCAAATTAGAATTGACTAAGTCTTGAACGAACGATTTAAAAAATGAAATTTGAATTTTTGGCGGAGCCGTATGCAAAAAACAGTACAAGTTTTGGTACCAAGCCTTGTAAAATTAGTTGTAATGAAAGAAAAAAGAAAAAGTCTTTGTCCAAGCACTAACTAATTCTAAATTGAATAGGTGTGCAAATTTTCATTAGGATCGATACAATAGTTCCGCTTTTCTCTGGTTCCGCAAAAAATTAGGGCCCACCGGCGGATTTTTCCAGGTTTTTGAATAAAAATTTTATAAAATATAGTTTAAATACTACTCTTTTATTTGCTCAATTTTTCCAACAAAACATTCTAGCAAATATATTTTAGATGAAGAGAGAATATATGTTTTTTTTTTTCTTTTCTTTTTAGCCTTTGAAGTCTATGTAATCTCTTAAGCATTAATATATATTAAATAACTTCTGAAGCAGTTATTTTTTTCTTTTTCATTGCTAGTTATATTTTGCATAAAGTATGCAGCAAGTTATGTTCTACAATACGTACTAGTGAGCATAATAGAAATTTCCATTTTTATGACATTATTGACATTATAAATATAAAAACAACCTTCATTTTAATTTGAGAAACATGTAAAATCGCTTCAGTTTAAATAAATTTTAACTTGAGATACATGAAAAATGTTTAGCTATAAATATACGCAGTTCCACTTTACAAAGCCCTCGGTAAAACCTTGTTTAATCTATTTCAAATACTTTGGAATAACACTATAATATTTCTTATTATAAAAAGAATATTATAGCTTTATTAAAAAATATCATCAAATTAGTACAATTAAGTTTTCAAATTAAATACTTTTTTACACTTATTAAAAAATAATTTGCAAGTGAATTTATCGTATTTATTTTTAATAAAAATAAACTTTTATAAGAAGAATATTATTCGATTTACGAGTTGATAATTTATGAAGTTTTCAGCTTATTATTCATTATTTGCTCTCGCCTCTATCACACTTAGCATGGAAAGGGCGGATATCTCATTTCCATGAATTCCAAGTAGAAACCAGAAAATTTTAATTAAACGAAGTTTTATGGATTTTATTCAATAAATAATACTCAAAGTTTGATGCATGAATATTTAACAATGAAATAAACAGTTTTTAGATTTATTTTGAAGCGCATGCATTTATGCAATATTTAAAATGTTTGCGACGAATGAGAATGTATTGTGAAGAGTAGAGACTTATAAATTTATTGTAAATTTATAAATTTATTGAATATAAATTTATTGTAAAATACATACATTTTAATTTTTTTTCTTTTGAAAGAACTGATATAATTTGTTATAAATTTGAACCGATAGTTAAAGTTAAAATTATTACTTATGAAAGTTTATAATAAATTACATTCACCTTGTTGTTTATTACATAGATGTTTATTATATAGATTATAAAATAATATATTCCCCCAAAACTGATTTTCATTTTCAAATTGCCCTATAACATTTGTTAAATGATTAGAAATGTAAATTATGTTACTGTTTTTGTTTTGAAGTTCAATAAATTAAAGCATATTAAAAAATTTAATTAAATTTAAAAATTAAACTTCTGTTTTTAACAACATGTAAAAAACTCTAAAATTAACCATAAACCAATATTCTTCTGATAAATAATGAAAAGAAAATATGTGTATAAATAAGCGAGTGCATATCACACACACACACACACATATGTATACAGTGAAATTTGTATAATTCGAACTTGTCTAATTCGAAATTTTGAATAATTCGAATTTTTTACTCGGTCCCTTGAATTTTGTATTAAAATAATGTTAAAAAATCATGGATAATTCGAATTCTATTTTGAATAGTACGAATTTTTCATAAGATTACCTTTAAAATATTACAGTAAAATTTGTTCCCGAAATTTTTATCAGCTAAAGTGCATTATTTTTTTAAAACAGTCTTTCAAAAGAAGTATAGGGAGAGAGGGACAAGAGAAGACCCTACCTAGTGCATCAGAAGATATGGTCCATATACATGAACTTCGAGGTTTTTTAATTGGAAGTCATGTCTAATGTAGAAGATTCTATTTTTGTATCAAATGGTAGGTTGAAGTCATATGCTGTGACCCAAAGATTGTACTTAAAGAAGCAATCAAAAATATCTGATTATTTTTTTAAAAGTTTTGAATAATTAAGCTCGTAAAAAATATTGATTTAAGACGGGGGGGGTAGCAGTATTCTTAGATATAATGTTTATGTGCTAAATCTTTGATCGTAGAGTTCTAATTTTTTAATTTATCTCTCCTTTTTAACAAAATAGTATATGTAATTCGAATTTTTGGATATTTCGAATTTTTCTCGGGTCCTTTCAACTTTGAATTATCCAAGTTCTACTGTATATATATATATATATATATCAGAAATACTAGTAAAATAATTTAATCTTTACAACAGGGTTTCTTGATACATATAGATTTTTTTGAACTATTCAAACTATCTATTCTAATAAGTAATTTAACTTTTAAATGTATTTAAAATTGTCTTTTTCTTTAATAAAGTATTGTTTATTTTTTTTTAAATAATGTAAAATATTTCGAAAAGTAACTATTGCGACATTGTAATTATTAAAAAAAAAATAAAAAAATTAAGCCAATGATAAAAAAAAATCCAATCGCCATAGTAAAAATAGTAAAAAAAAACGTTGTATTTAGGTAGTATTATCCCTTAGGTAGCATGAATAATTTAGAAACGGTACACAGTTATACTTATCTAGGACAAGTCAATATGTCGAAAGGAAACATCATGGAAGAAATCAACAAAAGCGTTAATCTTGCACGGAGAGCATTCTGATAAAGTTGCGCTATATTCAAGATTAACCTTCTAATTTGTTTGAGAAGAAAAGTTTTTGATTAGTATAATTTGGCTGTATTGACATACTTAAAAAAAATTGGACATTAACATATAAAACTATACAAAAGCTTGAAACAACCCATAGAAATATGGAAAGATGCATATTAGGATTTACTTGAAAAAACAGAAAGTGAAACGCATGTATTAGGGAGCAAAAAAAAAGTTACTGATGTAGTTTTCAGAGTAAAGACTAAAAATAGAGCTGGGTTGTGCATCTGGTCAGAAGAAACGGTGATAGGACTACCAAAGTCCAATTTGGGATACCAAGAGATAAGAAAAGACCAAGAAAGAGATCACAGTGTCGAAGGAGAGATGAAATTGTTAAATTTGGAGGAACAGAATGTAGAAGAATTGTAGAAAACCGGGCAGATTGGAAACATTTAGTGGATGTCTTCATCCTTCAGTGGATTGATAAAATTTGAAATTGATGATGAGAGGGATATCTTTGAAAAATAAACTTTTAATTATTTTAATTAATTTACTTTTAATTATATTTTCTTAAATAATAAAACTTAAATTAGATTATATTATTCAATTTCTTTTATTTTAATGAAAAAAAGTTTAATTTTGAATATATTTTTGGTGATTTATTGGCGATTTATAACGACATTTGGCAACTTTTTTATTTATTTATTTATTTATTTATTTTTTATTTGGCAGATATGGCTTGACAGAATAATAATGCATGCAGCAAAATTCGAAATAAGTTCATTGAGAAATATCAACCGCTAGCCAAGCGATGATAGTCTGCTTGTATAGAATAAAATGGAATAAAAAAGAAAAAGAAAATTAACAAAAGGTGTGCATAACGAGTGCCATTTAGATTTTATTATTGTTTTTCTTGTGATGTATTTTACCCAAACTGAAAAAGAGTAATTTCAGAATGTTTATATAAAAAGAAAGCGTGTTCACCATTTTCAAGTATATAACCTTAAATAAATGTTTTTATGTAGCAAAATATGGTCTATAAAATGGGCGTCTAGTTTTCTAAAAATAAATTATATTAAGGACATAAATTCTTTTATGAATTTCGAGACAAAATACCTATTTCTAGATCTCGCCTTATGAATATGTCGCCAACATTCACCAAATTGGCGCTCATTAAAAAGAAATTTAATTTATTTATATTTTTTCAGTGTAAAAAAATTTAAAAAAAAAAGTCACCCCACATGTGAAAGCATCCTTATTCCATGGTACTTAGTGGATTTCTTTCCCCTCCTATTGTTGCAATTTTATTTATTGGTTCGAATTGTGAAATGCAAGGTGTTCATCCATTTTTAAATTGAAATTACTAGGATAAATAATCAGAACTTCATGGTCGCTCAGAATTATAACTTTGCATTGGCATTTGACCACATGTAAACTTTTCTAATACTTAAAAAAAAAAAACTATGTCAATGGAATCCTTAAATTACCAATTTAAAATTAATTATCTTGTTTCTTTTTACTTTCTCTTACCCATAATGAAGAGAAAGTATTGTTTTCGGGTCAAATTTCCGAAATCGCGTTTTTGTTATAGTTACACATTTTGAGGTCCCCTGAATCTAAAAATCATGTTTTTAACGGTTGGTCTGTGTGTGTGTGTGTGTGTGTGTGTGTGTGTGTGTGTGTGTGTGTGTGTGTGTGTCTGTCTGTCTGTGTGCTTGTTATCAGCACATCCCAAAAACAAATTATAGCAGAAAGTTCAAACTTGGTATTCTAAATGTGTATCACATAGAGATGCTACACTAAGCTTTTCGGTGAGATCCAGCAAATGGTTCGTGTACAGGGACACCCAAGATAATTCAAATATATTGCGTATATGGGGAAAACTTCAAGTAAATAGAGTTTAACATCTATAGACTGCACTAAACCAAATGAAACGAATATATATTTTTTATATGCGTAAAACCATGTTTAAGTAGCCCGTCACATAGAATTATTTATCAAATAAAGATGTTCCAAAGCCTAAGTTGAATTGTTTTAACATAGATTTACATAACAGTATTCTTTATCTTAACCCTTAATCTCCAATCCGTATTTATAGTATTAAATTTCAAAGTAAGAGAAAGTTGTGTAAGTGACACACCAGATTATTTACTTTCTCTTACCCATAAGGTAGATAAAGTATTATTTTGGGGTCAAATTTTCAAAAGTGAGTTTTTGTTTTATTTACACATTTTGAGGTCCTCTGATTAAAAAAATACCATGTTTTTGGCAGTTGGTCTGTGTGTCTGTATGTGTGCGTGACCATTATCAACATATCTCAAAAATAAATTATAGCAGAAAGTCCAAACTTGCTATTCAAAATGTGTATGATATAGGGACGTTACGCTAAACTTTTCGTTGAGATCAAGCAAATGACACAACATTTTACCATTTCCAAGAAAGCTGTCCAGAAATTGAAATGGATTCCTCCTAATGATATGGTAAATAATTTGTGTTTTTTAGCCGAATATTCATCGCATGTCTTTTGTATATTTGCACGTTTTTAGGCTTCCTGACTACCGAATTCAAGTTTTTAACGTTTGATCTTTGTCTGTGTCTCTTAGAGTAACTTAAAAACAAATAATTTTAGGAGATTCAAATGTTGTATTTTGAAGTTAATATAAGTTTGTTGCTAGAAATGTTTAATCAAGATTAATAAGTTTCAAGGAATGTTGCGTGTGAAAGTTGTCTGAATAATTTTAAGTGAACTTTTAATTTTATTAACAGAATAAAATTCTATATATATGTAAGTGCAGTAATGAAACGGAGGGTTGAGGGGGGCGGTAGCCCCCCTCCCTCCTCACACAGAACTAATTATCATATAAAACTTTTCCGAAGCCTTGTTTGAATTGTTTTAACATATGTTTATATAACAGAACTCGTTATTTTTCCCTTTAATCTCCAACCTGTATTTATAGTATTAAATTTCAGGGTAAGAGAAAGTCGTGTGAGTGACAAACCAGATTATTTTTAGTTCATTTTGCTCGGGCTCTACTGTTTGTTTCTAAACTTATTATTATTAATTTACTTTTCTTTTCTTTTTCTTTCAAATAATAATAATAATAATAATAAATGATGAAATTCTGGCAAAAGCAGAATTTAGTTAAGTACTGAGGACTATTATTTTTTTTTCTTTTAATTATAGCATCGCTTTCAAATTATCCAGTTACATTTTCGGTAAATTTTCAATTTCGATGAAGGTCCAACTATCGTAAAACTGGTATCCTAAAAATCCGTAGATTGAGACAAATAGCCCTCCGTCATTATACATTTATTTTTATTGTAATGTTATTAGCTTTGAACATTTTTTCGGATTTTAATTTTATTCAGACATATATGGCAGAGTCAGTCCCTTTGTTAAAAAAAAAAAAAGTGTTGAAAAATAATGACAATGTTACACGTTTTAATTTAAAAAAGAAAATAATAATTATAAAGATTTAAAGTAAAAAATATTTTTACACGAATGTCCATTTTTATAAAACTCCATATAAGTATTCCTGACTCTGAATATACTAAATGCACACGTTTCTTGGCGATATACGTAAAATTATTCTTCGTGAAGTAAAGTGTTTGACTCTTTTTATATTTCTAATCCAAAATAAAATTACTACCGCTGCCGTTCTTCATATTATTGTGTTTTATCATATTTCTTAGCTTATACCGTAAAAACTGTTTCACATAAAAACATGAAATTTGGCAGTTTTGTTTAGGAGTATGTGATAAACATGATGAAATAAAACCGTTTATATATCAAAGCATTTTTTTAGAATATATTTTCTTTTGAATTAAAATATTTCAGTTATAAATGTTTTATCGACTCAAAACTATTCATGGAAATCTCATAAGATTTTGCTAAGCTATACATCATATAATTCTGGTGTGCAAATTTTTATTTTGAATTTCATGTTTTATGCTTTATGTGATTTTCGTGTTTATTTCTACCTTTCTCCTTTGAGTTCTAATATCACCAAGATGCCATCAAAATGAATTACGTTCTTTTTTTTTTTTTTGTTGTTGTTGTTTAACACCCCCCCCCCCCCCAAAGAAAAAAAAAAAATCCTTTTCGTACTCAAAAATAAAAAAAATAATCAGGTGTGAAACAATAACACGACTTCCAATACCCTCTACTACACGTATTATATGCAAATTTTTGGCGATAATGTGATCAAGAGACATAAATTTTGGTCTAATGAAGTAGAAGTCTAAGATTTTTCCGTTATAGGAAACTTAATACTCGTGTAGAGACACATAAAACAATGTTTACGTAAAACGTTAAAACATAAGAAAAAAAAATGGTAGATTATTTTTTTAAACTCCAATTTCCGAGGTCAAAAATTAACCTACCTAAGCAGGAAGACTGTTAATTTTCCTGCAGTAATCACGTTATACATGAGAAAGGATATCTAAAATTGATTTATGTAACAATTTTCAAGAAAATCATTAGAGCCGTTTTTGTGATACCTAATTTTACCAAAACTAGGCATACTCAATTATTGACCGGAAAGCAACATTAAAATACAAAAGGATATTTAAAAGGGAGTTAGCATGACGAGTTTGAAATAACTCCGTACAACCCTTTCAGGGTTGCCACAAAAGAAATAGAACAAAAATAGTTGCTTTAGTAGTCTAGAAGCATTAAAATCGTTGCCTAAATAGTAGCCTAGTGACCAAAGTATTAGCTTATTTATTATATGATAACGATCACTAAAGGATAAAAACCATACGCATTTTCTTACTATTCAATTTAAATATACCATTTAAAAAAAAAAAAAAAACCTATGAATGTGAAAATTGAATTAAAAAAAAAAAAAAAAAAAAAAAATTAGGCAATGAGTCATTATGGAAACAAATTTTCCTATAGAATAACATGGGGTTTGATTGTTGAAAAGATTAAGTATTGTGCGCTCTTAGGAGCTTATGTTTCCTTTGCTGTATTCTTCCTTTTTTGATTTACTAAAAGAACTTTCTTTTATAATTTTGTTATTTTTTCTTATATGAAATCAGGGTGAGGAAGGACATAACAGATCACAGGAGTGTTCTAGTAGCCATTTCCAATAAGCAAACTGGCCAGCTTAATAGGTACATATGTCATGTATGGTGCTATTTCTACATTCTCATTGGATGTTCCACCTGTTTCTGGGTCAACATCGGGGATAAACCATACTTTAAAGTGGTAAATAAATAAATAAATAAAAGGTGAAAAGGTTAAGATATGAGATTGTTTATAAAATGAATAGAAAATATTTCTTTCTGAAAGATTTTCCTGATATTTCTGGGAGAATTTTGCAAAAGGTGGAAAATAGTCTCCCAAAAGTTGCCTTTTTGTGAAAATAGTTGCTTTTTCAAGCTTATGGGATCAAAAAAATTGCCATAGTTTCCTCAGGCTGAAATTAGTTGCAAATAGTTGCCTTTTAGTAGCCTGTGGCAACCCTGCCCTTTTTAACGGAACGCACTTGCGAGACCTGAAATTGAGCTATTTATTCAGAACGCCTATGAATTTTTCTGAACTAACCAACTATATCATTCAGAAGGACATCTAATAGAGTGTTTATATAGCAACTTTCAAGAAAATTTTTAGAGCCGTTTTTGAGATAAGGACTTAATGTCTCACATCCGGTGTCCGATAACCCACTTCCGGTTTTCCAATATTCCGGTTGCATGAATAACAGTAGCTTCTGTGTAAAATTGATATTCCGAATATTCAAAATTCCATTCACTGTATTTATGAAATTCCGGAATTTTATGTATTCGGAATTTTATGAAATTTTATGTATTCCGGTTTTCCAATTCTTCTGTACACCAGACTCATCTCAATTCTAATATTTCGTAGTTCTATCTTTAGTACTTTCGAAGATATGATAGCTAGTAGGTTCCCACATACATACTTACACACATACGTATACACGCACAAAATGACCAATTGCCAAAACTACTTTTTTATACTCAGGAGACCTTAAACGTGTAAATAAGGTCAAAACGCATGTCGTATTTTTGGACCGAATACAATATTTCCATTACCTTACGGTAGTAGGGTAATAGAAGTAAAAATTTTAAACCAGTATCAATAAAAATTTCTGATAAAATTGACGTCATAATAACGTTAAATTTTTGTTTTGAATGTGTTTATTATTTAAATATTATTAATTAATTATTATTATTTCATTATTATTATTATATTAATTATTATTATTTCATTATTATTATTATATTAATTATTATTATTTCAATTAATTAAATGATCTTATAAGTTTCATGCATCTTGACTTTATCGTCCGCAAACAAATGTTAATGTATTATTTTAAATTAACGGTGTTTCTATTACATATAATTAAACATAAATAATTAAATGCAATTTACATTCCATTAACGTCTGTATATAGCAGGATTTGCCCACTGTTTTGAATCACCGTAAAATCGCCATGCGAAATACATTTATTTAAGCATTTGAGTTTTTCAAATTTTTTATTGTTAATTTTTTAAATACTGAAACAAGCGATGCGGACAAAGCATGCTAGTTAATCTTGGTGAATGTGTACTAAGTAAGGTTCGTGAACGAAAGGGTACTAGGTAAGTTTGATTAGCGAAGCTAGCAGAGAGCAGAGCCTCTAGTTATCGAAATGATTTTAAAAATGTATACTATTTTATATATTTTTTATTTTATTTATTTATTTATTTTTCATGTTAAACATTAAACAGCTAAAATATTTCTCATGCGTATAAATTATATAAACAACAGATTAAATTTATTATAATAAAGATGACACATTTTTCTTAATAGAAGACAGAAATGTTACACATAATTTTCTGTAAATACTAAATACACAAAACATGTTTTATGCAATAGTGAATATGAAAAACTATACAGACGCAGTTTTGGTCCACATCGACCGAAAAATGTTGCTGTTATGTAGAATTTTTCAGGTATTTTATACTTTACTGATTAATTATAATATTTGAATGATATAAAATGTGATTCCAAATACGACATTTTAATTCGTTAGCTTCTATACGTCTAAATTTGTTTAAAGTATACTTTGAAAATTATTACAAACATGTTTAATCTACCATGCATTTCATGTATTTTCTTTATATTTCTTTTCTTTGAGCATACACACATACACATTTATACATATATATATATATATATATATATATATAAATACTGCAACATATTATAAGTATATATATATATATATACTTTCTATTTTATGAAAAATTAATCCATTGCAAGGAATCAACTGAATGCCTCGTGTTTCTTTCTAGTTATGTGTACAGTACTGGTTTCTTAAGACTACGAAGTATGACTGGTCTAAATATGTCAAGAAATTTCAGTGATTTTCAAAGAAGGCTTTTACTGAAACAATGTGAACCGATGCAGTTCAAAAAGAATTTGTTTGAATCCGGCAGATACTGCTGTCCACAATAAATTAGGTATACGTAAAGCATAGGAAGCAAAAAATAATAATAATAATCTGTCTATATTTTAGTCGACCGCCCCAACACATCAACAAAAGCAGATAAACAACTTCTCGAAGAAAATCTTCATAGAAAAACTGTCGATTTTTTTCCGCTGATTTTCTATACAGATTTTCTAGCAAGTTGTAGAAGATCTTCATATGAATCTTATTACAGCTAATAGATATCTCCATCAGCTCAGTTTTTGCAATGCAGAATGTAATATTGCAAAACGTAAATATCCGTTCACTGGAGTCGGTATTAAAAAAGTAAATTTATGGGTACGAAGATGGAGAGCCACGATTTTATTTAGCGTTTTTACATTTCCTAGGAAGAACAGAATGACCAGACATCCTCGAATCCCTCAGGCAGTCCTCGAAAATAATCATCGTTCCCAAAAAATTCTAACACATTCAGGAACGCCGGTTATAAAGTTATTAATAATTTATTCAAAGATTCAAAGACAGAAGGAGGCCGCTCTCCACTATGCAGCAGTTTTGAGCGATTTTAACGTTCTCTGACAACAAATGTCACATAACAATGTGAAATTTTGAAAGAGCCCGTTTCTAGAGGTTAAGTCTCCCCCGTTGTTTATTGCATAAACACTTTAAAAAAAAATTACATTTGCTGCCGGATATAAAATCCCACGCGACAGAGGGCAGCAGTTAATAAAAAACAAAATTTAGGCTTCTAATGAGGAGAATTCGTAAGCAGCTGAAAAAAGTTCAAATTTTTGCGACGGGACTTTGGAAAAGTTAGTAAGATTAGTTTTTAGTTTGTTAAATTGGATAGTTCCATTAGGGTCACAAAGATTTTAGTTATTTTAGTTTTTAAAAGGGGACGCTCTAAATTGTTAAATAGCCAGTTATTGTGTCTAATTGGAGGATTGAGTAAATTATATGGGGCTGTGAGGGGACATGCAAAGTAAGCATGTTCAGGAGAGCCTTCCTCTCCGCGCTCGCATCGGGTGGTCCTCGAGCAATGAAAACGAAATAAGTAGGTTCTGAAAAGTCCATGACCCGTCAGAAAGGCTGAAATTGCTGGAGACAAATCAAAGTTATAATTTTTTACTGAGTTAATGATGGCATAGGTGTAGCGTCCTTTGTCTGAAGTATCCCATTCAGCTTGCCATTCTTTCTGGAGATTACGGAAAAGGGACTTTTTGATAAAGGAAGGCGGGAGAGGGAGGAAAAAGCCGATGTCCGGATTTTGAGTGGCTGTTTTAGCCAGCTCATCAGCCTTTTCATTGCCCATGACGCCCCGATGCGCCGAAACGTGAGCTAGAGATAAATTTTCTTGCATGTTAATTAGAAGTAGTTTAATTTCCGTTACGAGAGGGTGTTTAGACCGATGGCGGTGTATTGCCTGTAAGGCTGAGAGACTGTCACTGTAGATTGGAACTGAGTAAAATCTATTTTTTATCTCATTAATCCATAGGTGGGCTTGATAGATGGCAAATAGTTCGGCTTGAAATACGGCGTTGTAATCTCCCAGTCTTGAGGCCCACTGATGAGTCAAGATCCCATCTGAAAGGACACAGAAAGCTGAGCCGACTCCGTGTTCTGTCTTTGACCCATCAGTATACACCGCCACTGGAGCAGAAGGAGAGGAGGCATTAGTTGAGAGATTGACTAGGGCATGAGAGATATCAGCTGCAGGGTAAATATGCCAACTGCATGTTTTACGTTGTATTTCTGAATTGGGGAAGTGTTCATTTCTCAGTGAAGTGTTACTGAGTTGTAGAATGTTAGTTTTAAGAAATTCATATTTAACTGTTAGGTAGATAGGTGGAATCCCGGTGATCACCGTCAATGCGTCAATGGAAATAGTTCTATAACCCCTGGAAATTTGCAATAAGAAAATTCTTTGAAGAGAGAAGAGTTTGAGTTTTGCTGTTTTTGAAAGATCCCCCCCCCCCCCAAATTCCAGCCCCGTAAGTTATGATTTTTTCTACTATTACACGGTATTAGATCTTTAACATGTTTGATTTAATACCTTAATTTTTCCCCGCGAGTTTTATAGAATTATGATAAATTTTGAGTAATTTAAGCTTTAAATTGTTGATATGTGCAATCCAGTTGAGGTTCTTATCTATAGTAACCCCTAAGATTCGGGTGTTGTCTACATGGGAAACACTAACTCCACTAACCCTGATCACCGGTTTTCGTTTTAGAATCCTGGGAAGAGAAAAGATAAGAGCGTGTGTCTTAGCTGCTGAAAGTGTGAGATTGAGTGTAGAAATCAGTTGGCAGAAAGTTGTTAAAGCATCATGAGCCTGAGATTCCAGATCCCTTCTTGTTTTGCCCGAAAGGATTATCGTGAAGTCGTCAGCGAAGGCGAAGACTTCAAATCCTTTAGAGGTCATAGGTTCAAGAATGGTGTTAGCGATTAATGTCCAAATTAATAATTTATTATACGTAAAATACATATGTTGAAATAAATTCTCTCAGGTAAGTCATACAAAACAACTACTAAAATTTTGCAATTTAAGGTGATTGGCCAGACATCCTCGAATCCCTCAGGCAGTCCTCTAAAATGGCCATAGTCCCCAAAAAATTTGAGCACAATCAGGAACGTCGGTTATAAAAATTATTAATATTTTATTATAACAATTTATTATACGTAAAATATATATGTTGAAATAAATTCTCTCAGGTAAGTCATACAAAAAAAACTACTAAAATTTTACAATTTAAGGTGATTTCTATATTTTGATGTAGAAGCTCGAGGTCGCCGACATATTTGTACTCCAATTCAATTAAACTCTGGTCGAATTAAGAACGAGTCCATATTTCCTCTTTTTTCTTTTACTTTCATTTTTTTTTTTTTTTAATATGGTTGAATATGTGTAAAGGTAAATTACAATTCATAACTTAATCTAAATTAAATACAGCCAAAGATCATATATAGGGAATTTTTCTATATGGTAATTGAGGTTATTTAGAGAATTGATCCTTCCAAGTTGATGAAATGCCAGGACAACATTAATAGCATAAAATGCCTTTCCAGTTTAGAAAAAACTATATTCTCGATATTGCCTTACTGGAGGACCAATGCCACCGCCACTTTAGAATGTGGAAAAAGAGGGGAAAAAAGGCTAAAAACCCCATAGGAATAGCATGGGAAGAAAAGCAAAAAAACTCACAATGTCAAGTGTGTTAAAAAAGAAAAAAAAAAAAAAAAAATTCACACCGGAAGTAATAAGGGGACAAAGTTGACTAGAAAAATACATTGAACAGCGGGAACCGGGCGGGCTGGGGCATGGGTCCTATCGTCCAGGATTAATACGACTCGCCTAGTATAACTCTTGGCGGTGGTGGGCGGGAACCACCGCCACATCGCCACTTTAGAATGTGGAAAAAGAGGGGAAAAAAGGCTAAAAACCCCATAGGAATAGCATGGGAAGAAAAGCAAAAAAAGGAATAGAGCACCGTAAAATAGTGTTAAAAAAAAATTAAAAAAAAAAAAAAAAAACGAAAAACGAAAAACGAAAAAAAGGTTTTTACAGGAGAAACTTGAGAACCTAAAACAGAAAACAAGCTTTCTCTCGGAAATTCTTGAAATATTTTCAAAAAACTTGAGTCAAAATAACCTAAGTTAGAATCATGGAACGCGTTGACACCATGCTCATCTGTGTTAATATTATTTTTAAAAGTTGCTAAAAAGAAAATTTAATTTAAATTTATGCATATATTTTATAAATCAATTCAGATAGAATGTTTCCATGATGAGTGGGTAAATTCCCCGAATCATGGAACTCTTACCATACTCAACTGTGTTAAGATTATTTTAAAAAATATGTCAATGTGTAAACTTAAATTAAATTTGTATATATGTACTCATAGAATATATATATATACAGGGTGATCAGTTTAAAAGAGTACTTGTGGGGTTTATTTTATGACCCTTAAATCTGACGGATGTGGCAACTATTCTAACATTGAAGTATGATTGTTTGAACCTTGTTTAAGTTTTTGAGACAATTTCTAACACTGTTGGACTGTTACAATTTTATTTGTCAGGTAAAACAGAAATGAAGACGCACAATTTCTTTAATCCTATGATAAATTTAATTTTTTAAAAAACATTATTTAATTCAATTTTTTTACATGATCATTCCTCGCGCAAAATGTTGAAAATGTTCGCCACCATTTTGAACGCAAACATGAACACGTCGAAACAGGTTTTTGACACACTTCGCAGCATTGTTGGTGTTATTAACGAGATTTCTTCAGTTATGATCTGTTTTAATTCATCGATGTTTGCAGGACTTCTCTGGAAAAGCCTATGAAATGGTAATGTAAGTATGATAATAATAATGTAAACGTAATGTAGGAATGATAATGAAAAAAAAATTAATTAAATTTTGTTTTTCAAGAATAAAATTACTACATGATTAAAATAATTGTGCATCTCCATTTTTGTTTTACCTCACAAATAAAGTTGTAACAGTCCAACAGTGTTGGAAATTGTCTCCCACACTTAAACAAGGTTCAAACTATTACAGTTCAATGTTAGAATAGTTGCCACATCCGTCATATTTAAGGGTAATAAGAAAAAACAACGGGTACGCTTTTCAATTGATCACCCTGTATATAATGAAAACTTCTTCAGACTTTGCTTTTAAGCAAAGTGATATCATTTGCAAACATGATCTCACTTGGAACAAGTTTAATAAGGAGTTGAATATATATATATATATATTTAAAATTGAGATTTGGTAAAGAAAAAAACATATCAACAACAATTATTAAATTAAGAATTACTAAACTATTAAAAAAAAAAGTAAGTAAAAGAAATTGTTATATTGAACCATTAAATTTTTAAAAGTAAAAAAATAAATAAATAAATAAATAAAAATTTAGAGTTTTTTTAAATAGTCTACTTAATTCTCATTGTAATATCAAATGAATAAATTTCACAAATACTTTCACATTTCTAATTCTACAAAAATATGTTTTTAAGTTAACAAAAATATATGTATTTTATTTAATTTTATTATACACGTTTAATGGCGAAACCTAAGTAGCCGGGTTTTTATTTTATTTTTTTTCTTTTAATTAAATAAATTATGTTCAACAAAAAAACAAACGTTAAAGCAAGATTTTTAAAACAGAATAACTAACATTATTAGCCATTTAAAAAATTAAAAATAAATAAATAAATAAAAAAGATCTCACTTTGTTTAATTAAACGTTCTGCTTGAAATATTTTAAACTTTTTTTTTAGAGAAAGCTTCTGTAATTTATATATATGCAAATGAAAACAATATATATGTATATATATATATATATATATATATATATATATATATATATATATATATATATATTTTTTTTTTTTTTTTTTTTACTGTTTGCAAGAGTGAATAAGTAGCTTTCTTGGTATATTTTTAATTAAAAATTATCTAATTTAATTTGTATTATTAAAATAATAAAGGCGTAAATTAGATTTAAATGTACATTTTTTTTTCATAAACATATAAATTTATAAGAAAAATATATGATTTTTTTTCTATCTATTAAATTTCTATATTATTAAAAAATAATTGATTAATTCAACGTGTTTCTCACAGTATAGTTATATGATGCGTTTTAAGCAGCACTAATTTCTTTATTTTTATTTATTCATTTTTAAATTATCCTAATATGTTTAAAATTCTATTTTTCCAAATGAGTGAAAGTAATGCCCGGACCGTAAGTTGAACCCCGGATCTTTGACTTTGTAAGTCAAAGTTGTTGACCTGGTAAGTCAAAGATCCGGGGTTCGACTCCCGGTCCGGGCATTATTTTCACTCAGATGGAAAAATAAAATTTTCAATATACAAAATTTTTCCCCCAGTCTGCTGATTGTGTGATATTAATAAACGTAATTCTTCCTCCCATGGGTTAATGGTGTTTTCCATTACCTGCGGCTTATTCTGTCAAGCTATCAACGTGATAGGCCAGAGGTTCTGCCTAAAGGTTGTCTGAGTGAGTAATGCCCGCCGGTTGTCGGCCTGGATAGCTCAATTGATAAAGCGTTGACCTTGTAAGTCAAAGATCCGGGGCAGGACTCCCGGTCCGGGCATTATTTTGACTCAGATGGAAAAATACAATTTCCAATATAGTACATGATTTTCTTCCCAATCTGCTGATTGTGTGGTATAAATGTGTTGTAAAATGATTGTGTTAATAAATGTTATCCTAATATAGATATTAGGATATTACTGTCAATTCGGCACGGGTTAACATTATCCCAGAGAGCTGATATTTTGCTAAAAAAATTTTAGTGTCAAATATAAAAAAAATTAGAGGGTATGTGTATCAGATTTCAAAAAAGAAAAAAAAAATTCCCCTTACTTAAGGGACACCATAATGTATATATATATATATATATATATATATATATATGTATGAGGTATAGGTACTTCATTTTCGACCGAAGAGGTGTGAGGTATAAGTACTTCAACTTCTCAGCATTCCAGAAAAACACTACAACTTTGTCGCTTCAGTATTAGTCGTTGCAAAGTAGCAACAGCTTTTACCGGCAACGAGAGTTCCGAGGAGAAGCGAGGGTTCTTTGCTGCATACCGTAGGGGGGTCAGACGTGAATCCTTTCTCCATGATGCTGTTGAGCATAAGTGCTTACAACTTTTTGTGATTCTCATTAGATTCGAAAATTAGCACAGTCGATGCTCAGATGTTAATTCTTTTTTAATCATTTAAATACATTGTAAATATTGTATTGTAAACTTCTGTTAAACAGCTTTGTGCGTAATAGAATTCCAGTGTAATTCTTATAGTGTTTTCAAGATTTGATTCTTAAATTTTGTGAATTAAAAGACAAAACTAATTGAGTTAATGATGAAAAATTCTGCTTGAGTATTTATTACATATATATATATATTGAAAGTTCGCATATTCATCTCCAAATACCATTATTATTATTTTTTTTTTAAATCAAATTCTGTCAGAGAATTTCAATGAGAATTTAAACTCTTGTTTGAATTTTACGTCGAGGAAGGGGTGCAACAGGGGTGCATTGCAGCTAATGTACACAGCTTTGGACATCGAAAATAAAAATATCTTATGATAACTAGTCTTCTTTTTTTCCTCTCTATTATTTTACCCAATGTTACAGCACATCAAATCGCGAACAAACAAATTCCCATTTTAAGCATTCTGTTTTTAGCTTTCATATCAACAAATTGTCTTTTCATACTGATTCGATGATGTTCTAAAGATCTGCAATTCACTTTTTTCTCTAATCTGGTACTCTTTTCAAGATAAGAAAGTAAAATTCGATGTTTTACTCTTACTGAGACTGTAAGTTGTCGCATCTAATAGCGCATACTTATTACACCTAGATACCATATTTAATACATAGCTGCAGCCTTTCAGCAATTAAAAGGGTGGGAACTAACATGATGTGGGCACCATGTATATACATAACACTAAAAATGTTTTACATTTATGTTAGAACAACTCTTATTTAAAACAGCATTGATAATTCATTTAATCTTAATTGACATAATGTGTTTAAATGTAAGAAATATTTAATAATATAATATCATATCAAAATTAAATCAAGACATTTAATACCGCTTAACGCACGGATGGTAGAGCATCCGTGCGTTAAGCGGAGGTGCCCGGGTTCGATTCCCGGCTCTGGTATTTTTCACATAGTTGGTAAATAAAAATATCAACCTTTACACTCCAATTTACTTAAAATGAATTTTCATGGTTGATGAATTCATGAATAAATATTTAAAAAAAAAAAAAAAAAAAATCAAAAAAGTACATTTAATAATATTTTGTTAAATAAATGCTTGTCGAATCATGTTCTTAGACAGACTAAGAACATGACTCGACAAGGATTTATTTAACAAAGCAGTATTATGTGTACTTTTTTTAGAGAGGGATTATTGCTAGTGCTCAGATACTTTTGCTGCCGACTGTATCACATATGATAACATTTCGTACTATCAACCCTGCTTCCTAGCCATCCTCTCTGCTGGCAACCCCTGTTTGGCAACCCTGTATTCGTACCTTATCTGTTTTTTTTTTTTTTTTCTGGTATTCTAGTTAACAGATATTCTTTGTTAAATATGGTTGTTCTGTTTTGTAGTTAAAGTTTCATGTTCAAAATGGCAAGTTTTCAGCGTAGAACTTGTAAAGTATTAAGAATATAAGTTTTGCTGTATTTGTGAACTATTCATATTAAAATCACAAGGTAGACATTTAACGCAAGACGTAAAAAAACCTATTTTTGTATTTTGGCTTTAAAATAACAAATAATAACAATTCGATTATTTAGTGTATTTTCCATGTTTTTTATGTTCTATTTAGTCTACAATATGTATATTATCTCCATATTAACAGTATTCCATGCTAAATTATAATATTGATAGTAATAATGCATGTCTTCTAAAGACTTTTGTGCATTGCTTCCAGTTTAGATTAAATAATCATAACCAAAAAACTGTAAGTGTTAAAAATTTTTCACTATTATTTTTTTAATTCTGCACTACAAAATTAGTTGAAAATAGTTAATTTCATTTCTGTTACCCCCACCCCCACCCTCCCAAAAAAATGTTTTTGTCGATTAGTGTTATTGCTTCAATCATACAAATCGGCACAGCTTTTGCAGTGATAAACATTAACATGCCTACCAATTTAAATCTTAATTGAATGTAGCGTTTAGACACTAGTGTGCTTCAAATAATTCAAGTTTTTTTTTTTTTTTTTTTTTTTAGGTTCATGTGAAATAACTAGAAGCACTGCTCCCATTAAACCTATAAAAATATTACGGCGATGACCGTTGACTTATACACTGCGTTACAAAATTATAGGATATTTACAATTTTTCGTAGTTTCTAAATATTTATAATGCGCTAGTAACGATGAATTAACGTATGCTAGTAACGTATAAATTTATGACTTTAATGAAGTATTTTCAATATTAAACAATGCACGTTTAAATAAATTTGTAAAATTTAGAAAATTATATTGAAATATTTGGTGTTGCAAAATTATAGAACACTTTTAATATTTATGTTAATATCAATAAATGACTCATTTTATAGTGTTGCTGCATTTTTTTTTTAAATGTCAAGTGTTAAAAGACTTATAGAAAACCAAGTTGGTAAAATTGAAGCGTTACGCGAGAGACTTGCTTCAATAAAGAGCATATCGGAATAACTTAAAAATCTCGCCACCTAATTCAAAATTATCTAAAAAATCCAATTGCTTATGGAAAAAAAATATTCTTCTGGAGTCGACTGGAACTTGCCCGCCAAAACATGGACTATGACTGGAAATTGGTAAGTTAAATTTCTCAAAAAAAAAACACACTTTGTAACTTTTTTTTTTTTTAAATTCTAAACTCAAGTACTTGTTCTAGGTCCTTTTTTCAGACGAAAAAAATTTCAACCTAGACGGTCTCATCGGATTTAATGAATATTGGCGAGACTTAAAAAAAGAAAGACAGACATTTTTTTTTTTTTTTTTTTTTTTTTTAAGCGAAATTTTGGTGGTGGTAACGTAATGATTTGGACTTATTTTTTTTTCTTCAGGAGAGCTTGATATTCGGTTTATATCCAATAGAATGAATAGGTCGGAGTACATAACAGTACTCCAAAACGGAGAGAAAACTGTACTCAAATTAAATAATTTTCCTATAAAATAATGCTTCTTGTCACAAGAATGATGAAACAAAAAAATTTTGCAAGAGGGAAAGATAGCAGCTCTTGATTGGTCATCTAGCTCTCCTGATCTAAATTCAGTAAAGAATCTATAGGAGATGATGGTTTGACACATTTATGCAGGAAACAAACAATACGATAAGGTAAATGAGTTGAAAAATATTATTACAGCATCCTGGAATTCTATTGCTGCTAACGTCTTGTCAAACTTATGTGAAGGTACTAAAAATCGGCTTTTTCAAGTGATAAATCATTCAGGAGGACGTACCGATTATTAAATATATTTATGTGACTACATTCCATGCTGTTTTTATTATTATTTCATATGTCCTATAATTTTGCAAAAAACCAAAAAAGAATTTTGTTTGAAAAAAAAATATGCATTTTTTTTATGACACATCTTCACTATAAAACAAAATTTGCAAAGTAATTACAATTAAGCTTAGATATAGTGTATTATCAGTGATGTCCTTTAATTTTGCAACGCACTGTATATTACCTCTTAGATAAATTAGATAAGGTTTTCAGACGCCCTCGCAGTTCAAACAAATGGATTCCATCAGCCATTATGATAAAAATGTTTTCTTTACATCTTTGTGAAAAATTCTTCAAAATATACATAATTTGTGCAATGGTATCCCATAAATTTTCTAACAATTTTTATCTCAATCGAATTTTGTGTTTAGATGTTATTGTTCTTTAAATAATTTGAGCCCATAGGCCGTAATGATAAAGTAATCTATAATTCGTGTACCTATTGCAATATATATATAAGTGCTAGTTTCACCAAAATCTACAGAATTTGCGACAATTACGTGTAATATACATACCAAATTTTAACTGAATTGATCAACACGATTAGATGCTATCGTGTTAACTCACATACACATACACACAAGCATACATCACAGTAAAACTCAGAAAATCTCAAAACATACTATACACCAAAATGTTATAGTCAAATTTTTTCATGATTACAATATTTTTCTTACATAATGCATATTGAAAAGTAAAAGTAATATTTACATTGGTTATCTCTTTCGAAAATATATATATAATTGTGTTTTCCTATTTCCTTTTACGTTCTGCCGCGGTTGCCCAGTCGGTATAGTGCCGGGCTCGTAATTGGAAGATTGCGGGTTCGGTACTTGAGCCGGTCGAAGACCGTCGTGTACACTAATGGAGGCTGGTGCACGTAAAATCTGTCGTGGCCGCAATGACCACTATGTTCTGATCAAACATTTTACCTCTGGGGGTCACCGAAGCCGAAGAGCTTGTCCCTTCCGTGGACAAAATTGTGATGACATGTCTCCGGACAAAATCTTGGGGTGAGTCCTAGATCGTCGCCAATTGCCCGTTGCGTAGAACTAGTGCGACGTAAAAGCCTTCCATCCTTTTATGTTCTGTTAATTACTTCTAAATTTGAAATATTTTATCAACTTTATTATACACGTGAAAAACTACTTATAACTCTTATAGTTAATAATGATTACATGATTTTCGATAATTACAGATTTTTTAAGAATTGTATGTTACGGAAAAATTAAAAGAATGCTAATTTCCCCAAAAGTTTCATTTATAGCACTTTCATATATTTTTAATCATAAAAATCAAAAATAATTTGAAAAATCTCGCTAAAAATTTTAGTAGTGCACGAAATATCTCTCGAAATAAGAAATGATTTGGTTATTTTTGTCTTATTGAGTTTGAAAAAGTTTAGTTTTACTTGCCGCTGATATGAAACCTTTAGAAATTTTTTTTAGATTTTGTTCATCTAAAGAGTTTGTGCTTGTGTGAGTAACACGAAAATCAGCAGAGCTGTAGAGTGGAAAGTTTCCACCGAAATGTTTAAGGTAAGAAACTTTTGTCATATAAACTGTTACCAGTGAAGAATACTTTAAAATATTTTCTAGTTTTTCTTGGGCAATTAAACTTTGAAGAAGACCAATACTCTTTTCATGCAAAATATTATAAAAAAAAAAGTAAAATAAATTATTTTCATATGTATGTTTAAAGAGGTGTTTTATTTTCATGGGAAAAATTATTGTTTGTTAAAATAAGCAGTAATTCTTTTGAACAGAAGAAACTTATACATGCGTTGTAGTACATTTACATAATCACTTATCTATATATTAATAGGCAAGCATAAAATTTGTAGTCCCTTTTTAACATATTAATTATGGGAGTAGAGGGTTGAAAATGGTATCATTCGAAAGGTATGGTTAGCCGAAGGTGCGAATACAAATATTATTTTCTTACGATGTCAAGAAGGTATTTAAAAATACATTTATTTTTTATGCATTTTCCCCCATTTTTCCCTTTTATACACGTATTCCTTTACATTAAAAAATACCTAAAAGTAGAAAGTTGCTAAATCTGGCAATTTCATAAAGCTCAAATAAAACCATAGACACAGTAATTTGTATAATGTAGCATCACTATACGCAAGCGAAGTGATGACGTCACTGTCTGTCCATGGAGCCATGAAAAAGATTTTCTATGTTAATCGTCCATTGGATATTTTGTAAAAAATTATTAAAAAATAACGGAAATTATCTGCCGATTTTAATTCCGATATTTGGGTATCCGCGATTGTAATGAAATGCTCGCCCTCTGGTGGGCTAAGGTGAAATTACAATTAACATGCTTTAATTCGGCTTCCATCAAGTCGCCATTGCATGCCGATGTTTAGTTTCACATATATTTATTGAATAAAAATGAATAAATCCGGTAAAAAAGATAACACATACTGTTGTGTGCTCCAGTGTAACTCCAAAGGACCAAGAAATCCAGAATTAAGCTTCCATTTATTTCCAAATGACAAATTTAAAATTTCAGTTGCTTCGGCTAATGGAAGTAAAGAATTAACAGATGATTTGAAACTAATATTTGTTCAACTTCAGTTAAAAACCTACTTCTGATCGAACTTTTAATAAACTGAAATATTTTTTTCCAAAAGCAATCAATTTTCCATGATGTAATGGCGGAGAAATTATAGTACGAATATTAAGTAGAATAACAAAAAGAACAAAAATAGATACACGTGGCTGTAATATTTACTAACAACAAGAGCTGAAAAAGCGCCATCTATCGATCATTACAAACGCGGATAGTTATATATAAGTTACTGTCTACATGTCTTTGATTGAGTTATTTTTTCTGTAAAATTGATAAAATTTTAATTTAAAATCACAAAACTCCAGAAAAAAAAAAATGGCAAACTTCCAGTTTCGAATGTAAACATAAACATTTCATTTCAAAGGGTGATACTTAACAAAAAATATTCAACTAATTTACTAAATAAAAGGAAAATGGATTTGTTACTAACTGCTGCATGTATAAGTAGACGATACGGAAAAAATTCCGATTTCCGTTTTTTGCTGAATTTACATGTTGTAAGCTTTCTCTACGTTTCAAGTAACTGAAATTGGCTACTTATTTTTTAAAAATGTGTCTTTATTGCTAGCTTTTGTGGGTAGAAGAAGCAAGTAGAAGATACATAAAAACTTTTGATTTCCGGTTTTCGATGAATTTACACGTTTTGAGATTTCCTTGCATTTTAATTAAGTGAAATTGTCTACTTATTTTTTCTTTTTTAAAAGTGGATTTATTATTCTTTCCTCTGATTATATAAGTAGAAAATATAAGATTCAGAAAAGTTTTAGATTTTCGGTTTTCGATAAAGTTACACGTTTTGAAATTTCCCGAACACAATTCAACCATTTTTGAAAAATATCTTTTTTTTTTTTTTTTTTTTTTTTTTTTTTTGTTCAAACACTGTACTTTATGAACCAATCGAATTAATTTAACAGAATTTGATACTTGGTTGGACCTTAGCTTGACATGGTACCTATTAGCTTCTGGGCTGAATCACACTACAAGGGGCGGTTTCACGTTGCGATTTTCTCTCATTTCAGGAAAGGCTAACATCTACCGAGAGAAATAGTTATATTAAGTAAAACTCTGCTAATTCAGTTAGAGTGAATATCGGCAAACAATTACCGCAGCTGTGTTGCAATTGTATTCCGTTTAGGACAGGGCAATAACTTTGCTTTGCCTCACTTTGCAAAAAAAATGGTCGAGTTTCGACCAACTGGGCGATACTAGTATATAGTAATGTATATAAATAAAATAAGAAAGAAATAATAATAAAAGTAATTATTATTTTTTTTTTTTTACCATAAAAAAATGAACTATATTTTTGCATTAATATGAATATATTTTAAAACATTTGGCTAAGTTTATGATTAATTAAAATTTATGCTTAATTATGCGCTAAAGATATGATTCGTCTCTGTTATTTATTTATTTATTTTTTTTTAATTACAGTTTTCGAGATTTAAATTTCGGTATATAGCATTTTATACTGCCACTCTCTTTTATAAAATATCTATTATATAAAAGAGAAATTTTAAAAATCATTCTTTGTTATTTTATTTAATTAAGTGAAGATAATAAAACATAAAATTTCTTAAATCTAAATTTGGTTGAAAGCCGAATATCAGGCCTTATATAGAAAATATGCTTCACTCTTGTTGGGCAAAAAATGCCCCTGTACTGCCACAATTAGAAGAAGTAAGCATTCTTCGACATTTTTCATAGTTAAAATGAGTTTTTATTATTTTTCCTTTTCTAAACGTCATGCATAGAATAAATACTATAATTTTATCTAAATATTTTTAAAGCATTTTATATTTAAAAGAACTCGATATTTTTAATTGTTAATTTTTTATGAAATTACCCTGATATATATATATATATATATATATATGCATGTATATATACATACATACATATAGAATAACATAATAAGTATAATGCAAAAATTACACTGAATATATATATTAATAAAGAAAAGTGTTTTCATAATTGTAGTATATTACGTACACATACATAGATAAATAGATAGATAGATACACATAAATACAAATAATTAAAAAAAAAATATTTGAAGGATATTAAATAATCGTAATTTGAAAACTTTTTTTAGAGTGATCCACAAACACATGATCCATATATATATATATATATAATTATTTCTGTAGATTTTTTATAATATTTGAATAAACTCTTGTTTAAAACGAACATAACTTCGTTTTCTAATCCATGCATCATATTAACATGAATATGTGAGAAAATAATGAACTTGTTGTTTTTACTCATTTTTTATTAAGCAAGCTTAATCCAGAGTAATTAAAATATTTGAAGCGTAAACGCTCTTTGCATTTATATTTTTTTTCTAGGAATTTTAATTACGAGCTACGTGTCTAATTTATTAGTTTTTCGAGGATGTAAACAAAATTTTAGAACTATTTTCTGTTTTTTAAATTAAACAATATTTTTTATTCTATTCATGGGTATACATAATGTTAGGTTTGTTAGTTCTTTTAATTAATATTAAT
This sequence comes from Salticus scenicus, assembly GCA_963930645.1. NCBI lineage: Eukaryota > Metazoa > Arthropoda > Arachnida > Araneae > Salticidae > Salticus > Salticus scenicus. The sequence goes on along the minus strand of OZ005655.1, from coordinate 70,035,078 downwards.
TTTATTTTGTATTTTCAGTTAATTAACTATCCTAAATTTTATTAAACATTTGTATGCTAAAAAAAAGAAAAAAATAAGCGGTAATTTTTATTCTAAACCGCAAAATTATTATCACTGAAAATAAATTTTAAAAAGAGTTTTGAATATATAATGAGAATCACTATTGGGAAATAAAGTGACCATTTTCAAAATACTTCAATTTGGAGGGCACATTCCTTTTTAAGTATATTTCGAAATGCAAATCTTGATAAAAACAATTATGACACAACTATTTACACATCAATGAATATTGAGCGATACTTTGTACATTTCTAACATTTATTAATGACATTTAATGGTTAACTTATTTAAACGAGATATACTTAGTTGAAATGGTTGTTAAGTATCCATTTAACATGATATAATGATATAAATAAGCAAGATTAGTATAAATATTTAAATAAAGGGTAAGTTATAGATAAGAAAAATATGCATATTTAAACGAGAAACATACCTCTCATAACTCATAATGCATCATAAATTTCGTTCAAAGCGTATGTTAGAATAAGCGTCTTCGCCCAACGTTAAAATCTGTCGGAGAAAACATGCATTTTTTACATGTAGTAGGAGAAACTATAGTTTCTCAACTAAACCCAACTTTCGATTATGAAATCGCAATATTTAGTAAATAAAAAAATAAAAAAATATGTTAGAGTTAAAAGCCTATACGGGGTTTTTCACAAAAATGATCTTTTGCAAAGCCGATGAAATAATTGGATCTTCAAATTAAAAACGCAACATGGCAAAAACTAAGTCTTGCTCATTTTTTTGCCCGACAATTTGCTTAATTTTTATTCTGTTGAAACGAACTTTAGAGAAAAATTGTCCAGTATATCTAGCCTTCAATTTATGTAATAAATTTGACTTTTATCTTTCGCGCATGCGTAGTTAACAAATACTTAATATAAATGCTCATACCTCAGCAATTATTGCAGGAGTTAGTTTTATGTTCCAGAATATATTTTATCTAATATTTTGTTAAATTTCCTGCAAGTTTTATGTTTGTGGAACTTACCAAAATTATTATTATTATTATTATTATTATTTAAATGCTAAATCTGCCTAAATAATTTCGCAGTTTCCACAACAAAACAGATAAATATTGTACACTGTATATGTATATATATGCAGAAATGTGTTAAAGTTACAAGTCATTTGTAGCTTTTTATGATATAAAGTTATTCAAAATGCGCTGTTCTTCAATTCGAAGTCAGACCCCTATTTGCACTATGGACTAAAACGATAGTAGAAAATGGAATGTTTAAATGTTTTTTGAAAGTCTGAAATTCCGGACCATTTCGTCCAGCACATTTTTTAGAAAATCAAAAAAATGTAAAAAAAAAAAAAAAAAAAAATCCTAATAATTTGATCACACACAACATTTTATATGTACGATATGCATATACATACATACGCGTATATGTATATACATACATCATACATATATATATATATATATATATATATATATTCTGTATATAAAAGTATAAATGGAAGAAAATGCAAAATTTCATTAACATCAAAGCCAAGACTTGCAAATACAGAGAAAATAAATATATTGTAAATTTCGAGAAAACGTAAATTGTGAGAACGTAAAAATTAGATTATATTGTATTTCTTTTGTTTATCCACTAATGGTGGTATATAAAAATTTACAGTAGTTTCTTTCAAATTTGTATACATTTTCTACAAAATATCTGTGTTAGATCCTTTAAAGGGAAAAAAAAAAAAAAAAACTAATCCGGATACTTTTACGGACTTTTATTTCTCGTTTATATGAATCCAGACCCTGATATGGGTTATATATATATATATATATTGTTTGTTTGTTTCTGGCGGATATCCGCTGATACAGATACAAATACGGAGGTCCGGCACATGTGCAAACTGCAACAATCGATGCTTCTTGTTCTGTATGGGATCAGCTTCAGCTATTTTCTGAAATAGTCCTTTTTTTTTACAAAGATATACGGATTATCTTTATAAGACTCAGATAATGATCCTAATAAGTCCATAATGATTCTATAAAAAGTAGCGTCAACGTTATAGACAAAGCACGTTTTCAGAAACAAGCAATGCAAGAAGCATTCCATGCAACAATTGGGGAAACAACATTTCTAAGATAATTTGACCCCGCTGGTTACGAATCTGCCTGATGTCAAAGCGAAATTTGGACGGGAAGTCCGGTATCCCAAATGGCGTCCAAATCTCTGTATTTTTGTACGTTTTGACGTGTGAGGATTCGGGGGAAAAAATGACATGAAGTCTGCCTTTAGGGTGTCTGTTAGTTTGTTCGTGTGTCAGTTTATTAGTGTGTTAGTGTTTCAGATTGATAATCTGGTAGTCTGTGTACACGATATCTGAAGAGCAAATAATCGCAGAACAGTCAGATCAGTTTTAAAATATTACTTATGACACTAGTAAGATTCATTTTAATTTGAAGCATTCTAATTAAAAAAATTCGTATGTTATTCGAGATTTACGATTTTCTAACATGGCAGAATAGAACAAATTTTCGCTTATATATAGATTAATAAGATTACTTTTACTGTAAACATGTTAAACTTGCTTTAAAATATCCATTATGATGCTGGCATGAACGTAATTAAATACGATAATTCAAACTTAAAAATTTCGTAAGTTATTTGAAATTAAAGATTTTCTTAACACTTAGCAGACCGGTTGTATTTTCTCTGCCTCTCTCGCTTACAGAAACTAAAAATAAATAAATAAATAAATAAATAAAAAATAAATAAATAAATAAAAATAAACATGTATATACGGGCGTTGTAGTTTTATTGGATAAATATTATTTTTGAACAAAATTAAATAAAGTTTTTATTTGCATGTCTAGCAGTTCTTACGAATGTGATATTTTATAAAACATATACTTTTACGAAGTGTAACTTGCATAATTGACATATCGTAGTCAATAGCTTTTCCACTTAACACCGCCATTTAAAACAACAAAAGTAAATCTACGTTGCCCGTCATAACGTAAAGACATAGATTTACGTGGCCCGTCCATTAAGTGTTAACATAGTAGAATAGGGCAAATTTTCGCATAAACATCCATTTTTAGTATGATATGTTCATTGTAAGGTAGTCAGACCTCGTTTAAAGTGGTATTTAGGATACTGCAATGAACATCTTTGACTATGAATTATATAAATAAAAAATTTCGTTAGTTATTTGAAATTTAGAATTTTCTTGACACGGCAGAATAGAACAAAATTTTACGTAAACGCCTCTTTTGAAGGACACTTTCATCATAAAGTGGTTAAACTATTTTTTAAATGTCATTAATGATTCTAGCGTGAACGCCTTTGACTGAAAACATTCTAATTTAAAATTTTGTAAGCTATTCCAAATTTAAGATATTGTCAATATAGCAGAATAAAGCAGAATCTTTTATTTAAACTCGCATTTTGGGGATCATTGCATTGAATATAGTACGAAATTGTATGAAAACTAAACTACGGAACTGATTGTAATAAAACAAATTAACTATTTAATTAACTATTAAATGAAGTAAATGTAAATATATCGAACTGAACGATGGAATACCCTCATTCGTCAGATTTGATAATTTGCCCTTCGAACGTCTTCTCGTCTGGTAGGTTATACATACGTTGCAGTTGGACGTTCGATCCTTATCAACTAAGGAGCACGCCGTTGACGCCATATCCTGTAGAAAAGGTAGTACATTTTAAAAATAACTAAAAATACTATAAGTGACTACCTTCAGTAACACAATTTTGTTACTAAATTGCTTTTCGTAAGGTCAAAACATTACTTAAAATCATGTAACACACACACACACACACAATAGTTTATATAATACACATTCAACCACTAAAAACCATATATGTGACAGATTTTATATTCTAAATAAAACAAGACTAACTAATGGAGTGCCCGTAAACACAACGGTGGCCACCTTGGGTACCATGTTGATCCCATGCACTCCAAGCTTAAGGTAAGTATATTTTGAGCATTGTAATGTGTTTGTCATCCGAGAAAATTCCTAATTACACATTTAAATCATTATTTTAAGCCAACTGATAAGGGAGATATAGTTTTGGCAAAGTTTTGGCGTGTAGGGATGGATTTTCTACTTTTGGGCCTAGTCTATTACTGTGTTGCTAATGTCTTCTAGTTAAAGCTTTTGGTCCATTTATTTCTCTATATGCATGGTATTCCTTAGACCATTTTTTTTCATCACTTTGAAGTCGATTTCAGAAGAAGTGTTCAAGTCTTGCTCAAAGTTTTCGAAACATTGGAGTGTCTACCACTTGGACTATCATACCCGTTCTTTAGGCAGTTTTGTCCAGTTACCATCATTTCTCTGAGCTTCTCTCTCAGATGATCTTATCCAGTTTCCTGCTCATTTAGTCTGTCTTCTGTCTTCTGTCTTCTTTTGTACGACGTTCTCCTCTCTCAGTAAATCTTCTCCAGCTCCCGTATAGTCTAGTTCAGGTTTCAACTCTTATCTCAGCTGATCATGTCTGGCTATCTTGTCTAGTCGGGCCGAGCTTTATTCTCATTTTGTCTAGCAATTATTGCTTCGCGCTTTGATTTCATCTCGCTTACCAATTCGTCTTGTCTGGCTTTTAAGTCATCTATCTGTCATATCAAAGATTCAAGAATTTTCTCCATTGTATCAGACATACATTTAGTTACTGGCGTTCATTCGAACTACTCCACACTGGAAAACATATTGAGTTTCTTGTGTGAGAAAGTAGTTTATAATAAAACACGCAAATTTGGTAACAATTTTCATTGGTAACAATTTTCTATGATTACATTTTATAAATGATACATGGTAATTTATAGGGGAGACCCGTGTACCTAGGGCCATCATGTACCTAGGGCCACTCCACTTTATTTGAATAATATTTAATTTTAAGTTTTAATACTCAATTGGGCGTGTAACAACACCTATTTCTACTTTTACAACTACTTTGGAACTTTTGAGTAAAAAGTTTTGACAAGTTACATGTAGAAAACGAATTTACATGATTTGAAGTAAGATTTTGCAGCTCATCTCTTTTCCTATTTTACAAAGGGAAGTTGAATATTTTTCTTTCATTTCTAGTGTATAATTTTGCTTGTTATATTGAGTAATAAATGAGATATTTAATTAGTCCTCTCTGCATATGGATTTTTTTGTGGAAGGCATTTTGAATGAAGTTACCAAAACTTGTACCTAGGGCCACAAAGCTACCTTGTACCTAGGGCCAGTGTGTTTGGACCTTTTAACACTTTCGCGACCGCATGTTTTTGTCTTTTTGACAGTAAGGTCCACCTGTGGGCGTTTTTTTCATAAGTTACAATTTTTCGAAACAAAATTTTCGGTATTCGCATTTATATTACAAATGGATGCGCATTATAATCGTACTCTCTCTAATCAAAGTATTTGAATTCATAGTATACTGATTGTACAAATATGAATATTGTGTATATTTTTTAGAAACAAATAACATACAAATTGCAAAAGAAACGCCCACTGATGTAGTTTCATATTTTCGAATGACATGAATCTACGTCAGCGGTCGCGAAAGTGTTAAGAAACACAGTACAGCCTATAGTAATTGGATGCTGGCAATCCCTGTAAACCAATCACTATATATGACGTTGCTGAAAATGTTGGCAAGTCCTATCCGTCGGCCGTTACTCCTGTAAACATTCTATCAGGCTTTCGCGTATCCGGCATATGGCCAATGAATCAAAACACATTCACTGAGGATGAATATTTAAGTTCAAATGTGACTGGAAGACAAAACCCCTCCATTAATTAAAAATAAATTAAAAATAAATAAAAAATCCGGGAAGAAGGTGAATTAACGATGATGTCTCTGTCTCGTGTCTTGTTGAAATTTCGAAACTTTCAACATCTAACATCTTTTCGTGTGTCATGCTTTAACAGGTACGAACCTAAGTAAAACCTTTACCTAAAGCAAAACCTCCCACATGAAAGAAAAGATGTGACCGAAAACCAGAGAGATCTAGAAATCCCAGCGACACTCCAGAAAAAAAAGAAATTGAAGAAAAAAACATTCTGTTAGAATATCCCACAAGGTAAAAAAAGTGAAAAATTTCGTGTTTCAAATTAAGGCAACAACATGATAATTATTATATGATAAATAAAGATATTGCTTGATATTGTTTTTTTATATAAAATACATGTTTATATGCTTATTTTCTATTCATTACAAAGTGAAATCTAGATTTGAGAGAATGGCCCTAGGTACAATGAGGTCTGGCCTTAGGTAAAATGAGGGTGTTGTACCTAGGGCCACAAGTGAAGTTTTTTTAAAAACCTTCTATTTGTCGGAATTTATTATTTTAGGTATTTATATTAATCCTACTTGGAAGTAATTAGTCCTAAAGATATGTACATATCAGTTTGATAATTTTAAACAGGTCAAGGGCTCTGTTTTTGGGCATTGAAAAAAAGCGGCCTTAGGTACACGGGTCTCCCCTACATACCTGCCAACATTCTAATTAATATTCCGTACAATGATTTGTGCCCACCCGTTTTTCTACACCATTTTGTTTTTAGAGTTATTTCTTCTAAATGTAATTAAAATTAAACAAGAATAATAATTTAAAACAAAAATACTCTTAAAAAAAAAAAAAAAAAAAAATGATTTCGTAGAAATAAATGCGAGCACTAACAATTTAACGGAATACTAATTAAAATGTTGGCAGGTATCAATATATATAATACATATAAAAGTTGAATAATTTATAATATGCAGAAAAATTATTAAATCCGTATGCAAATTAGAGATGATCATATAAAATTCGTGCCCGGTTCTGTAGAGTTCTTAGTCGTGCACAACAAGTGCTTATTTCAAGGCAAGCGGACTGCCAAGACGAACTCTTTGAAACCGGGCTTTGTGTGATTCCACTAAAATTAGAAATTTAAATTTAAAAAAAAAAAAAAAAGAAAGAAAGAAAAACTCTTAAGAAATAAAAAAAATAGCCTAACTATCCATAAACTTTCTATGAGTTGTGTAATAGTCCGTCACTGTCTTTAAACTTTCATGACTTTGCGTTTGATATCCTGATAAGCGTCATAATTCTTTATATTTTTGTGTTCCATGTTTGATTTTCTATTTCTCATTTAACAGGGAATTTTTATTCAGTACTTCTGAAACCGTTATCAACCATCCTTCTCCAAGAAGAAGATGCGAGACCCAGTCAATAGGTTCTTCCGTGCCAAAGTGTTCGAAGTCGAAGTATTTCTTTAATTAAGATAAAAATTTGTGTTAAAAATAAATAAATAAATAAAATAAAAGCCTCAGTACCGAAACATCACAACAGTTAGCAGCTATAAAATTTTATATTTAAGAAAAAGTATGATCCAAAAGTATGTTCACGTATGCTTATTTTCAAGTTCTAATTGTTATTGCGTACTTTTATATATAATTTATAAACAGCCATCTTTGAATTTATTTCGACAGTTAAATATTGAACCGAAAATCGAAAAGAATCTGTAAAATTACAATTTTAGAAGAATTTTTTTCATTGATATGTTTGTTTTTAGATTTACCAGATATAAAAATAATTAATTAAGTTAAAAATATAATCCTGTTAGTAGTCATTCATCATAGTAAGTTCCACTTTATGAATGGTTTATAGAAATTTATAGATAAAATGTAGTTTAAATAAAAATAAAAAATAAAATAAAATGAATTTTATATATACTATCAATACTCCAATAAAAAAGTGAAATATTTACCACATCCAGAGTGCTCACAGCCCCGCCTTTTTCCCAGGAGTCTTGCACCAGTATTACAGTCGGTAACAAAAGTGTCGGAACACTAGCAAAAATTCCCATGTAAAAAAAAAGTACACTTCATACGGTTCTGTTAAATAAATCCTTATCGAATCATGTTCTTAGACTGACTAAGAAGAGGATTAGACAAGGATTTATTTAACAAAACCGTATGATGTTTTCTTAGTGTATGGACATTTTTTTTTTTTTTACCCACTGTACCCAAACATAAATTTTCTCTTAAATGAACGGTATACATTTAAGAAGAAACAATAACCATAACATCATACTTACACACAGTAAATCTTCAAAATGTTTCTGGGATGACTTTTCGTCGTATAGGTATCTTGGACAGAAGGTGTTCTCTAAGGGATACTGTTATATAACTGCCAACCTGATCGGAATATGATTAGTACCCGCCCCGCCCCGTCTTCCACGCCATTTAATTTTTATAATAATAATCTTTAAATGCATTAATGATGAAGAAAAGTAAAAAATAAATAAAAATAAAAATGAAAGAGTGGTGTGGAAAAAAGGAGGGTACTAACAATCAACCGTATTTTTAATAAAGACGTTAACAGTTCTGCTCGTGGAGACTACAGAGGCGGATTTAGGGGGGGGGCTGAAGCCCCCCCCCTCCCCCCCCCCAAAAAAAAAACACTGACATTCACAATTGAATATTGCAAATGTAAATTTTTTATTGGTCTAGAATAACACTTTGAAAAATCTTAGCCCCCCCTCCCCCAAAGTCCGTCACTGGGAGACTAGATGGAAAATGGCGGAAATGTAGGCGCACCCTGAGAGTGGCTGTTATGTAATAAATACATCATGATAAAACGAACCATACTTTAGGATTTCCTGAATCATAAATCCTTTAGTTTAAAAAATAATTTCATATACTCGTGTTAAACAATTTATGTGCGACCTGCGTACATATATGGTCGCAATGAACTTACACTTTTGGCATTTACGTTCAAACCAACAAATAAGCCGCGTATTTCTGCAATGTAGCTTACTCACAGGCATTTATCTAGTAAATGCATACCTGGTAATATTTATAATTTATTCCAGAGTATTGTTAGCCCCGCCCTTTTTTTGCGCTAGTATAATATAAGATCTTTTTCTTCTACTTTAATCATGATTACATTTTCAAGAAGACTCTCTGACTAGTGTAAATAAAAGAGCAGAGCTAACACTATTAAGGAAAAAAATATAAATGTTACTAGTTCTGATAAATGCAGGGTTCGTAGTCTCCACCATTTTGTAGAATACTTTCAGGAAAGAGATAATTTAACCTGTTTTGCCACCATTTTTCCTCAAGAGAAAAAATTATTCTATATTTAAAGTATATTGGTAGCATAAAAGGCATAAATTTCTCATTTCTAAAAGTGTCCTAAAAAAGGCGGAGACTATGACACCTGGATAAATGTTTTGAAAGTAGGCGTCTTTACCAAACTATGAATTAAGAAATATTGCGATTTGTAGTGACTGTAGGCAGGGGTCGTTCTCTCCGCCCCTTTTACAGCACACTCTCAGAAAAAAAAAAAAAAAAAAAAAAATTCTGCCTGTTTTGCCACCACTGATTTTATGCAAAAATACCTCTGGAATATTTATAGTAATGTGCCTTTATTATACAGGGTACAAATTATTTAAAAAAAAATATATATAGGAAATTTCTCATTCATAAGAGTGTCCTGAAAAAGGAGCAAAGAGTGCGATGCCTGCTGTACGTTTTAAAATTATTTTATTTTAGATGATTTTCAGATTTATATAATTGCCGATCATTTTTATGATTTACATGTAATTAATATTGACTCATGGTCTAGCTACTCCTTTTATTTGATTGATTAAATGTTCGACAGCGATATAAATTTATACATTCTAACGATAATCTAAAAAACAAAATTAATATTGGTAGTATAAAACTCATAAATTTCTCATTTCTAAAAGTGTCTTAAAAAAAAGGCAAAGACTTTGTCACCTGGATAAATATTTTGAAAGTAGGCGTGGTTACCCAACTACGAATTGAGAATATTACAATTTGAAGTGACTATACGTTTTACAATTATTTTATTGTAAATGATTTTTAGATTTATATTATTGTCGATCATTTTTATGATTTACATGTAATTTATATGGACTCGTGCTCTAGCTACTCCATTTACTTGATTGATTAAATATTCGAAAGCAATATAAATTACTTAGACATTCTGACGATAATCTAAAACAAGATTAAACAAAAAACTAATTTTATTTAAAAAATAAAATAACAAACTCATCTTGAATTCATTTTAATTCTTAGTTTTTAAATAGCTTACTACCCCCCAATTTTTAGCATGAATAGTTCCCCCCTCCCCCTTTTTTTTCTTTTCTGGTGTTCTGTATATATTTAGGAACGACACATTTCACCCGTTTCTGTACCACAATATTTATACAGAAATCTTTATATTACTTTTCAAAATATTTAATCATGATAAAATCTAATAATTACAAAAAAAAAAAAAAAAAAAAAAAAAAAAAAAGATGCAAGAGAAAGTTGCAGTAAGATATTTCTCATCGCTGACAGTGTCAAACAAAAAACAAAAAATAAGGCGGGAAATATAACCTTAGCATGAAAAGTACAGAGCTGCCAACCTAATCCGGCAAATTGTTAACGCCTACTGAAAAACGCCCCTTTTTCTACACCACTTAATTTTTAGAGCAATTCTCTTCAAACGTATCTATGATGAAATAAGTAGAAAAATACTCTAAAAATTAAGTGGTGTAGAAAAAGGGGCGGTACTAACAATTTGCCGGATTAGGTTGGCAGCTCTGAAAGTAACACAAATATGGATTGTACTCGCGGCTCTTTTTCAGGATCAAAGAAAGTGCATTACTTTTCAGAACCATAAGTGCAACTTTACGCTTTTACGGAACTGAAAAATTATAATAGAATTTTTTAATATATTTTGTAGTAAATTTCACCGATTAAATATAATGGAAAAAATCTATTAAAATTTTCAAAAAGCGTAAAAGTGCTTATAACTGTAAAAGAAGTCAATTTTGGTAGAACAAATTTTCAAAATGTAAGCTGAAGCTGCTGTGTAGAAATTAATTAATTATAACCTTTATGCACATGCGTTTTGCAATTGAAAGGTGCAATTTTTCAATTTTTTCTTTTCCGACTTCCGTTGTTATTATTATTATTATTATTATTATGAACCATTAAAAATTCGCAGTACTAACTTATGCTTACACCGAAAATGGTGGCAAATTTACAATACGATGCCGAATGTTAAGTCATGCAATCTGTACCAGGTGGCGCTATCTACCGCTTGAACTGTTGCCAATTTTCCGATCCACGCGGAAAGCATCTAGTTTAGGAAGCTTTTATTAAACAGTATTGAAATTATTGTACAAAAATAGTGGTAGCAATAAAGGCGGAAATTTCTGATCTAAGAGAGAGTCCTGAAAAAAAGGCGGAGAGTACAACTCCTGCTGTATACACTATTATCTACATAACAATTAACCATATAACATATGAATCCAATTAAAGGAGTGTGTGCCTACACATTTACTATGAAAAATTTCAATTATCATACAAAATTCCCACTTTTATATAGTTTGCATAGTTAATTGGGAGCTGTGTGATCCATACAGGAGGCTTAGATCGTAGAAGTGCCTAAATTGGTTCTGCGTTTACGTATATTCTTTAAGCATTTTTCTTCATCTACTTCCTTATGTATCTTTTTTTTTTTTTTTTTTTTTTACGGGGGGGGGGGGGTTCTGTTATTCACTGGTTCTGTTATTCAGTGGCCACAGAGACTACTTGGCTATCACATATTATGATTCATGATTGTTGGTATGATAGCAGATGATTTAATGAAGATTATATTGCTAATACAAAATGATGTTTTAAATTTATATAAAATTATAACATTTCTTTTAAACGCACATAATCAGTATTCCGAATTTTCCAGATGAAAATGTGTTAATGAAACCAAAACATACAATAAAATTTCTACTATTAATTGACCAAGTTCAAAGACTGTTACAATTTTTGTGCGTATTAAATTTGCGTAAAATTTCGATTTGCAATTAGAAAATCATGTTCAATTATCACGTTGTATTTCTTAGATCTAAAGAATTAAAGTTTTCGTGACCATTGACGTAGTTACACGTCATTGGAAAATCTCTCAAATAATAGTCTTACCGCGTTTTTTTAAAGTCATGATACTTAACTTGAGGTGCACGAATCGTAGAATATTTATGTTAAAAACAAAAGACAAAAGGGACAAAATAGAATTTTAGCAGTGAGAAACTGGGAAACGTTATGTAATATTTAAGAACAAAGACTTAACATTTCAGAATCGAGTATAAACCTCTTTGCAACAGAAGCCACGCCTTTACACAGTTCTTCTACAACTTTACATTACAAAACAAAATTATTTTACATACTTCCAATTAAATCCTTTAAATTTTGTCTTTAGCATTCGATGTAGTAAATGCCATTGACATTTATGCATACCAGCGTCACATAGAGAGTCATATACGAATACAGAAACTAGTTTTTTTAATATTGTTTCCGAGAGGCGGGGCTTCATTTCTTTTGGAATTTTTTCTCAATCTTTCGCTTGCATTGCGATAATTTTATAAAAATGATCCAATTTGTATCATAAACATCGAAATGTTGTTTAGAAAACAATTAAAATAGTTTTTCGTCAAAATATATACATATATTTACTCACAGAGTATACAACTTATTATAAAAGAAGGCCCCCTAACAACAGTAAAAAATGAAATATCACTGCAACTCAAAAAATAATGTTAAGAACAAGCTGTAAATTTGGAAACCCATGTTTTTGATGGTGCCCGTTCTATTTATGTAAAAATTGACATAGGTCATGATTCATAATTTTTTCAAATATGAAATTATTAATAATTTTCATATTTCAAAAAAATATTTTTTATCAAAAATATGCATGGAATATGTTTGGGTCACTTCATTCTATCATAAAAAAAAAAAAAAAAAAAAAAAAACGGAATTTGAATATCATAATTATTTTGGAAGATATGAATTAATGTTTGTCACATTCATTTAACATTAGCGCCCTTATAGTTTGACAGCTTATAACTCTCTGAAGAATTGAGCAAAATATATAAACTATACCATTTTCCGCGATGATTTTGTCCAAGGAATTCAAATAAATTATAAAACATGGGGGTACCATTGAAAAAACTGGAGTTGATGCCAGTTTTAATATGTAGACGACCCCTTAAGCAAAATCTAATTATATCATTATAAACTAGACATTATTACAAATCGATTGGTACCAACCACATGTTTCTACGATAATTTACGGCGAAATTAGGTGGGGGGTGGCGTTTTTTTTTTTTTTTTGGCTGACTGTACATAGATTTGAGAAGGAATTTATTTTTAGATAATACTGGTGGAAGAGTCCTTGAAAAGAATCGGGCCGTGGGAATACTGTTAATCATACTTGCCAACCATTTCCTTATGAACCGTACAATTTTTAGTACCCGCCTTTTTTTTTCACACCAATAATTTTTTAGAGTAATTTTAATCTTATTTAATCGTAACAACATTTAGAGAGCCTTACACTAAAATTATAGTGGTGTGAGAAAAGGGGCGTTTTTTCAGGTGGCGTTAGCAATTGTACGGTTATTAATGAGGTGGTTGGCAAGTATGCTGTTAATGCATCTTAAAATTGTAACAAATCCAATACTTTCTAATTTTTATGCTCCTTTTATACACACACCCACAAAAAAAAAAAAAAAAAAAAAAAAAAAAAAGGAAATTCTCAATAAATCTATCGAGATAGGTTTTTTTTTTTCCATTTTTGGCATCCCTAGATACCACCCGCTCATGTTCATACTCCCCGTCCTTTTTTCAAGACATTTTTAGGGATGACAAATTTTCGACATTTTTGTTACCACAACTTTCACAGAGAAATATTTATCGTATTTTTACAGTAATGCGTAGTGATTAAATAGGATAGAAATTATTGCATAAAAGTAGTGGCAGGAAAAAAAGGAAATACTCTTACCCCTGAAAATGTTTAGAAAAATGAGCTGAGAATGCGACCCGTACCACATACTCCATTAATTTGATTGATGAAATATTCAAAAGTAATATAAATCACTTATACATGTTAACTATAATCTAATGTAAAATTAATCAAACAATTATATTTATTTTTAAAATAAAATATCAAATTCATCGAATACCGATTTTAACTCAGTTCGCAAACAATTAACCCAGTGTAACTACAGAGTACAGACCCGCCCTTCACTTTCTAATTCTTTCGTCAGTACATTTATTTAATAATTTTTTATTTAAATAATCGGTAAAACTTAATATTAAAAATTTTGAAAGAAAATTATTGGTAGAATAATTAAAGGGAAAATGTTGGTTGTCACTACCCTGTATCCATGCTAATACTTTTAATTTTAAAAAGGGGCGCAGTCACCTCCCATTTTTACTGGACATTATTTTCACATACCTACTTGCCAACTTAACCCGGGTGATTGTTAGTTCCCGCCCCTTTCTGTTCACCACTTAATTTTTTGAATAATCCTCTTCAAATACATTTACGATTGAATAGGAATAAAAGTAATCTAAAAAGGGTCAGGTTGTCAAGTATGATTTCATACAGAATCTTTATAGTATTTTTATAGCAATTTGTCGTGATGAAATGGGACAGATAAAAATAATTGAATTAAAGAGTCGTAAAATTTTCATCGCTAAAATTATCCTAAAAAAGACGTAGACTGTATATATATAATAATTTTTTTATTGTTTAATTAAAGAAATGTACTGCAAAATATTACTGAATTTTACTATATAAAAAATGTGACATTTAACTAAGGGACCACCAAAAGCCCTGTATGAATAAATTTTATTTTAATCATTTATAACACACTAGCAGGCTATGTTCGCTTCGCTGGTCACTATTTTTAAATGAATCATTATAATTAATGAACTCAAATTTGCATTAATTTTTATCATGTAAAAAAAAGAAGAAAAAAAAAACTCTGATCGGGAAAAATGTCGCACCGGGTCCCCACTGCCTTCGGCAGCGTAGACCCGTTCGCGAATGCATATATATGAACGCCCTAATAATTTTACAAATTCGAAAATATCCGCCATCGATTTGTAAGTATCAAAAACCTCTATGCACCAGTTTTGAACGATCTATCTCTATCTTTATTTTTTTTGCCCTACTGCTCCTTCCCCCCTTCCCGCCCCTCCCAATAATTTTAAAAATTCAAAAATATCCGCAATCGATTTGTAGGTATCGAAAACCTCGATGTACCAATTTTGAATAATCTAACTCTATTTTTTTTTGCCCCTCTGCCCCCCCCCTTCCCGGCCCTTCTAATAACTTTACACTTTCGAAAATATCCCCATTCGATTTGCAGGCCTCTAAAACCTATCTGTACCAATCTTGAACGACCTAACTGTATTTCTATTTGTTTTTGCCCATAGCCCCCCCCCCCTTACCGCTCCACCTCCTTACCGCCCCTCCTAATAATTTTACAAATTCGAAAATATCTGCAATCGATTTGTAAGTATCGAAAACCTCTACGTACCAATTTTGAACGATCTAACTGTATTTTTATTTTTTTGCCCCCCCCCTCCTCTCCCCTCCCCCCTTCTCGCCCCTCCTAATAACTTTACACTTACACATTATATTACTACTCAAATTATAGCTTAATGATTTTGCTCCATGCATCATTATTTAGAAATAATTATTCCTTTATTTGATTGTAGAAAGTTTTTACAGCAGTGGTACTTTTACCCCGGTTTTGTGTGATTTCGTTTACTTTAAACAAATATTTATATACTAACGATAACGAAATATTTTGTAACTGAGTTCCGCCTATGCTTTTCCATTACCTTTCTCTTATGATATTTTAGAAAGAATATGAAATAATTAGAAATAATATGAAATAATTTTTATGCATGTTTCTAAATTAATACGATATATGGTGTAAGGAAACACCTATGTTATTTATATTTCATAATGTGTTATGCTAAAAGTTGCAGCCTATATAGTACTCTACATAACGTCATCTGGGAAATCTGCTTTTTAAATAATGAAAATAGTAAACTAAAACGGAATTTAAAAAACACTTAGGGTAATATTAAAAAAAAAAAAAAAAGTTACAATAATTCAGGAATTATATATTATCTATACATTTTAATATAATAAACTGCAACAAAAATTTGCAACCAGAAATTTTTATTTTCAATCGTATATTGTTTTCACATTTTAATGACAACACGTACGTTTATTATATATATATATATAAGAAAAAGAAAAGAAGAAAAAAAAAAAAAGAAAAAAGAAAAAAAATCTCTGTAACACAGGTGTTGGTGCAGTTATATTTTCGAAAACCACTTTTTTATATGTATATATTTATATATATATATAATTTTATTTTTATTTTTATTTATTTTTTATTCCGTGTAGTAGTTATCGTCGATTGAAAAATACTGGGATTCCTTTATCAGAATAGTGGGATTCATAAAGTGACTTCGTCGTACACTGATGACGGATTATATCACAAATTACATCATATTCTTTTTTCTTGAAAATGAAAACTGAAAATTTAAATAAATAAATAAAAATATATTATTGCTGTTTCCGTAAATAATAAGAATAAATAAATAAATAAATAAAATAAGAATAAAGTACATTAATATACGAATGAGTGAATGTTTGCCTGTGTGTGTGTGACAAAATTTTGTGGCAGCTGTATCTCAGGTACTACTGCACAGAATTACATACAAATTGGGTATGTAGTTACACATTGACATAAACTAGTGCCTATAAACTTTTGGTAAAAATTGTGGACAGTTTGCGTTGCCATCCAGCTTTTTCTAAATTTTTAACATGGCGGTATAGGACAAAATTTTGCATAAATGTGCATAAAGAGAATTATTTTTTTTATAATCAATATGGAATGTATAAGAATTATTTGTAATAGAGATAGTCAACTGGAAAATAAATAAATAAATAAATTTGAAACCCAGTCTTCTTGTAATAAACTTTTTACCTGCCGTTCAAATAAAGTGAGATATAATTATATATTTTGCATATCTCTAATCATAAATATTTTACGATTTATATCCATACCTGTAGCTATTTAATTACATAAAATTTTTAATAATCGCCTGATCTGTTGATTGTCTGTGAGTATTAAGAACTACATTGGGAATAAAGTTCTGTAAATGATTTTTCCCTTGTATTTTGACCAAAAAAAAAAAAAATCCTACGGTAAATATTACTTCTATAAAATTCAAACTATATAACACAGTGCAACGAATATCGTTGCTTCAAGGGGGTCCACTACTGAAACAAAAAATTGTCTACTACTGGGTTTTAGTGTATCCACTACTAGCTCATTTTAAGCTCTCTGGATTTTTGATTTTTTACATATATAAATGCTACAATTAGCAATTTTCATAATACAGTCATGTTAAGAAAGAGTTAGTAAAAGTGTGAAATATTAATTATTTTTTGAAACTCTAAAATTTAGGAAATTGCACAAAAAAATAGCCAGAAAATGTCTTTAATGTGTGCACTACTGATGTGTTTACCTAAAGTGAAGTATAATTTGTAAAACGGTTGTTCACTTAATTGTAGAAGCATTGAAAGAATTACTCAACTCACACCAATACCTTTGAAATAAAATGACTTTATAATAAAATAAAGCCGTTCTAAAAATATGTTAAACTTTCAACCTAATCTATAATAAAACGAGTGAGTACCATACCGATGTGGTTCTCCTCGGAATAGAATGTTTGACTAGCGTCTAGACCCTTCAGGGGCCTGCGGCAGGGATGACGTTTCCAGGTAGGCGTGGTAAAAAGAGTTTGAAGGGACCGCATTTTACATATAACATCCTTTTAATCAATGAAAATAAGTGTTAGATCGTTCTTCTAAACTCAAACATTTAGTTTTTCCGTTTACTTTACTCGCATATCGTTATATTTTCTGCTATATACATATATTTGTTATTCAGAATCCTGGTTAGTTAAATTTTATGTTACGGCATAATAATATTCTATAAAAATATGATTTTGTACAGATGAATGATGTTAATTTCGTTATGTTGTAAACAACTTAAACCAGGGTTGGCACGGTTTAAACCAGCAGTTTTTTTTTTTTTTCCCCCATAAAAACCAATTGTTTTTTGTTTTTTTTACTTTTCAAAAAATTCAAAAGTTTTATTCTATTATCCCTTTTTTAATTGAAATTTATAAATTATTTTTATGTAAATAACTTTTATCTTTAATTCAGTTTATTTCATTGTAATTTTGCTTCAGAGAAGGTTTTAGTTATGTGTTTTATATCTGATTGGCTGCCTTTATTAAAAGTAATTATATATGGGGAAAAAAAATCTAGAAATTGTAAAAGAAAATAGTCTATATTAATTATCTTAAAAATATATATAAATGAAAGGGTCTAAGGCTAAATGCAGTAAAGTAAAATAAATAAATAATAATGGAAAGCACATTTATTTTGTACAAGATATAAAGTGAAAATTGCATAATTAAAGACATTGCTCTGATCTTTCTTTTATTCAAAACTTGACAGATTTTTAATTATCAAATAAAAAACAAGCTGCATTCAAATTTGTCCAGGCAGTTAAAAAAAAAAAAAAAAAAAAACTTTGATATAAAATTTCATGCAAAAAGTTCTCCATTCAAGGACATTTTAAGAATTATTTTATTAAAATGTAACAGCACTAGAAATAAGAAAATGACATTAAAAATTTTAATATCCAATATTGAAAAATATTGAAATAATTCTAATCACAAACGATTCTACATCCGATGAAGAGTGTTTTCTTAAAATACAAAATTTAGTTTCAATAAAACTTCTAATTTTATTTAAGATATTAAATGCAAATTCTAAATTTAATATGTAATTTTCAAATGGATTGCAATATTCCATTACATAATCCAAAAGCATAATTTTTTCTTAAATCTCTTCCTATAACTCTTTTTCATTGTACTGGAGTTTTTTTAATGTTTCCCTAATTCTTTAAATTGAGAATTATTTTGTTATCAATTTATCATTAAATCGTAGGAAAGGCATGTTAGGTTTAACATTCACAATAAAAAAAATCAAATTTTTGTCAACTCACAGTAATCCAGTTATTACCATTTACATCATTTTAATGAAAACTCAGTACTATAGTTATGGAATATTTTTAGAAGTTCTGAATATAAGATTTTAGCTATAATAAAATTTAATGCATTTTTAAACAACAGTTCTTTAATTCAAGGATAAAATCGACAAAAGTGTAAAAAATAAATAAAACTTTATGAAAAAGATAAACATTAAAGCAAAATATAAGAATTCAGGTGGTAAAAGCCTGTTTTACAGAAATAAATGGTTTGATTTAAACATAAAAATAAATAAATGTTTTATTAACATGGCTATGTGAAAACTTTTTTAATTATATGAGATACATAAGAGAATTTCATGTCTGAAAGTACAAACTTTGTTTCTTGTATTACATTGTTACAGAAAGAAAATCACAACTTACAAAAAAAAAAAAAATTAAAAAATCTCAACCTTGTTTATTATTAATAATTTAAATTATGTTTAGATGAAGTAATAATTAATATTGTAATATTAATTATTTTTTAAAGTGGTAATTTTATTTACAAATATCTATAATGTGACTGGGAAACGTATGCTAATAAAAACTGGGTTATAAAAGAAAAAAAAAAAAAATGGGTATTTTTTTTTTTTTTTTTTTTTGAAAAAAAAATTCTGTTTTTTTCCAACCCTGGCTTAAATTATACTTAAAGTATATATAAAACTATGCTTAAATTACCTCTCAGACACCATAATGCTCATACACAATTCCTTTTGGGAATCTCTGTACACAAACCAGTACATAATTTTGTTTACACTATTTTAACAGATGAACTTAAAAGTTTCCAGGCATTCTAAAAGTATTTACGAGAATTAGACAGCGAGACGATCCGAAGTTATAAACATTTTTCAAGTTTGTTGGAAAATGTTAAAAACTTAATCTGAAGTTTAAATTTTAAACAATAAAATACGAATATATATATTTTAATATACCATATATTTTTGCGTAATTCCACCCCCTCCCTTTCCAATAAAAAAAGAAAAATCATAAATAAAAGTAATGGTTTCAAATAAATTAGCAATTCAAATTGTGACTGAATAACAAAGTTATCTTTTCTTCATATAAACAGAGAGAGTGGTTATAAATGCACAGAAACAAAGCAAACCGATCCCACAAAAATTGTGCAATAAAATATCCCCCACTGCATTTACATCTGTTTCTAAATTAATGCATATGATTTTTTATTTCCATTTTTCTAATTTTGAAACTTTATCCTCTGGAAAATAAATCGAAAGTGTAAACCACTGGACGGGTTACAACTAACACGACTTCCCAGCTCCAGGGGCACGCCTACTTTGAAACGTCATCTCCGCCGCAGGAGTTGCCCGTCAGGGGCTAGACGCTAGTGAATATTTATTCGAACAGTTTTAGGACAGATTTGAGTTACGGCTCCATCATCGTTTTCCATTCAAAACCTTTTTTTTTTTTTTTTTTTTTTTAATAATAAAAATCTTCAACTGAGTTGTTTTATTTTCTATCAAAAGCAATCTATATATGTAAAAGAGTAAACTGACAGATCACTGACTGAACACGGTCGTGGCGATTCTATGGGAGATAGAGACACAATTTTTGGTGAACAGGTTGGTTTTAGGACCCTGACGTTCATTAAGGCGGAATTTTGCGAAATATACCCCCCGGGGGGGGCAGAAAGCAAAAACCACCTTTATAAGCATAACTCCGCTCCAAATTACTTCTTGGTGAAGAAATTGCAGATGGGGAGATAGACTTGAATACAAAAAATACTTTTCTGTGATTTTGGATTTTTTAAGGGGGGAGGGGATAAAATGATTTTCGGAGGCAAAACACCTTTATAAACATAACTCGGCTCCAAAATACTTCACGGTGGAGAAATTGCAGATGAGGAGACTAGACTTGAATACAAAAAAATTGGTTTCTGCGATTTTTGGATTTTTAAGGGGAGGTGTGGAGGAGGGAGTAAAAGTGATTTTCGAAGGAAAAAACACTTTTATAAGCCTAACTTAGCTCCAAATTACTTCATGGTGAAGAATTTGCAGATGGGGAGACTAGACTTGAATACAAAAATAAAAAAATCTTTGCTGCGAATTTTGGATTTTTGATTTTTAAGAGAAGGGTGAGGTGAAAACGATTTTCGAAGGCAAAAACACCTATAAGCAAGCTCGGCTCCAAACTACTTCCCGGTGAAGAAATTGCTAAAGGGGAGACTAGACTTGAATACAAAAAAAAGAAAAAGAAAAAAACATTTTCTGCGATTTTGGAAATTTAAATTTTTAGGGGGGAGGGGGTAAAAACGACTTTCGAAGGCAAAAACACCTTTATAAGCAAAACTCGGCTCCAAAAATTACTTCATGGTGAAGAAGTTACAGATGGGGAGACTAGACCTGAATACAAAGAAATCGTTTTCTTCAATTTTGAAATTTTGAATTTTTAAGGGGGGGGGGAAGGGGGTGAAAACGGTTTTCGAAGGCAAATACATCTTTATAAGCATAACTCGGCTCCAAAATACTTCACGGTGAAGAAATTGCAGATAGGGAGATTAGACTTGAATACAAAAAAGTTTTTTTTTTTTTTTTTTTTTTTCTGCGATTTTGGAATTTTGGATTTTTAAGTGGGGGAGGGGGTAAAAACGATTTTCGAAAGCAAAAGCACCTTTATAATCATAACTCGGCTCCAAATTACTCCACGGTGAAGAAATTCCAGATGGGGAGACTAGACTTAAGTACAAACAAAATCATTTTCTGCGATTTTGAATTTTGGATTTTTAAGAGGGGGAGGGAGTAAAAATAATTTTCGGAGGCAAATTTAGCAAAGTACGGATCTTCGAGTAAAATTCTACGAATAATAGCACAAAGATATAAAAAAAAGCCGCCAAGCGTCTTTCAAAATATTTCCAAAAACACATTTTTGTTTTTTTTTAGATTTTCGATTATGGGGGGAGTTACGGAGGGGCAAATTCGATCCCCGCCCTTTTAGCGCTAAATTCGTCAGGGGAAATCTGTAGAGCTGAGGCCACAAATTTTAGTGTGTAGCTTATTTACGCGTGTCCAACACCAACACCCATTGTAACGGGATTTTGCGAAAGTCCCCTCTTTCTCCCTTGTGGGTGGGTTGGGGGAAAAACACCTTTCCATTCATAACATTGCTTCAGATTATCTCAATAAGATTAATTTTTGTATGTCGGTTGGTTATACATTCCAAACACGCACTATAAAAGGATTTTACGAAATTTCTCCTTCCTCCCCTTTAAGTGCTGGGTATGGGGTGTGGGGCAAAAATACGCTTATAAGAGTATCTCTGCTCCAAATTATATGAATTTTTTAAAGAAGTGGATCAGTATTTATTTTTTACATCCCATTTTAAATGAAAACTAAAAAGAAAAAAAAAATACTTTGAAATCACTGTAGACCTCGCTTTGGGTAGCCGCTGGATACGACAGCACTTTTTTCCGCTCGTACTGCATCTGGTCCAGGTTTTTCTTACCTTTTGTATATACATTTTCCCTCTATAGCTTCTTTACATGATCTCTATGTATGAACTCTAATGTTTTCTATTTTATAGCCATCGACGGTAGTTTTTGGTAAAAACCTTTTGAACATTTGTATATATTCCCCATCTATGTTTCTCTAAATGTAGTATAAATTGTATAAAATGAATATTTCTTATTGTTCAACTTTTGTATTCTAAAAGTTTAATGTATCTATGTGAGGATTTTTTTAGCTATTTTGCATGTAAATTCGTGTTTAACGACTAACTTTAATAAACTAACAATTTCGTTTTTTTTCCGTTGTGCAAATAGCTAGGTGGAAAATATTGGTTATCTATAAAATGTTATATGTCAAACTTTCATTTATCTATGTACAAGCTGTAGTTTAATTTCCCTTCTTTTTTGATTTCTACTGTAAAAAAAGTTTTGTATTTTAGAAATACACTGATGATTAAAACCCTCAGTCCAGTCGTTCATCCGAAAATCCAATCTGATGCTGTTACTTTGAAATGAAGACGAAGTATTTCTGGACCTTTCCCAGGTCTTTTTCAGTCGGAAGCAGAAAGAGTTTCTTAGACGCATGCCAGCAGTGGATGCCTTTCAAGATAAATCTGATAGAGTAGACAACTGGAAATTTTTTTTGATGCACTCTCAAGTTACTTTTACTACCTGATGTATCTGGACCTAGACTGGTCTTCAGAGGGCTACAGACATTTCAAGTTTTTTCAATAAAAACTTTTTTTCTTATTACTCTGCACCAGTCAATTTGACTTTTATAATTAATGATTGAATTTTTTGTCTAAGCGATCCACCTGTACTAAATTTTTATTTCATGAAATTTTTACCTTTCCGTTTAAGGAAAGATGTACTTGTCATCACCGCTGTACCGTTGGACTATCTTTCACTAAGTTTGAGCGCTAGGGTTTTCCATCATAAAGCAACTTATGATAAGAATTTTAAGCAGAGCTTAAAATTCTTATCATAAATTTTTTCTAAGTGGGTGGTTTTTCAGCCTGGTGCTCTTAAATATTTTTTTCACTATTTTAAAAGCAAGTAGTTATTGTTGGGCAGTTTAATTTAAGCTTTCCACCTCTTTTTCTAAAGTATTACTCAGTTTAATTTTAAGCAGTAAGTAACTGCGACTATCTTTCAGTTGTATAGTATAACAATACTTTAAAATTTTCACGGGTGAAAACCCGCTGTGGATTTTTACGTAAAATTTTTGTCTTTTGGGGAGGAACTGTGAGGTAAAGTAATGTTAGCGTAATGCTACAAATAAAGTTCGCACTTTACGAATAACACGTGAATGTGTAGAGTTTAGGATTCAGTTGATTAATGGAGTTAGTTCTTAGGATAAACTAAATGATAATTTGCGGTATGTTAATTTTAATAAAGTAGGATGGATATAAAAGAAGGTAGAAATAAGAGAGTGAGAGTGGTAAGAGTAAGAGGCGGATAGTGAATGAAAAGTAGTAGGAGGTCAAAGGAGTTAGTAGCGAGCGGCTATAGTAGAAGACAGTTAGTCGAGTAGTATAGTGGTTAAGGGAATCCTCCCACTAACGAAAGACGAGTAAAGTCGTGAGAGATAACGACGTTAAGAGAAGCAGTTGAGATTGATATCTGTTGGTTATGAGTATTTATGAAGGCTGTCCCTTTAAGTTTATAAAGGTATTAAATGTGAATATAGTCCAACGCCCACCTTTTCAATTAAGCTCTAAATAAATGCTCGTTATTTATTTTATAATTCAAGCTTTGTACTCACTTTATTAAGTAATTAAGTAATTAAGTTAAGCTTAATCAAAGTTAAATGAGATCATGACAACCGCTAGGTCGTTACAGCTTTAGCAACCTTCATCTTTGTTGTATTTCCCTGGTTGAGATACAACGGTAACATAGAATTGTTATGACTCTGAAACCCAATATTTTGATTTTGGTTTAGATGGAGCATCATTTTTCACAAAGAGCAATGTATTGGAATATGTGCCAATGAGGGATTTTCACTTATCGCAGTAATATTTCAGGTTTTAAAATTCGAATTTAATTCTCAAATTTAACAGTAGTTTAATATTAATCTGTAATATTTTAGACTACACAGGTGTGATTCTATATCGTTTAAATCTGACTGGCTCTGTACTACTTAGTTCAATGCCTTGTTCAACAAGAAAGTTTGACTTGCGTTATTCAGAAATCATGCATTTTATAAACATTATTTTAATTTCTCGACTTGCTCGGATGCGCACATTTTGGATAGTACGCGGTCGCATATAATTGCCTCACAGTGATAAATATTAGTGTAAAAAGTAAATATCAGTGTAGAGAAAAAAAAAAAAATCGCATAGATTTGCTAGTCTAAAAGTATATAGATTATTATTACCGTAATTTCTGGTAGATACCCCGAAGGTTTTTCACCAGAAATTTCAATTAATAAATAAATTTATCTTTGTACGAGCTTTTCCTTCGAAAAAGTATAGATTTATCTATTAAATAAAATTTCTGGTGGAGAAATGACACATCTTACCTGCGGTTTATCTACCAGAAATTACGGTATTCAAATTTTAACGTCATAATAGCATCATTTTTCATGTGCATAAGCAAATCTAATTTTTCATAATTTTTTATTAATCACGTGAAAATAATGTCAATATATATATATATATATATATATATATATATATATATATATATATGCCACACGCACCACATAAACTTTAAATTTTACACCTACTTTTTAAAATAGCACGCGATCATGTTTTAGATAAAAATTAAATCATTAAATTCATTTTTTTACAGTACTTTGGACCTTGCGCCAAAAAAAGCTAACCAACCAACCAACCATTTTTTTACTTATTTTTATTTCATTTTACACGCGCATTTTTTATTTCCTAATTCAAACTTATTGAAAAAAAAAAAAAAAAAAAAAAACTTTTTCGATAGTGTTTGTTTCGATACTGATTATTATTAATTTTCTCTTCTTTTCTTTTTCTTTCAAAAAAAAAAAAAAAAAAATGATTTTAATGAAATTCTGTCAAAAGCAGAATTTAGTTTAGAACGGAGGACTATTACTTTTTTTTTTTTTAAATTATAACATCGCTTTCAAATTACTCAATTATATTTTCGATTAATTTCAAAATATAGAAAAATGACACCGCAAAAATCCAAGAGCGAGACTAATAAATAGTCTTCAGTCCTAAAAAGAGTAACTGTATGCATTTATCAAAAATAATGAAGCATTGAAATATTTACTATGAACAAATGTTGCTTCTCCAATAATGTAAAATATGTTTATAACTTATAGTTCAAGTTTCAAAGTTGTGAAGTACGTAAAATACATGAATATAGTCTTAAGTTGTGGCAGATGAGTGATATGTTTTCGGAATTTGTCTCCAAGCATCTGTAAGGAGAATTGCACTGCTTCAAAAGGAAGGTTTTTGTCGATGTATGATTTTATTTTTTATAACTTTCTAAAATGATCAATTATTATTTAATTTATGTATTTTAACATAAACTTTTGATTCAGAAAAAAAAAATATTTTAAAAGAATAATAATTTAAAAAAAATAGTGATAAATAAATATTTGTTATTAATGGAATATTTAAAAAAAATGGTGTTAAAGTCTTGTAACTATTTATCATGTGTACTAAGTTTTATTAATAAAAAATTTCATGTCTCTGTTTAAAATATAGTTATTAAAAATCTGTCTGAAATGTCTTTTATATATATATATATATATATATATATATATTTTAAAGAAAAATATTTAAATAGTTTAATTACTCTTTAATTAGTAGCAAAAACTACAAATATACGTGCAATAAATATGTAAGGGTTTTACATAAGTGCCAACTTGTACGGTTTCCTCCTATTTCTTTGCCAAAAAAAAATCGTGTTTAGTCGCAGAAAACTGCTAAAGAACGTATTAGAAAACATATTAGAAATTTCAATTAATAATTTCCGGTAGCAAAAAAAAAAAAAAAAAAAAAAAAAAAAACGTAAAAGTTGGAATCTGTGGTTTTAGTTAAACAGAATATTTATATTAGACATAAACTTGTTGAAAAACAAATACTACATCAATAATATTTTTACAAAAACAGTGTTAGGTTTTACATTTTACACAAACCATTTTTATCTACTTCTAATTAGTTATATTATTATTCGCTCTATTCTTATTTCTTCATCATAACATTCTTATTAATTTTTAGTGTCATAAAAATTAACTATTAAATTTATCAGTATTATATTTATTATTATGCGATTCACAAGAATAATTCTCCGCTCATCACGTTTTGTCCTATTACATTTGCTTTAAAGGTAAGTGATAAGAAAGACCTTTTTCATTAATGTAAAGTATAAATCTTTGAAGTTACATTAGCATTTTAGAAAATAAACTTTTGTGCAGTAAATTTATTCTCCTCTATCCCTCTCTCTTTCTTTTAAAGAAGATGTGGATGAATTCTATACTACGATACATGCTGTGCAAATGTTTGTAAAGTTTTGTTTAACTGCATAATCAGTTTAAGGTATTACAATTTTATATAAAATTCTAAAAGTAATGAGAATCTGTTAAAGTAAAACATCTTTCTTACGTCTAATATTAGTTATATTTATGAACATTTGAAACCGTTAGACAAGCTACAAATACCATTACCTGTACAGATATTAGCTGTTGCAAATAAATTTTATGAAATTAAAAAATATATCTTTTTCATTGTGTTTTTAGTTGAAGTTAATATTTGTGAACGTAATCAAAATGCCAAGCAAATAGTCAGCCTAAAATTCTAAGTTAAAAATTTTTGCAAGATGTTATAACAGTATTACTAATGTATACCAGCAAACAACAATTTAAACGATACCGTTAATGACACCAGACGATTTAGAGATATGCTGTGGCTTAGTAAAAATTACATTTATTGAATCTTATAATTTGAGAGGCTGTGTCAGAAATATAAACCATTATTTTTAAACTTTTATAGAGGTTTGCACTATTAGGATTAATTTATAAAACGACTACCTAGACAACAAAATTTAAAAAACAACGATTAAAAAAGATGTACCACGTTTGTCTATTTTAATCGGGAACAAACGCCCTAATGAAATTTGACCTTTATTCTTCCTTTATTTTATCGTCAATACTATATGCATAGCTGCCAATATCCTAATTAATATTCAGTAGTATTGTTACAATCCGTCCCTTTTTTCCCCATCACTTAATTTTCAGAATAATTCTCTTGTCAAATGTAATTACGATTAATTAAGAAGAAGGATACTCTAAAAATGTATAGTGTAAAAAAATAAATCAATAATAATCTATATAAATAAAGAGAAGTGTCTGTGTGTGTGTCTGTGTGTCTGTGTGTGTATCTGCGCTCTGGTGCTCACACTACTGATCGCAGAGCTTCCAAATTTGGCATATAGGTACCTGGGACCATGCATGTGTGCACCTCATCGAGATTTTTTCGAATTTCGAATTTGAATTTTTTAAATTAAAGTTTTTTCGATTTTAAATATTGGCTTTAATGCTTCATTTTTCATAGATTTATTATTTTGCTTCTATCATCTGCGTATCTTAGCAACGGCTATTACGCAACTTATTTTTATTTAATAGATTCATTTGAAGGCGAATTTTTTTCTTTCTTTTTTTTTTTTTTTTTTTTTTTTTTTTTATTTGTTATATTTATTAATCGTAATGCAGCAGAAAAAATTTATAACAGTTATATTTAATTTTTTATAGTAGAACAGCTTCTTATTTTTCAATTTTTAATTAATTCTTTTAAAAGAAAAAACTTTTATTTCTTAATTTTTTTAATTTACAGTATTTATCGGGAAAAATAGTAGTATATACGTAGTAAAAAGGATTAAAATTTATTTCTTTATATGTTATATTTATTTTTTAATCAACTTTTTGTTTTGTTTTATTTTATTTCATTGGTCGGAATCAAATTGTAATATAGTGTAAATAGCATGGGTTCAAAACTAAAATATTTAATAGATGCTGAGATACAGTCATCTTTAAAATCGTAGTTCTTAAATTGTAGCAGATCCCTCCTGCCGTCGATAAATATCCAGATTGAAGTGCCCGGAAAAGATCTTTCTGCAGTCACGGGAAATCTAGACCTGATGCAGTGCGGGCGGGAAAAGAGCTGCCGTAGACAGCGGGTACCCTAAGCGAGGTTTGGAGCAATTTCATTTTCTTTTCTTTTCTTTTTTTTTTTGGTTTTTTCAAGAATGTGGTGTAAAAAAATAAATATTAATTCAATTCTTTCAAAAATTCATTTAAATATAGTGACCAGCGAAGCGGGCGTAGCCTGCTAGTAATAAATAAATAAAAGGCGTACACTAATAGTACTACGGAATATTAATTAGGATATTCGCAGATATGTATATAAATTAGTGAATATAAAAATTGAAATTATACGTTCATACATAATAAATAATATTTTCCATATTTCCTTTAAAAAATTTCAATCCGATTCAATTTATTTATTTATTTTTTTTTTTTTAATTTAACACAATATTTCTTTTCAACAATACAAATGCAAATAATTTTATCTTATTTTTCATTGTGTTAGTAACTCTTGAGAATATTCTTACAATTTATGCAATAATTCTAAAAATAGCAGTAAAAAAAATCTTATTGCTCGTATCTTCCTTCCCCTGTGCGAAATAAATTGTTTTAAAAACTTTTTACGGGTCTTGCCTGGGGATAACTTTCTTACAAAATGAGAAATTCTGTTATTTTTTTTTTCTTTTACTTTTAAAATATTTTTCAACCATTTGTTGCTTTTTGTGGTTTTGTTATTTTAAACATTAAGATTTTTTGTTAATCTTTTCTCTTTTTAGATATTTTAATTTTCTTTTCATAACTTTGTTATTGAATTTAAAAGTGTATCTTTTGAATTATTTCTAATATAAATAAGAGAAATCGCTAAAGAAAAAGAAAACGAGAAAAAGAAATTAATAGGTAAAAAATACAAAATACAGAAAACTCTAAAATATCTCCTTATTAAAACTATTTTATTTATTTTAAATTTCTATTTTAATATTTGATATTTATTCTTTACATCCATACGTTATTTAAAAATAACTCATTACTATGAATTTTTATTGACTGATGATGATTAACTTTTACAAGCATAACTTTACTTCCTGAATGTAAATCTGAATTATGATTTTATATGTATATACAGGGTGCCAAAAATTACAACGATAAACTTTAAGAGGAGATAAGACAGATCATGGAGATTCAGAATTATATAGCATACTTGCCTTCCCGCCCCTTTTAGTACACCGCTTAATTTTTAGAGTAATTCTCTTCAAAGAATCTCTATTTACGATTAAATAATAAGAAAAGTACTCTAAAAGAAGACTGATGAGAAAAAATAGACGGGAAGGGGCGGGACTAAGAGCTATCTATAGTTCACCTTTCACGAGATGGCACCTCTCTCCTCCTCTTTTTAGAAGAGTTTACTTTAAAGAAGGGGCGCGCGATTTGAAAAGAATGAATGGGTGGAGAAAAGGAAGATTGCTATGAGCATAGCATCAAGCTAATAGTTTTTACTTCTCGCCAGCTGAAATCCCGTTTTGCCTGTTAAAAAGAACATGTGTTAACATTTAAAAATAAATTGCATAATAAATAATAACAACAACAAACCTTCACTTACGCTTTCATTTTCGTTAGGCACTAATACCTTATTTTGATAAAGGTGTTGTTAGCAATGCATTTAAACAAGAAAGAAAAATCGTGCTGCTAATATAGATTATAAATTACTGCCGGTCTACTCACTTTAATTTCTATTTCAGAGAAAGAGACTTTAATAGACTTACTTTTAAAGATAAAGTACAAATTAGGCTGCATTTCTGCAATCCCGTTGTTCCGTATAGTGTCTAAGAAAACATATGCATCATGTACAGCGCATTAAATATTAAAGGTATAGGTAAATAATAATAATAATAATAATAAATTACAGCTGAAAATGTTTCGAACAATTTTCAATTTCGTCGCATAATGTATTTGAATTTATTGACTCCCCACTAGCAGCTGGGAAGTTCAGTATTCAGTGTTGGAGGTACTGAGATCGAATCCATTGTCAACAGATATTCTCTTATAACAGTTACAGGTATTTACGCTAAATTAGTTGTTAAAATGTACTTAAAAGATTTTTTTTCCTGAGGTATAATTTAATGCCCTGCAGTAATGTATCAAATTTATAATTACCCAAGCATGTTTAGGAAAGATATATTTAGGACTAATAGACAGACGAAACCAAGTCATTAACATTTCTTAATTTTGTTTGAAATGATGAAAAAAAAAAAAAAAAAAAAAAAAAAAAGGAAAAAAAAAATAATAATAATAATACTTTTTTTTTAAGAAAAACATTTTTAAAAATATTGAATAAACGAATGGGGAAATTCATTAAAATAAATTGAGGTGTACACATAATTTACAGTATTATGTACAATAGCACTCAGAATATTTGCATTCACATTAATTATAAATAAATGAGATAATTTCTTATATTATTGTTATAATGACTTTAAATTTCTATGTATTCGGTCTAAATATTAGGGAAAAAAAAAATCAAATTTCCTAGAAATCTAAAAATTCTTTCCTAAAAATTCGAGTGTAATTCTTTATTCGATTTTTAAAATAATCAATCATTTTTCTTCTTTTTTTAAATAATGATTTAAAAAAGAGAAAAATAAAAATAAAGAAATATTACTTTTATAATATAACATACTAGAAAGTCCAGAAGTTCTCTTAATTTGGAAATAAATAGATAAATAATTAAAAAAAAAAAAAATCGCCAAAATGTCGCAAAACTTGTAAAGATAGCAGACGACCTCCCTTTTCACCGTCAACTGATTTCAAGGTAATAGAATCGTCGCTGCCTACGACACGCAGGATTGACAGGTGCCAACTCATGAAAGTGGAACTATATCTTTAAAATGAATGCTACCTTTAAAATGAATGGTTGAACCATCAATCTGCGATAATTTGAAATAAAGTTATCGATTTTTTGTTTCCTTTTTAACAAAAAAAAAAAAAAAAAAAAAAAAATGTAATATCGAGAATAAAATGAACTTTTTTTTTTGGATATTTAGTGTTATACTACTTCTCTAATATGGAAATCGTACTGAATTATCATGGAAGATAATTTTATTAAATAATGGTTTCAATAACTTATTTTTACTCAGTGAATTAGCATAGAAAAATATAGAGTAAAATCATGTGGCGGCCACAAAATGTTAGTTTATTTTTTTTTTATTTTTTTTTTTATTAAAAAAAAAAAAAAAAAAAAAAAAAAAAAAAACAGATTATTTTAACGTGACTTTAAAGTTTTTACACACGTTGTAACAATAAAGTTTTGTCAGACTAGTTGAAAGTAAGAAAAAATAAATGTATACATACTCTTACAAGGGAAAATGCATTGTTTATTTATTTTAAGCTGTCGCAATGAATAAAATTAATCTACAAGGTTATTTTTTTAGTAAGTTTTCTATCAATCAAAAAAATATTTCTACTGCGTTGAAATATTTTTTTCGAATAATATAACAATGACGACAAAATTATTTGTAAAAAGGGAAAAATCTCTAATATTACACAAAATTTTTAGCACGTTTACGTAGTCCTTGTAATGTTTACAAAAGAAATCGTTTCTGGTGAGTGTAACTAATTTATCAGTTGTTTATCAATTTCTAAAAACTGGTGAGCTAAGTTAAAATTAATATTAATTACATGAAAGAAATCACATTTCTGTCACTTTTTGTGGTTGAAAAAAATTGCATGTTATAGCATTGAATATTCTTGTCTATTATTATTTCATTTAAAAAATAATTTATAAATAGTTGATACTCGACTTTTTTAATGTAATTACAAAATATAATTTATCTATAACTGTATATATTATTAAATATAAGTTAAATCTTTAATATATATATATATATATATTAAACTTAAAATAATGCTATAATATATAAAACAAGCATGTTGTGATCACAAAACTTCCTTCATTGTTAAAACACACTTCTAAAAAATAAGCAGAATTGAGAAGTTTCATTTCTTATAAAAATTCTCAGGAAAAACTTCTTATTTTTGAGAATTTTTGTTTCTCATTTTACTATTTATTTCGAATTTTACATGAAAATTAAAATATTCTAGAATTCGAAAAGTCTAGGAATTGCATAATATTAACTGAAAAATTAACATAAAAATAATTAACATATGAATAAATAAAAAATAAACATATCAGATTTAAACAAAAAATCCCTTTTTAAAGTACGAATGTAGACAGGTATAGAACCCACAATCACTGGTTACGTAGCCCGATTCTTTACCTCGCAGCCACGGCGTCCACTACCGAAAAAACTTTCGTTTCAATATTAAAAGAGTGAATATGAAATAAATAATTAAATAAGAAAAAATAAATCACAAAAATGAAAAGTTTCTAGCCGTAGAAATTATAAGAAATGAAATTTCTCAAAAATGAAACGATCCTTCTTTTTTTTGAAAAGATACTGCTTATTTTTTAGAAGATCTTACTTATTTTTGAGAAAATTCAGTTTTTTTTTTTTTTTTTTAAGAAACGTGTTTTAATAGTGTACATTATTCAAGGGATTTATAAAACAACTGAAAGCATTTATCGCCTGTCATTAAATTAAATTATTATTAATTATACGTTTTTTCTAATATTCTAATTTTTGATAAAGCAACGGCACCCGCTTTTTTTTTTTTTTTTTTTTTTTCTTTAATCTTCTCAAAAATATATGAGGATGCACATCTTCGCTTTCTTAAGTAGTTCATTTATAACAGTGTTCTATGTGTTCTGGCACATATTTAAAATGCACAAATTATTTTTTAACGTTATTACTTTTTTAAAATTATTATACCGTAATGAACGCTGACGATTTTAATCTCAGGGTAATACAATGTTAAATGTGGAAAGAAAGTCAATTTTGTGTCCTAGAGACGAAACATGAGAAAATCCTTTATCATTGTTTCAAATTATAACAGATTTATGGTTCAACCATTCGTTTTAAAGTCATTGCTGATTTCTTTTGAAAAATACGCATACTGAAAATTTAAGCCCATCCTTGAAGGATTCTTTCCCGGAAGGAGGAGATAAACAGGGTCCTACATATACAAATATAATTTCCTGTGAGGAATTATTATTATAAACATATTTCTTTTTATCTCACATTTAAAGGATAAAAATAATTCTCATTACGTACATTTATTCAAAATTTTGACTTATACCGCCATATTAGAATATATTAAAATATGGAATGATATCGCTACCTGTCGAGCATTGGAATCATAAATGTTGGATTCAACAACTGAAGCCAAGCTTCATTAGAGTGTCAAGTTAGGTTAAATTCGTCCATTGCTTACTGAGATACATAGTTCAAAATTTTTTGATACACACAGAGATAGACATGCATACACATTCAAAAACATTTTCTCAAAATTGTCAAGTCATGTTCAGGACATCTCAAAACATGCAAATTCATCGAAATCATGAGGTCAAAAATTTTCACGAATCTAAAACTATTTTTTTTTTAATGTATATAGAAGACAATAAAAATACCAATACGAATACAAGATTAAACAATGAATTAATTTATTCAATAGAAATGCTATACATTCATTCTAATATAATTGTGAATATACCGTGCATGAAATATAAAAGAATAAAAGAAACCATGTTCTTATTTTTTTGGAAAAACACGAATGTTTTTTGCTAAACCGAAATCACGTCTCTTTAGCCAAAGGCTATGAAGGGAAGCTTTTGTCCAAAACACATTATTCTTTCTTTCTCCGTCATTTTTTGAAGCAACATGTTATAACCACTAGGTTGAGTCATTCCCTACGGATATATGTTTTGTTACTCACTCAGTATATAAAGTATACATTTTAGATTTTATTTATTTATTTATTTATTTATTTTTGTGTGTTTTAGAAAAATACATAAACGTATGCTTCACAGTTGTAGTTCGTAACCGAGAGAAAGACATCATTTAAAAATATTAAATAAATTCATTATAAATTTAATGCATTAATTGAAAGAAGTGTTCTATGCTAAAATATATTAACAGAAATAAAACGAACTTTATCTAAACTTAATTTTGAAAATCACGTTCTTAAATTTTTTATTTTGAGATTGTGGACCCTTAATGAGATATTCTGATTTTTGAGATAATTTTTAAGAAAAGATGACTGTAAATTTTTTTTAAAAAACAAAGGATTAAACAACAGATAATGAAACTACATTAAAAAGACTATTTAAAAAATAAACCAATACTTCTTAAAAAAAAAAGTATAAATTTCTACATAGTTACAAAAGACTTCGTCTAATAATTCACAACAAACTTCCACACTACACGATTTTTTTGTGTTTAATTTGAGTCTGAGAAGTGTTAACTTTTCTTTTTCGAATGAACTAATTGCATTATTATTATTATTATTATTATTATTATTATTATTATTTTGTTATGTTTAGTAGTAACTTCTTTGCAAGGGCAGCATATTTCCAGCATCCATTTGGTCATACTCTTTTGGCTGCTAGAAATGTAGGAAATGTAAATGAAGTATCAAGTATTATTAAAACCAATATATTAATTTAAAATCTTTAAAAAGGAGGGATATTTTAGTGCCCTCTAGAATCTATTTAGTTATTACTTGTAGTGAAATTAATGTATGTCTGCTCTGCAGTAAAAAAGTATCGTGTTGAACGAATAGCCTCAGTTTGCTAAAAAGTAACTGGAACTAGTGTGCGTGACTATATAAACTTCCAATGAAACATTTACGATACTCGTTAGAATCTCCCATAAGCCCACCGAGGCATTAAATGAGCGAGGATAATGGGATGTATTCCTGTCACACACACACACACACACACACACACACACACACACACACACACACACAAAAGTGTATGCATTGATGTAGATTTAAAAATAGAGAGAGAGACTGACAGATAATATAGATAGATAATTTTTACAATATAAAAAATATAGATAGATAATTGCTAATGTTACTTTTATTATATGTATATATGTGTTAAGACTTACAGCAAAACACAAAGTTATTTAAAAAAAAGAATTAAATTCAAAATTCAATTTCTATTAATGCCTACAATTAATTGTATGGTACTATAAATAATATTTAAGAGAAGGCAATCACGTATATTTTCAAGAACCATAGTAAATATTTTTTTTTATTTTCCATTGCTGCATTTGCTCAATGGTATATAAATTTGTTTTTAAGCTTTTATTTATTTATTTATTAATTTTTACTCGACTTTTTTAATTTTGATTATTTTTTTACATTGATATATAGAAATAGATATTAATTATTTTATTTTATTTGTTAAAGCAATACAAACATACATTAAGTATACAAATTATACATAAAATGAATCTAAATCTGTAGTACAATTCCATATTACTCATGCATACACACACACAAACATTTGTTTCAAAACATGCGTTTTATAACTAGATTAATACAATTAAGTACTTAATAGTATATTTAAAAAAAAACAGTTTTGTTGTTGTAGATTTTATTTCAAGGTAATTCCATAAGTAATATATATTTATGGAATACGTGTGAATTTTTCTTTAAGTACATTTAATTTTATCTCTGCATTAGTTTTATACATTTATTTTATTTCTATTTTATTTTTGTTTATTTTTTAAATCTTTTAAATTTTCTATTTTATCTATTTATATCTCTATGTTTAAATTTTTCTATTTTGTAATTTAAATCCCTTTTGCAATAAAATAATAGAGAAACAGTATAAATAAAACAAATTTAACAAGTAGACAAAAATAGCAAATAGTACATATAAATAAATTATATATATATTTATATTAGGGGTGGGAATCAATTAAGAGTTTTAACTGGGTTAATCGTAGTTCATTAATCGATTAATCGGTCAATTAATCAGATTTTTAATCGGTTTTCATTTTTTTTTTTATAATTTTATTTCAATGATGAATAAAACTCTCATATTGTGTGTGTGTGTGTATATATATAATATATATATTATTCATAAGTTTGACTAATAAAAAAATTATTTTTTTCAAAAATTTTTGTCTAATCAATTATATTTGTTTCATAACTGAAATTTAAATTAATTTTCAGAGTAATAATTGGTGACTTTAAGTGTTAATTTTATATAAATATTTTCACTTATTCGTTTTTTTTTTTTTTTGTTTTTTTTTTTATAAATTAATTTTTCGATTAATTTTGAAAGAAACATTAAATTAATTTACACATATTTTAGTTATTTGCAGGCCTTGTCCATCTCGCTTATGACTATTTTTAAATGAATTCTCAAAATTCCATATCATTATCATAAGAATTTCAAATTCTTATATTTTAGTTCTTATTTGTCACTTCGGATTAGAACACAGAATATTATTTTCTGTTTCTACTTCAATAGTTACTATCAGTAATTCTGAACAGACAATAAACGCTTGAAGATACTGTGAAACACTGTTGACAATTCCCCCATCAGAGGGATAGTGGAAATCTCATTCTTCTTCTTCTTCTTCTTTTTTTTTTTTTTTTTTAAATCTTTAGCATTTCCTTTTTTTTGAAAGGTTTTTGTTTCTGAGAACAAATACTATTACCCTAGCCAACAGTTTCTGTAGAAGGCTACAGAGAGGTGGCGTTGCTCCAGCATGCACATGAAGCAGCATTTTGTTTAATAACTCTCCTCCCCCTTTTCTCTATCAACAAAAGTGCAACAACTTCTTTTGAGAGATTTTATTTTTATTTATTTATTTATTATTATTATTATTATCATTATGATTTTTTTTTTTTTTTTTTTTTTTTTTTTGCTTTTTCATTAGTTGATGGTTGTTTCTTAGAATGTTTGTTAGCAAAATAGGTGAAAAAATATTTTGTAGGCAGAACAAAATTTTACTTTAATTCGTAGTTTGAAAATTTTAATCGGATTTTGAAAAATTTTAATCGAATTAATCTATCCGATTAACTCGATTAAAAAAATTGATCGAAACTAAGCATTGATCGATTAACCGAACCCATTAATCGAATAATCGGCACAGCACTAATTTATATTATAAATATTACGATCAAATACATATATATATATATATATATATATATATATATATATATATATATATATATATATATATATATATATTCAAAGTATCATTTATGATTCATTACAATTTCATGCGCAATTATGCTTTTGTAATGAAATGTAAATATATTCATAGTTCAGAATAATCCCCTAAGAGTTATTTGCTTGAAAGAGCGGCGTTTGATTCTCTCTTATTGGAATCGGTTTCTATGATGGAGTTTACATACATGTCATCAAACTCGGACAGTAGTAATATACCTGACAATAGTAATAGACACATGTTAATTTAGACATTGGCATTCCAACAGCCAACAGCGTTTCGCTCGGTATTTAAATGTTTATATCATTCCGTTAAGTAGATTGACTTTTATTAGATAAACATAAATTTTGTAAAATTAATAATTTCGAAAAAATATTTCGCAAAAATAATATATTTTCAATCAATATATATTTCCTTTATAAGTTTCCTACTTTTTGAAAGAATAATTTGCATTTTAATTACCATATATTTAACGAAATATAAAAAAATACGCAATCTGCATTCTAAAAAAAAAAATATATATATATATACATATATATATATATATATATATATAGGAGAGAAACGTGTAATATCGACCATCGTGTAATACGAATCATGAGGCAATTTATATGTTCAACACTAGATGGTGAAACCATCTCATTGCCTTTAGTGAATAATATTGTTATACAAAGCAGGAAGCGGTTTGTACGTGCGTACCTGTATTTGGACGATTATGATATTGAGTTTTCGTTTTGTATGATCATTGTTGTAACAAATATGTTAAAATGAAAATATTACTTTCTGCTGTTAGGTAATTGTAATATAATTTTCGCGTTAATATTAGCAAATGTACTTATTTTCTGAACAATTTAGACATGTCTTTCATGTGCGCCAATTTGCATAGCGATATGTGATTGGAAACAACATTGCTCTGTTTATGCGTGTAGTATGAACCATGCTCTGTTGTGTAATATGGACCAGTGGTCCATGATAGAAACAAAGAGCTTTTGCTAATGCTCGGCGTACATATGTCACACACTCAAAATCTTGAGGCTATAGAACAGGCCAGAGAAGCAGGGGTAATCAAGCTATCACTTTCTTCGCATACTACCCATTAGATTATAGCTTTTGGACCTCCCTTTGTTTCGTCCATTTTCTACTATTCCCAAGATTTGAATAATTGTGTATGAGGGAACATGCTGGACAGGTCGTTTCACAATTCCAAGGGTGTCAACTGTTCGGGAAGGACTCCTATGAACCACTTGGTCCATATTACACGAACGTAATATGAACCACCGATACATAAATAAAATAATTATTTCCTGCAATTATTAATAGTTCCCAGAGTGCTTTACCAAGCTTGAACCATGCAACTATACAATTGTAATGCGCAGCCAACAAATTAAACATTTTTATTTTAATAATTTTAATTTTATGAGCATTCTTGCTTAGGGGGTCCATATTACATGGATCTCTCCTATGAATTTATTGAATTTCTAAAATAGCGTCATAATATTTAATAATAATTCTAAATATAAAAATTTAAAACATATACCTGTGCACAGAATTAATGGGCCATACTTTTGTATTGTTTTTAAACAAAGAATTTTCTACATACTTGTACAAATTAACAACCCATTAATAATACTTATTTAAATAAGTAGGAGAATACTACAGT
Organism: Salticus scenicus; assembly: GCA_963930645.1. Taxonomy (NCBI): domain Eukaryota; kingdom Metazoa; phylum Arthropoda; class Arachnida; order Araneae; family Salticidae; genus Salticus; species Salticus scenicus. Next base: position 69,995,799 of record OZ005655.1, on the reverse strand, counting down.
GTAATTGTACGTGAAAAGGAAAAAATGAAATATATATTGGAATGTCTCCACTTTTGGGCAGAGTTTTGATTTTGGCTTATAACTTTTGATAGAGTAGATATTATGCATTAGATTATAGAGTACATATGAATTGCTACGAAAAACTAGAACCCTTAACTAACGTTTTATGAAGTAACTGCATTTATTCCGTCAAACAGAAAAGAATTATTACCAATTTATTCCAAATTAGAAGTGCAATGCTTGCAAGTAAAAAAAAAAAAAAAAATGCATGTATAGTAGCACGTTTTATATACATCAGACGATCACACGCATTGCATTTTTTTGAGATTGCTCTTGGAATAGTGGCAAGGACTTCAAACAGATTACACAGATCTCGACATCGTCAGATTGTTGAGACTCCAACTTTTAGCGTGTTACACCGGCACTTTTAAATGTGGACTTGCCTTACTTTCTCTAGGCTTCATATGAAAGGACTCAGATGCTGCAATGAAGTCCATATTACCGGGTAGTTGATTTTCTGGGTTTCTTATCCACTAAGTAATCCTAAATGGTTTTAACCAGCGCACTTATATCCATTTCTTTTGGTTCGGTTGACTTTTTAGGCTAAAAAAGTCTAAACATACATATAAACACTAATAAAATGTTCTATATCGATGTAAACGACCATAATTGACTGTTTGCAAGTCAAACACACGGTAAAAAAAAGTGTGCCCAGAACCGGTTACATGTAGTTGCCCACAACCGGGAATGACAGCCATTTTTATAATGGCAGAAAAAGCAATTTTTGGTCCCCATTTTGGCTGAATTCGATATTGCATCACAAAATATAAAGAATGTACTGTATAAATATACCGTGTATTTACATTTTTGAATTAATTCATTTCGATTTTTCGCATTCTGAAAATATTCACAAATCACTTTTGCGTCTCTTATTCTCAGAATTTTTTTTTTTTTTAATTGCTTGTACTTACTAAGAAAATGCATTTATTCAGTTCGGTATTAGGAAAAAAAAAAGTCGCATAGTTGGTATTAGTGTCGCAATATATGTTTGACAGTACTCAAATCTACCATATTTGCTTTTGTTAAAAGCTATGGTGGTCTCCCATAACCGGAGAATGCCCACAACAGGAGACATTCCCCTACGTATATATATATATTATATATGAAAACCTCTTCTAGGAAGCAAAGTCAATTTTTCTTTTTACCAGAAATTTAGGTGTGTTGGTGTTGGTGTTTGGGATTAAGGTCGATTGACAGGTCTAGGACAGCTCTTAGAGGCCTGAGGGAGAGTTCCTTCCGTGGAGGTTTATCTAAGGGATCCTAGCCCATATATACAAGTTTCAGAGAAAACCACGGGAAACTCCGAACGGCTAGGCCAGCAATCACGACCTGGGATCGAAGCCTGCACCTATCGTCTATCATCTATGAGCGCATAACCGCTCGGCAGCTGGTGGACCTCAGAAATTTAGGCATATACTAGGTATATTCTATTTAAGCTATGATTTAGTAAGGTTTTACACATATAATTGTAAAATATATTACAGTGTCAGATTAAAAATTTAGCTTTCCTACATTTGTTGCTTATCTTTGTTTTCTCATAAAAGTTGTAAACAACACTAAATATGACTCTTCAGAATGATTCTCTGTATTTCTTAAATTGTTGTTTGTAACCTCGTTGTGTAGCAATGATGAAGCTCCTACTACTGAAAGTGTTTTCATGTTGTAAGAAATTTCACCGGCAGTAGTCCATATTACGTTGAGGTTCTACAATAATTGTAGAAATATTTATCACTGAATCCTATCATAACTTTTCTATTAAACTATATGATAAACATGCATCGATATTATTTCTCGTTGTATTAAAAAATACAATCGTATCACATTGATACTGCCCACCGAGTTACTCTAATTTTTCTATATAGTTTTCATTCATAATTGCTACACAAAACTACATATTTACATACTTAAAAATAATGTGTTACCATTATTATTTACTTTCAATCCATAAATAGAGCTATATTTTTTTCTATGTAAGTACATTAACATATTTTATTCCATAGTTTTTATTGAAACAGTAATCAGAAAGAACGTTTCAGAATGTAAATTAAGTGCGTAGATGTGGTTCATGTGCTCTCATTACAGTGTCTATGTGAAAAATCCAATTTAATATATTTATTTTACTAGAAAATTACTGAATGGGATTAGCCATTTAAAATTAAATAATTTGTAAAAGAATTATTTATTTTACAATAAACGCAAAAGGATGTAAAAAAAATACACTACCTACCAATAAATATTTAGACACTTTCAAATTTAGACTTTTTGTGTCAAATATATCGAAGAATGTTTTAAGAACCATCTTGAAACTTTGGGAGTATAAAGAATATGTTCTACCTAAGAATATGTTCAATGAATGAATACCTGTTCTATCTAAGAATATGTTCATACATTTCATTAAAATTGTTTTTCACAAGATGAAAAGGGGCCAGTTAAAGAAAATTAAAGAAAATTAAAAATATTTTTCACCACCCTCTAAAAAGTAATGCCTGAAATGCATTTTCGCTGTACCACAGGATTATAAAGTTTTTTTTATAATTATCTGTATGAGGCTACCACATACATTCATGGAGATAAAACAATTTCTTTAAAAATTTGGAAAAAAATGGCCTTTTTTAAAAAATTATAACAGGGTATTATACCAACTGCAAACAAATATTTAGAAAACTTAAGGAACTTGTCATAATACATAATACACAGCATACTACAATCAGAATGCAAAAGTGTTAAACATCTTATGAAATATGAACACTTTACTAAATAATTTTTAATTAAACATACGCAAGTTTATAAAATAAATCATTTGCATAATTTAATAGCAAAACGTTTTGAGCTACTTATACGGAAACTCCAAACTAATATCGTGTAAAATCAAATAGTTATGAGTTATAGAACGAACAATTTATGTTCTTCTTAAAATAAAAGCTAAACCATAAGAGGTTTTACTCACATTTTAGTTTTTGTTCAATGGTAATACAGTATTCGCTAATTTTTAACTAAACATACGCAAGTTTGTAAAAAAAAATCATTTGCATAATTTAATAGCAAAACGTTTTGAGCTACTTATACGAAAACTCCAAACTAATATCGTGTAAAATCAAACAGTTATGAGTTATAGAACGAACAATTTATGTTCTTCTTAAAATATAAGCTAAACCATAAGAGATTTTACTCACATTTTAGTTTTTGTTCAACAAATGTCCAATGGTAATACAGTATTCGCTGATTGTAAATAAATATTGATAATGTCTACTATAATCTTTCTTTTTTTATTTCTTCTTTTCTTTTCTTTTCTTTTTTTTTTTTTTTTTTTTAGAAAAAAAAAAAAAAAGAACTGAAATTCTGTTCATTCTTTAACTCATAATAACGGTTTGAATTTACATGATATATGTTTGGGGTTTTTAGATAAGTAGCTCAATACTTTTGTCTATTAAATTATGCAAATGAAATTTTTATAAATTTTGTGCAAGCGTTATTAAAAGTTATTTAGCAAAAATACTCATATTTCGTAAGATATATAATTTTTTTTATTATTATTGCAGTATGCTTCTAATGTAATATGCCAAGTTCCATAAAAATGGCTTTGAACTAGGTCTAATACCCTACGCGCTATAGTGGCACTCTTTTTTATTTTTATTTATTATTTATTTATTTTTATTATTTATTTATTTATTTGTTTTCATTAAATTATTTATTTACTTATTTTCATTTTTTGCAATTTTGTAAAGAAAACATTATATCTTCTTGCATAGATTATGTGGCAGCCTCATAAAAATTGATACAAATAATTATAAGAATCCTCATAATCACATACTGCAACCAAAATGCATTTCAAGAATTGCTTTTTACAGAGTAATGCAGAACATGTTAATTTTTCTTTAAATTTTTATTAGTTCCCTTTCCCTCAAAAAAAAAAAAAAAAAAAAAAAAAAAAAACCTTTTGCTAAAATATATAAAGTGTAAAATTTTCTTTATACTCCTAAAGTTTTAAGATCATTCCTAAAAATTTTTTTTAGATATTTCACAAAACGTCTAAATTCGAAAGTGTCCAAATACTTATTGGTAAGGTAGTGCATCGACTACCCCCTAACCTAAATTCTGCTTATTACTGTAATAAAATAACTTTATTATTTATTGTATTATTTAGATACAAAATTTAAGGGTATTCTTTTTTAAGGTGTTTTCTTTTTTAGGACTGAGGGCCTATTAGTCTCAATCTGGGATTTTTGCGTTGTCGTTTTCGATAATTGGACATTTGTTGAAATCATTTTTCGATAGTTGGACATTTATCGAAATCTAAAATTCATCGAAAATATAATTGAATAATTTGAAAGCGATGTTATAATTGGGAAGAAAAAAAAAAACTAATAGTCCTCCGTCCTAAACTAAATTCTGCTTTTGCCAGAATTTCATCAAAATGTTTATTATTATTATTATTATTATTATTATTATTATTATTATTATTATTATTATTATTATTATTGAAAGAAAAAGAAAAGAAAATTAATAATAATCAGTATCGTTACAAGCGATATCGAAAAAGTTTTTTTTTTTTTTTTTTTTTTTTTTATAATTTTGAATTAGGAAATAAAAAGTGCGCGTGATATAGTATGAAATAAAAATAAGTAAAAAAATGAATTTAATGATTTAATTTTTTTGTTTTTCGGGGGCTGCTCATGCATATAAAAAATGCGTATTAAAACGAGTCGAAGAAGGAAGTGAAATAAGTATTGAGTTATATTACGATAAATACGATTTATAATATGATACGATATATTAGATCTATCGTCCAGGGTTAGTAGGCATTTTCGTTTAAAGAAATAGTTTGTTCGTTCGGTGCAACTTGCACGTTAGTCCCGTGAGGTACAACTTTCACATTAGTCCCTTGAGGTACAACTTTCACATTAGTCCCTTGAGGTACAACTTTCACTTTAGTCCCGTCAGGTACAACTTGCACATTAGTCCCCCTTAAATTCCTTTATTTTATTTATTTTTTTATTTATTTATTTTTTAATGCACATGCAAAACGATTACATTATTTATTTATTTATTTTTTTTTTTTTTTTAGAAACGATACGATAGGGACTTAGTAAAATACGCGACGGTAAAATATAATACATAAGCAATATTTAAGCTCGTGGACTCAGTTCAGTGATCTAATAAAAAATGCCGACATTTGTACGATGAGAAAATTTTGTTAAAAAAATGTATTTTTAAAGGTTTCCCTTTTTTTTTTCGTTTTATTTTGAATAACCATTAAGGTAAAATTTCAAATAGAATTAATTAAAGCTTCTTTGGTTGTATTTATACTCAATAATAGACACACAAAATAAATAAATAAATAATTAAAAATAAAATAAAATAAATAAAATTAAACTTTAATTAAACATTAAGTTTAGTTATTTCTTTCCAATTTTTTAAATAAAAATTAATGTTTTAAAATAAAGTAATGTTTTAAATATTTATTTATTTATTTTTAAATAAATCATTTATAAAGTTTAATATTCAGCCTTACAGAAACGACCTATTAAATCTCAAAATAGCAATTTTTTATTGATAAATATGCATAATACCCGATCCAAATTTTTAAAAACCCGATCTGCATTCCTATTTCTTTTCGGTATACATTTTCTTACTATCTGTTTTTTACTTTAAAAATCCTGATCATTTTTTACCTTCTGGCAAAAACATTTTTTTTTTATATCTATATCATCGGATAAGAAAGATTGTTTATTATTTGCTCCATTTTAAAGTGTTAGTTCCATTAAAAAAAATATATTTATATTAAAAAAATATATATATTTTTAGGTTAATGTTTTCATTTACAACTAAGTATCTTTATTATCAAATTTGTGACCATTCACGCTTCAAATTTAGTTCCAGTTTATAAGTTTATTAAATACTTACAAAACTTAAAGCTTAAAAATCTTAGTGGTACATATTCTACAAACACAAACTATATTTAATAACTTTTATGAAGTTTCGCCCTTCAAGTTTAATTATTATCTTTAATGACTTAAAGTTTTCACCCTGGGTATTAAAGTGAGAACGGTCGATCGACAAAATAATAGTAGCTAGAGGATCATTAAATTTTATTGACTTCCACAGTAATTGAGCTTTGGTGACGTTATCTATTGTGTCAGACAGCTATTAAATTCCTTAACTTCGTCATTATACGTGTTGCGTATATTCATGGAAATAAATGTATAATTGTGTCAACAGCGTATTTAAATCCAAATTATATATATATATATATATATATATATATATATATATATATGTAAATTCTTATCAAGCGATTCCTAATAAATGTACATTTTTCATTTTCTCATAACTATATTTGGATTTCAGTTAAAAATTAACTATCTTACGTAGTGTTTTCGTGCTATATTTTAGTGTATACTTATATGCACAAATAAATTTGCCTAAAAAAAAAAAAAAAAAAAAAAGAAAGAAAACTGCAATTAATAGTATGCATTGAATTTTGTTAAATAACACTTTTGTTTTACATTTTATTTCTAAGAATAATTAATAGTGTTCTAAAATAAAACCTGTTATTAGAACTATTTAATATTTGATAGTAAATTTTAATGACTAATTTGAATTTTTTCTGAGAACCTAAAACTTGAAGAAAGTTATTGAAGAAAAGTGAGAAAAATTGTGTTATGTAATAAAAAAAGTTTCCGTGTTAGTAACCATAACACGAAATCTATTTAGTTAACGACACTAAGAATTCGTGGCGCTACAAAATCACCTCAAATGTTTGCAGGTTTCCTGAAGAAACCATTAAAATTTTATTGCTGATATTTTACATAGTTTATTTTTTATTTTTTACATTATTTGAAACAGAATTATGTTTTTACATCCACACGTAAGATCAATAAGGCAAGATAATAAAGCTCAAATTACATTTTAAAAATTCTAAAATAGGTTTAGGAACAGTTTTATTTCTCTTATTGTCTTTCAGGGGAGAGGGGGCGCTACCATTTCCCTTAACCCCCAGTTCAATTATAGTGTCTACATTTATCTGAAATATATATATATATATATATATATATATATATATATATATATTCAAGTCTGTTATTATTTTGCTTTCAAACTTGCCAATCTCGATCAGATTTTTTATGTAGCAACCTAAGTTCAAAATACCAAATTTGAACTTCATGCAGTTATTTGCTTTAAAGATATGCTGATACAGATATACATACGCATAAAACGCAAAAATGTAAAGTTTTGTATTCAGGACACTGACATTATACAAAAGACCACAGTTAAAAATAGAACATTAAAAAATACTTTATTTACAGTGTGTTTATGAAAAATATATTTTCATTTGAAGCTGTGTTCGTCAGCATAGTAAAATGTAGCAGCACTTCCATCAGATTCATGCAAAAAAAAAAAAAAAAAAAAAAAAGAGCTATAATTTTGGATATCACTGTATTTTGTGCATAAACTGCGTACTTAAATCAGATTGTGTACTTAAATTTAGTTTTATATAATAAACACTGTGTTCGTCAGCATAGTAAAATGTAGCAAAGCACTTCCATCAGATTCATGCAAAAAAAAAAAAAAAAAAAAAAAGAGCTATAATTTTGGATATCACTGTATTTTGTGCATAAACTGCGTACTTAAATCAGATTGTGTACTTAAATTTAGTTTTATATAATAAACGCTGTGTTCGTCAGCATAGTAAAATGTAGCAAAGCACTTCCATCAGATTCATGCAAAAAAAAAAAAAAAGCTATAATTTTGGATATCACTGTATTTTGTGCATAAACTGCGTACTTAAATCAGATTGTGTACTTAAATTTAGTTTTATATAATAAACACTGTGTTCGTCAGCATAGTAAAATGTAGCAAAGCACTTCCATCAAATTCATGCAAAAAAAAAAAAAAAAAAAAAAAAAAAAGAGCTATAATTTTGGATATTACTGTATTTTGTGCATAAACTGCGTACTTAAATCAGATTGTGTACTTAAATTTAGTTTTATATAATAAACACTGTGTTCGTCAGCATAGTAAAATGTAGCAAAACACTTCCATCAGATTCATGCAAAAAAAAAAAAAAAGAGCTATAATTTTGGATATCACCGTATTTTGTGCATAAACTGCGTACTTAAATCAGATTGTGTACTTAAATTTAGTTTTATATAATAAACACCTAACACAAAATTAAATAAACTTCCAGCAATTTCTAAATATAGCCCAATATATAAAAATATTTTGTGTAACCCTGTAAATGAATGATGAATGATTTCCATACCACATTCTGCACAAAACATGTTTCTATACATATAGCAATTATATTAATTCCATTTTGTTTGTAACAGCCTGCAGATTCTGCACTGTATTTACCAGAACTTTAATTCATAGATGTAATGTATTTGAATTATCTTAGATGTACCTGTACATGAACGTTTTGCTTGATTTCAACGAAAAGTTTATTGTCGAATCACTGTATGACACATATTTAGAATACAGAGTTTGGACTTCCTACTATTATCTGTTCGTGAGATATGCTGATAACAGGAACACACATAGATCAACCACGAAAAAAAAAAACAAAAAAAAAAAAAACGAAAAAAAAAAAAAAAAGAAACATGAATTTGTTTTTAAGGGAACCGCAAAACGTGTAAATGCGCTACTATTCATTAAAATTGCAACACCAAGAAGACATTAGAAAATCAGAATGATGTTCTCATGTCTGTGATGTGACAGCTCTACTACTGCTGAGTGCGTGCTCTACCACTGTGATATTATGTGAGAAGTGCCTAGCTGGTTGTCAGCCAGGGTAGCTCAGTGGTAGAGCATCCGTGCGTTAGGCGGAGGTACCCGGGTTCGATTCCCGGCTCTGGTATTTTTCACATAGTTGGTAAATAAAATTATCATCCTTTACACTCCAATTTGATTTAAATAAATATTCACGGTTGATGAATTCATGAATAAAAATTTCTAAATCAGAATGATATTTATTGGGCATATACTTTATAGTAGGAAGAACAATTGATTAAAATTTCAGGAAATTTGGAGTAATATGCACTGATAAAACAGTACATAAAGCATCTACCTCTGTGAGCAAAAACAGCCCTTATATGCCTAGGCATTGAATCAAACAGCGATTGGATGACATGTACAGGTAGAGCACTTCATGAAGCTTCAACACAAAGCCACAACTCATCGATCGTAGTTACTGGTGAGTGGAGGGGGGGGAAGTCGCTTTTCAACGATTAAACATTCATTTTCATTGGTGTAAGATCAGGAGAACGCGCTTGGCATTGCAACAGTCGAACATATTCTGCATCAAGGAAGGTAATGGCGGTTATTCAAAGTGGCGGGGATGAAAACAACAGTTGATCGAGACTTGTATCTAATCGTACCGCATACCATCACTCGAGGTGGTGACTCAGTATGCGGTTACCAAATTTTGATTACCCCCAAAACTGCGTCACTGATATTGGCGCATTTAATGTGTGGTCGATGATGAACCTGGACGCAGGAATGGCGTGAAATCGCTTTTCAGACAAATCACAATTCTGTTTACAGAATCAAGATTGCCTCATCCGTATTTAACAGCATTGTGAATAATGCACATTGCCAGTTGGTATTTGACATGGTCACACTGTCCATCGCTTTCAGTGATGGTATGGTGTACCATTGAATACACGTATCGATAACTTCTTGTTCGCATTCCGGCTATCTGACTACCGTCCATTAAATTTCTGGTGAGCTAAAGTCCACCCCTCTGCCCTATATTCAAGGCCTCCGTAGCGCAACATTCAAGCAGGATAACGCATGACCGCAAGTTGTTTGTATTGTACGGATCTTCTTTAATACAGAATGCGTTTAACCGTTGCTCGGGTCAGCGCGTTCTCCTGATCTCGCACCAATGAAAATGACCGTTTAATCGTTGAAAAGCGAGTAGCCCGCCACCTCACCAGTAACTACAGTTTATGAACTGTGGCATCCTGTTGAAGCTTCATGAAGTACAGTATCCGAATATGTCATCGAATCGCTGTTCGATTTAACGCCTAGTCAGATAAGTGTAGTTATTGCTCCCAGAGGTCAGTAGTTTATGTACTGTTTTCTCAAGATATTATACTCAAAACTTCCTGAAAATTTAATCAACTGTTCTTCCTACTATAATGTATGTACCCAATTAATATCATTCTTATATTCACATTCCTTCTTGGTGTTACAATTTTAATGGACAGTAGAGTATAACAAAAACTCAGTTTTAAAAATTTGACCCCAAACAATACATTCTCTATCGTACATATGGGTACGAGAGAGTAAACGAATGTGATGTCATCTGTTTACAATGCGAAGAAATAAAAATAAAAATAATGTTCTACAAATTAGAACAAATGTAACTAAATAAAATAACAGCATAATAATTAATCAAGTAAAAACATTTCTTTTTTTTTTTATAAAAGAAGAAAATTGTTCAAACACGAGCTATTTAATCTGTATTAAAAAGGTACTTTTTGACACCTACCATCATGTGATTTATAAAAAATATATTTACAGATTTTTATATTCACAAACAGTTTTGCTATGATATTTTTCAGCATCTTCAGGTAAAACATGTGTAAATGTCATAAGATGGATTCGAGTATATATAAAAAATTTTCAGTAGAACAGAAATGATTTTTGTCATAGATCAGATATGTGAGGTGTCAGGATTATTATAAATGAAATCAACTCTGTTGTCTTTTTTTTACATCTCTGGACGCGCAATTTACTGAATCGGGGTCCTCGCTGTCGGAGACAGCGCCCTTATTTTTCTGATATAATTTTGAACAGAGATAAGTTTTTACTTCTACACATAAGATCAATAAATAACATAATAAAGTTCAATCTACTTTAAAAATTATATAAAATAGGTTTAGGAACAGTTTTATTTGAGATAATATTTTTTGTTAGGTAGGTTACCGTCTCACGTTATAGTACCTACATTTATTTTAAAATATATATTCAAGGTTGTTATTAATTTGCCTTAAAACTTACCAATCTTGATCAAATGTTCCAAGTGGCAGGCAACTTAATATGAACTTCAAAAGGACAAATTGAAATTTACTGCAATTATTTGTTTTCAAGCTATGCTGAAAACAGGTATACTTAAAAATAGAACATCAAACAATACTTTATTTATAATTTGGATATAAAAAATGTATTTATCTTTCGAAGATGTGCTCGTCGTCATAGTAAAATGCAGTGAAACACTTCCTTGAGTTTCATTCAATAGAAAATATAGTTTTAAATTTGGATCTAACCCTGTATCTCGTGTATGAACTGAATGCACATCACATTGTGTACTTAAATTTAATCTTTAACCACGTTTCTTGCGACCATGGAAGCCTCTGCGCATGTGCTGACTGAACGAGTCCACTGTTAAAATAGGGGAGATAATTTTTTCGTTGAGAGAAAATAAGCGATAAGGGAACACCGCGAACGGAATGATTGGATGTTTACTAAATTCCAAACTGTCGGTCAACTTTTCACCCCTCAAAGATTTTGGACTCGTCCTCACTGCTAGGCGTAGGAAACGTGGTTGCACTGTAGTTTTATATGATAAACAACTAACACAAAATGAAATGAACTTTAAGCAATTTCCAAGTACGGCCCTGATATATCCAAATATTTGCGCAATCATGTTAATGAATGACTTTGAGATTCAGGGGATTTCAAAACGTGTAAATATAGAAAAAGGAGATTTCATCCCCTCTTTCCCCAGAGAAAGTAAAATGATTCCATCTGTGTATGATACGAAGGAATAAAAATAATTCCCTGCAAAGTATAAGAAAAGTAATTAAATAAAATATTAGTAGCATAATAATTAATCAAGGAGAAACATTTTCGTTTCTTATAGAAAAGAAAACTGTTCAAACACGAGTATTTTTATCTGTATTAAAAAGGTTCTCTTTGACACCTACAATTGTTTATTTATTCAAAACTTATTTATAGGTTTTTATATTCACAAATCTTTTTGCTATGAAATTTCACAACATCTTCAATCACAATATGTGTAAATTTCATAAGAATTAAATATATATTTAAAATGTTCGGTGGTGCAGAAATAAATCTTTCCGTAGGCCAGATAGGTGCAACACCAGATTATTTATAAACGAAATATATTAAGGCTGAACTCTTTTCTTTTTTTATATTTCTGCACTTCAGAACATTAAAAAATTAATTTTTAGCTGAAGTTTTGAATATCATAAAATGTAAATATGCAATCCATTGTAAAGTTTCCGCCCTATTTATAAAATTATACACTCTTTCTCATATTTATAAGGACACATTATATTTAGAAATAACTAATGTAAAAATAATTCAGAACAAGATTATACTAAGTGCACCTTATATATCTAGTATTCTAAAAACCAAAACTGCTACAATTTTTTATATATGAAACAAAATTAACAAAAAATAATGCAAAATATTTTTTTCTCCACGTTTTTGGATGTTCATAATTATAGGGACAATCAAGATTTTTTTCGTTTTATTTAACTTACAAGCGGATAAATTACAGTTGACATGCGAATTAGTTAGCTACTGGGCTAGATTAATTCATATACAAGTCTTCAATTTTTCTTGGACGGACATTACTGATAATTCCTCGAAAAAAAGAACGTTCATGTAGTGAAGTATGATAAATGTGATTTTGAAGTGGAAGGGTAATTTCAATCTGCCGAATTTCTAATGAAATTCGAAGATCTAAAATTGCTGAAAGAAATGTGATCAAACGTTGAACTGCTGGTTCGATAGGAGAGAGATATGATGCAAAATCATAGTTGTTTACAGAGATCGAAGACTCATAGTTCCTCTTACTTTTCTAATCATAATGACTGCTGCTGAATTGGCTGGTAATTTTTAACGAAAGGTTGGGGTCCACATTTATACAAGTTTTAAATAATTAATAATATGTTAAAATGAATAAAAAACCTGTAATAATCAATTAGCATTTAATGGGGGAAAGAACGTATGTGTTAAAGTTGAATAAAGACAATATTAAATGGTAAAATGTTGCATTTTCGGATGAAAAACATTTTATTCTTGGTTAATCAAATGGTTTTAACAGTTACTGGCACGATTTGAAGATAACGAAAGACAGAGCAGATTTTTCAAAGGCAGATATGAATCGGGCATTTTAATGTGGATCTATGATGCTCTGGGGAGCTGTTTCTACTGACGGCAGTATGAATTTAGTAATTTTTTCTATTATTATGAACATAAAGAGAATATTCGCACATTTTAAACTTGGAATTCTGAGATTTTTGTTAGGTTTTGGAGGGTAATAATATTTTTTGCAACAAGACTTATATTTTTGCTCTACTTCTAGAGCAATAGGAAATAGTTCAAAGTTTCCCGTGGCCTAAAAGTTGAAAAAACCTTAATTTATCATATTAGAAAAGTACATGCAAGTGGAAAGCAATTTTAAATAATTTAAATGTATTCATAATATCCTCTATGCTGTATGAAATGGTATTGAAACTAAATATTAAAGAATATATATATACCAGAGAGAATGTCTGACTGTTTCTCCCTAAAAAGAGACCCCAAAAAATATTAATTTAAAGAATAATTGAAAAAAATACTAAGATTCGAGCTGTCCTTATAATTGTGAACACCTGATTTTTTTTTTTTTTTTTTTTTTTTTTTTTTTTTTTGACCGTATTTAAAATTTTTTAAGACAGAAAAACGATAAAATTTTTAAATATAGTCTATTCATGAAATTCAAATAAATAAAAAAAATATATTTGTTTAAATAATAGTGTTCAGTGTTTAGTTAATATAGAAAAACGGGTGTCCTTATAATTATGAGAAGGAGTGTAGTATTACCTTCTTGAACCCGACATTTAATCTTACTTTTATCAGTATATTTTTCGAAAGAAAGAAAATATTTCAGCTCTTTACAGTTTTTTGACAAGTTTCTGATCCCCCAATTTCAATCCGTATACTAAAACAAACTCACTCCTAAAAATGTCTCTATCTGTTCAGTCGGTAACAAAAGTCTCCGAACATTAGCGAAAATTTCTATTTTTCCCATTTTTTTTCAAAAGAATAGAATTTAAAAATTTCAAAGCTATTGTAAATATAATATACCATTTCAGATGACAAAAATGTAGCCAATATTTTTGTCCTAAAACATACAGTCGGTAACGAAAGTGTCCGAACACTACCAAAAATTCCTATGTAAAAAAAGTACACTTCATACTGTTTTGTTAAATAAATCCTTGTCAAATCCTGTTCTTAGTCAGCCGAAAAACAAGGTTCAACAAGGATTTATTTAACAAAACTGTATTAAGTGCACTTTTTTTTGTATAGGAATTTTTTCTAGTGTTCGGAGACTTTTGTTATCGACTGTACATAAAGAATACTCCTGAGTACATTATGTTAGTGAATTTACCAAAAATAAAATGTCTGTACATTCGTTTCTTATTGTTGGATATACATGACAAATATCGTCTTTCAAACCATCATACGAATTCTTCCAAGTTCAAGTTTCGCTGCGTGTATTTCCTACTTGTTGACACGACGGATTTCTCATGTGAAATCTCTATGCGTTTCTTCCACAAATACTATTTAAGCATTTTTTTTTAAACCTCAAAAGGCTGTCACATATCATAGCTTAAAGCTGTATAAATATAAATTTTAATCTGTAACTATGTTTCTAATCAATTACATGATTTGCACATGTATAAAAATACTTTTTTAATACATTATAATGTATAAGAAAAATTACATCTAAGATTGCAAACTAAATTACCGCCGCTCTCTTCTTTTTGATGTTGTTAAATATTTAATATGCATAAAACATTTTATTTATTTAAGTGTTTAATATATTAAAAATTCCCATTAATTTTATTAAAATTAAAGCTTTTTAATATATATTTTATTTTATAAATATTCATATAACCACCTTCCTTCTCGCTACCGTGAAAATGACGGGGTGAGTTTTCGCTTACTATTTCTCGTGCCCGTGATATTTCCAGGCAGGTGTGTTCAGAAGCAACGCACAAAAAAATTTAAAAACCAAACCATTTCTGATACCTGGAATTTTCTTTTTATTTCTTATCTTACATTGCAGTTGAAAGTAACAGACTATTAAAAATGAAATTGGAGATAGTATGTTTATTTTAAACTGTCAGTATTATGCAATTTTAAGTATTTGTAATACTTACTTTGTAATCTTAGCTCAGTTAGGCTTTTGAATGTGCGTAGCTCTGTGCTCTGTTTTCTTTTTCTTTATTTCTTTTTTTTTATATATTGTGTACATTATGTAGTCAAAATCACAAAGTGACACGGATTCTAATTTTAGTATAAATGCATATGAGTGTAATACGTAAATAAGTGATATTTATGAAAGTTCCGGCAGCGAATATGAGAACAGTGTGCGTATAGTTTTGTATTATACGTAAAATTCTTTCATAAAATTATGTTTTAATGTTCAAAACACTTATTTATATTTTTTCTCTTTACTGGAAAACCAACATGGAGTTATAATAGTGATTGTTGGCTTTTCAGCAAAATTAATTTTTCTTGATTGCAAGCTACAAAACATCCAAAATTAATCCATTGGATAGTTCATGCATTTTTTTTTTTAATGCAATTTTCTTGATTTTTTTTTTTTTTTTTTTTTTTTTTTTTTAAGACACTTTTTCATACCGTTTTCTTGAAAATTACGAGATAGTTAGGGGTTAAAAAAGGATTGTTGTTATTTTATTTTATTTATTTAACTAGTGGATCTACAGATTAGGAGCCTCAACGTCCTATTTGCATCACACATTATTCAGCAGATCATTTTAATTTATTCCTTGTTACATAATACATATATATTGATTCGACTGATTTGCTACATAAAAAGAAACATTTCTGAGAGGAGCTGCCTCCTCCCCTCAACCACCCGCTGTATCTCTCTTTCTATAACTATTTTTCTCTATATATATGTATTTATATGTATTCCTGATAACTGATTGTCTTTTATTAATTCCCTGTAATTCTTAAATACTTGTACCAAATTTCATGCAAAATTATCACATAACATATCGTAAATATTTTGTGTAACCTGGTAAATAAATTACCAATTCTATGCCCACATTTCTCCACTGAAAAACATTCTTTTAAAATTCTAATAAAATTTATTTACGTTTAACGAGGTGTAACCATGTAAAAATACACTTTTAAGAAATACCGACTATAGACCGTAATAGTACGAAATTATTTTATGTATCCCAGGAAAGGAGCAATAGTAATTATATATGCTAAAAAGAATACACCTATGTAATTAATTATAAGTTATCAATATTTCAACGTAGTTTGACATCATTTGGATGATTACAGTACGCCATCGGAAGTCTTTTGTAGTGTCCCGTAAATAAATTATTTAGTCTATACATATCAGTTTTATAGAGTAAGCATCTTTATAATGTATGTTAATTCCTTTATGTTGAATGCATCATAAACGCATTTAAGTTTGCTTAAATAAAAATTTCTTCATAGGCCAGTAAAATCTATTCAGCTTATTCTACGTTTTTCATGAATAATTGTTCGAATTTTAACATAATTTGGCTGACATAATTTTGGCGGGCGCTATCGGGTGACAAACAGACAGAATGACAGACACACAGACGGAACCCAAAATCTTTTTGAATCTCAACAGAGAGGCCTCCACTGACGTTTCAGCAATTACTTATTTACTTTTGCTCCTGTAATGCAGACACAATACTTTTTTTTTTCTGGATTTAAAAATAATATTAATTAACGAATCCTGCATTATTATCCGTTTTGATAATAAGTTAGATTTTGATTTTATGATTATTGATTTCATTAACTGATTATCATTTAAGAGTGTTAAAGTTTTGAAAAATATTTTTTCAAATTGCTAAGATTATAAAAATTTGCAATAATTGAGATTGTTCTAATGAGGCATTTTACAGTTTGCTTGAAACTGCAAGTTTAAACAGGTAATTTTTGTTTGTCTTAACAGGCACTTTTTACTGTCAATTATGATCTATTAAGTAGCGTAAATGTTTATTTAGGTAAATATTTACCTAATAAACCTAATATTTACCTAATATTACCTAATATTACCTAATTTACCTAATATTAGGTAAATATTTAGGTAAATATTTTATACTATAAGAGATCATATTAGATTCTCTTTCATGTAAGTTTTTTTTTATTTAATTTTATTTATTATTATCATTATCATTATTTTATTAATTTTATTTTTTATCGTTTCATTATTTGTTTGAAATACTGTACATTGTAAAAGTTTTCTTTTTTCTTTTTTCTTTTTCCTTTTCTTTCTTTTCTTTCTTATATATATATATATATATATATATATATATATATATATTCTGAACTGAAAAAAAAAAATCATTCTTTCTTTTGGTAAGATGTAAGGGTGCTATGCCGATTTCTGTTTTCACTAACAGCACTGAAAACGTATCTTATTATTTCTACCCTGCATTGAGGAGTTCCCCTGAAGATATCAGTATTTTTTATGTCTGGTATAATTTTCTTTCTTGGTTTACTTTTCATAAATAAATATATATATATATATATATATATATATATATATATATATTTAATATTTATTTTTTTTATTTTTTATTATATACATATATAAGAATTTCATACTATTTTAAAGTTCTATATATTTTTACTTCAAAAAATACAAATGACTATTTCTATACTATGTATTACCTATATCGCGTACCTATGAACACCATATTTTTTATCAATTCTGTTTTTCAAATAAAGAGTAAAAGAATATTTAAAGAACATTTTCAGGAAATCGCTGTCGATATCTTCCAGAAAAAGTTTTAAAAATACAGATATTGCTTCCTGAACGGGAATTACACACATAAATGTAGTAAAATTCTTTGATAAGTAGCTTTAAAGATAAGAAATGTCAAAAAAAAAAAAAAAAATATGTTTTAGTTTTCGAATTCATATTATGGATTTTTGGCAAGTACAAAATATATTAAATAACTTTTAAAGACTATGTATTTGCTACTAACGTATCATATTTGCTTTTATATTGTTATGTATATGGCTACATGCAATCTTATAATGGCTTAAATGAGAATATTTAATTATTATTATAAAATGTATTGACCATTTTTTTTAATATCTGATTTTATTAGGGATGGATGGTGGATGGTTGGGATTTACGTCGCACTAGTGTTGCGCAGATGGGCAATTGGTGACGGTCTAGGACACACCCCTAGAGGTGGTCCGGAGGCATACCATCACAATTATGATCCTCCACGGAAGGGATGACTCTCCCGCTTCGGTGACCCCCAGTGGTATAATTTTTGATGGGAACATGGAGGACATTGCGGCCACGACAGATTTTACGTGCACTAGACAACGATTGTATTAGGGATATACACGTATTAAATCCACACGTATTAAATCGAAGACATTTATTCATTAAAGAATTTCACGAGCCTATGGTGAATATTTTTATTCTCTAAATGTTAAAAAGGTTAAGGAAAATAAAATAATTTATGTAAGTGATTTATAATAATTAATTTTAATAACACAAACGGGCGGACAAAACTAAATTCACTGAGAGACAAAGCCACACAGAAAGTTCACATTCGTGAAATATTTCTCGTTTTAAAAAGTTGATATTTCTCATTTTATTATAATACTTTCTAGCTACAAAATGATAAAAATGCGCTAAGTTTCTTCGCTTAAAAAAAAAAAATCTAGTGTTTTTATTCACTTTTTATTCATGAAATTATTTTCTCTTATCCTGCATTTGAGTACTATGAAGGCAGATATTAATTTTTAAGATAGCAATGCTGTATATAAAGATACTTTATGAACATCTGAAAACAGTTTTAGGAACAGATTTATTATAGATAAATGTGTGATGAGGGTTACCTCCGCTCTCATCCCGCGATATAAGTAATACATACGGACATTACGTATGGTAATATATATACATATTACCGTTTGATTATAGTATCGACAATAATATGGAATTTAATGCTGTAATTATATTTAAAACATTTATTTCAAATTATTCAGAAATATTTTACCCAAACCATTCCTTAAATCTCAGTAAATATCTTCAATTGTTGGCAACCACTATGACCTTCAAAATAAAAAAAAATAATATTATATATTTTTTCTTTCTTTTATGCTGTGCAGACAACAGGAGTACACACACACACACGAAAAAAAAAAAAAAAAAAAAAAAAAAAACTTTGATTTTATTATTTTCCAAAATCGTAATTATAGCCAAAAATCAATATTGAAATTTTAACACCAAACTAATAGTTTGTTTGGCATAGAGTAAGAATAGAGTAGGATTATGTTGGAGAAAATAACACTGCTCGGCATGAAAATTGCCTCTGACACCATTTCAGCGTATTCTTATAGAAACTAACCTCGTGAAACCGAATATGACGCCCATTTTTATCACACACCATTTTTTAGGAATAGCCCCCTATTTATACCATTTTTCGGTGATTTTATGGCTATAAATTTGATTTTTAGGAGGGGGGGGATTATTTTAACCGTTAAATATCTTCTGAGGGTCTACAGAGTCTGAAATTTCTAAAACATGAACATTTGCGACAAGGGAAAATTTTTTGGGGGAATTTTCAACTGAAATTATGCATTGCATATCTTGTATTTTTTTAATATGTTATTAATGTTATTTCTTAAACTTTATATTTTTTTGTTTTTAGTGTTAAATTAATTATTTTTCATTCTTTAAATCAAATTCATGGTCATAAAATTATCGAACCGGGAAAGAAATTGAGGTAGGAGGTGGTGTATCTAGAAAACAGTGGGTGACTGGACAAAATGGGAGTCGTATTTGGATTCAGGAGGTCATTGTACATAAGAATTAGCAAGAATGGTATCAGATCTCGAATTTATTTATTTATTTATTTACTTATTTTATTTATTTATTTTATTTTATTTATTATTTTATTTATTTATTTGCAGAGCAGTGTAATAGTCATTCTGCAGCAATTTCTCTGAATTTGGTAAAATTCAATAAAGTGCTTCCGTAATTAAATATCCTTGAAGAGTGCATTCATTCAATATTTTGCAAGCGGAATCTGAACAATTTCAATGTATAGTCCTAATATATCGGAATTCTAAAGTGTATCTCTGTAGACAAATAGAAAATGATATTCATACCATTTCCTTTTCTAAACATACTTTTATGCATATAAAAATATTTTTTCATTTTATTTTGCATAGCGCAGTTTTAGGTGTCTAACTGTGCCTATAAAGAAATTCGCACGTAGACATAATGTATTTGAATTACGTCGGATGTCATTGTGCACGAAATAATTGCTTGATCTAATCAAAAAAATTAGTATAACACCCCTATTTGTTACAGTTTTAGAATAACAAGTTTGGATTTCCTGCTTCTATTTGTTCTTGAGATATCCTGATATGAGAGACACTTGCAGATTTAACCTGATTTGTTGAGTAAGGGTGCTTTGAAACTTTGACTTAAAAAAAAAAAAAAAAAAAAAAAAAAAAAAAGTTATTTCTTTATTATATGGGTAGAGAAAGTAAAAAAATATTAAAAAATACAATAATTAATATTTGAGAAACGATAACAAAATTTATAGTTGTGAATTTTCTGATTATAAAAATGAAATTTTAAGAAATACATTTCGCAATGAATCATTCTATAAACAAGTTTTCCAATAGAATAATATAGATTTTGGCTGTCGGTGAGGTTAGGAACTGTATGCTTTTAAAACCACATTTAGATTTTTTCCAAACTTTTTTTTCAATGTAATTATTTTTTTCACTCCATGAAGATACTTTTATTTTACAAAAAAATCTGTATATTATTAACACAAAATTCGCTTTTCTCACTGATATTGGCAATTGAATAATTTTAAGATTAAAGAATACAGAAAACTATTAAAGATGAAAAACTCTTTGAGGGAAAGAGCATGAGAGGAATAGATTGATGTTAATACGAAAATACGCTTTATTCTGGATTCCAACAATGGAGGAATTCCCAGATGATCCCGGTCTCGAAGAGATCCGTCTACTCCGAGAAGAGTCTACTTTCCAAGGTCTGCTTTAGTTCGTCTGCTTTAGTTCGTTCTGCTTTAGTCCGTTAGTAGAGTCAAACGTCTTACCTCTGAGGAGCTTTATCATCGGTCAAAACAGAAGAAAATCGAATAACTTCATATCAGGGCTGCATAGTGGCCGCTCAGATCGTGAAAAATTGCTCGGATACAGCTACGACATTTTAGAGCATCTCATATAATGCCCAGACCTGGCATCGTCTGATTTCCATTTGTTTAGACAAATGCAGAAGTTTCTCTGCGATAATAAGTTTGGCGCTCTTAGTAAAGAAAAAAGTTCCCTCACAAATAAAAGGATTTCAACTTCCAGTACAGTTTTTTTTTTTTTTTTCAGAGTTGTAGAAAATTTATAGCATTGTCATAAATATGAATAAGAAAGAATTTACAGAATTATTGTTAGTTTATTGAGAAATGTGCTGGCACCCAAATTATAATATATTTTAATGCACAATTTTCCCTGTGCACTTTTATTTTTACAGTAAACATTAACGAATCACTCTCATTCATCTTATGATGATACACTGAGAAAAAATTCTGTAACCGACATCTAGAATCTAAATTGTGCTGGCTCTAGAAAAAATAGTTCCATGTCATCCTTATAAATTGTAGTCCCCTTGGAAAGCGAATTCTGGAAGCCCCTATTAGAATTCTAGAGCGTTTGCCTATATTCTCGAGGCAAAGTTGTTTAAAAATCTCTGCGAATAAATGAGTCTACAAAAGCGGGTTTCTGCAACTATAATCCTGGTTTATTACAAAATTCTAGAAAATAAAGCGAGAATTTCTCGCAATATAAATGATTCAGTATATTTAGAGTATTCAAAATATTGTTTCACCATCTAGAAATGTGTACACCAGAAATTCTCGATAATTTCGTCTATTCAGTTTATTGGCGTGCCTTATACGCATAGCTCGGAAATCTATATTTCTAGTTAAGGGATTTAGAAAATGGCCACTCATTCATTCTAGAGAAAGGCGGTATATATTTTTTCTCAGTGTAATAGTTGATTAAGACACTCGATTTGAAAAGAAATTATTTATTTAAAAATTCTAGGTAACAAAATCTAATTACGAATAAATAATTTTCTAAGTCTAAGATATTACACACACATATATATATATTCAACTGTTAGGTAGACAAACAATATATTACACTACTAGCTTGCATTTTATCAATTAAATATCATTTAAAGCATCCATAATTTAAATCTTTTAATAATATATTATAAAAAATATAAAGAAAATATAAGTTATTTCCTCATATGTGCATTAAAAAATAAAACATAGAAAGTAGCTTTCTTAAGGCTGGTGCTAAAATATGAATTTCAATTTCTTTTAAAATTCATGGAAAATCCTAGTAAAATATTTGCTTAAAGAGATTGCATAAAAATAAGAACGAGCTTTTTTGCTTTCTTTAAAACTGTATTTTTCAGCGCCTTTTATCTTATTTTATTTATTTATATTTTGCTTTTGAGAGTAAAAATTAATTATATGTGCGGAAACAACTTTTAGTAGTAGGAAAAAATGTAGAAGAAGCATTTTAAAAAATTGTCCTTCAAATAAAATTATGTACTATACAAATTGAAATATACTGAATATTTTTAAAAAATTGGTTTAAAAGTATAATTTAAGATCGCATAGATTTTCAGTACAGTGTATTTTACAGGTATTTCAGTTACAAATTTAACTTATTTAAACAAATAATGTTTGAAAATATGTTATGAAAATTTTATGTATATGGTTGTCTGTATATTATATGCTGTATAAAAATTAAAATACTCTGGTTTGGCTCCTACCAAGCTTCCCTTTACCCTACATTGTTATAGGCGTATTATCACAGTTTAAAGTATAAGGTATTGCATTTGAAAATTTCTAGTTGATTTTAAAAGACAGTTTAGAATATTTTTAGAAACAAATTTGTTTCATGTATATTTTAAACCTTCTTTTAAGTATTGTAGATACATCCATAAAACAGTTAAAGCTGTTATTGAATTTTAGAATTTCTTTCAAATTATTCAAATAATAGTTTCTCACCGCAGTTTCTTAATCGAATTCTGCTTATTTTGAGTAGCCCTGTATATTCGCTATAAATTATATAAATTAAAGAAAAAAATATGTGCTACTTCAAATTAGCACAGAATTAAAAGAAAATGTATGCAAAATTTTAAATGCCCTGCAAACTACTTCCAATCATACCACTAAAGTATCAGAATTCTATGGCGTGGCAATCTAAATGAAGAATACAACTTTTTGATGCAATACATATTCTACAAAAACAAAAACAATATTTAACAAAATTATTATTATTTTTATTATTATTACTATTTTGGTTTTAAAAAGAAAACTAATTTATTTAGCTGTCAGTTTCGAAGAAGGATATTCTTTTAACATATTTTGCTTATAATTAATTTTTCTCCGTTTCTGTGCGATATTCAATTTCATTACTTTAGCGCTGGTTAAAATTATTATTATTATTATTTTCTTTTAGATAAAAGTAAATATAAATTTTGTAAAAATAAGTTGTAGTGAAGCATCCATAATCCAGAATGCTATAATCCGGCAGCACCTGTAAACCGGCACTAACGACTTTTTCTGTTTATTTATTTTTTTTTCCTTCTGGTTCGCCCATAGACCTATTATAAGAGTGGACGGGACAATGGCAACCTTTTTTAGTGCAAAGATAACTCATAAAAAAGTCACGTGAATGTTGATTTACAGGAAGCCAAACTGGCCAATACTAAAATTTACTCGCCATGCTCTAAACTATGCCTTTTATTAAGCATACGATATTTTTCCTTTTTCTTTGAAAGTTCTTTTTAAAATTTTTATTTTACTTTAAAAGTTAGATTGTTTTGAATTTAAAAAGAATTTTAAAGCAAAAAATAGTAAATAGATGCACTTTAAAACCCTAAAAGTTATGTAAAATAAGAATTTTATTTCACAAGTAAGATTCTTTTTAATATTTTATTATTTCGTTCTTTTTAAGTAATTATTTTTATAAAATGCTTATAACTGCTATACTTATTCCTCTAAATTGAATTAGTTTAACTATATTATATGTTATATTATTTCAAAAATGTGCATGATTATTTATGAGAGTTAAAACGAGTATATGTAGACAAACTTCCGCCCATAAATCGTAGTAGTACTCCACTTGTTATTCGCAGCATACTTGCCAACCTGTATGTATCGTTAGCAAAGTTTACGGATTTTCATTTAATTATTGGTGCAAAGTGTGTCAAAAAACTTAATTCGACGTGTTCATGTTTGCATTCAAAATGGTGGCGAACATTTTCAGCATTTTCTGTAAGGAATGATAATGTAAAAAATTTGAATTAAATTATGTTTTTCAAAAATAAAATTATCACAGGATTAAATAACATTGTGCGTCTCCATTTCTGTTTTACCTCACAAGTAAAGTTGTAACAGTCCAACAGTGTTAGAAATTGTCTCCCACATTTAAACAAGGTTCAAACAAGTTTACTTCAGTGTTAGAATAGTTGTCACATCTGTCAAATTTAATGGCAATAAGAAAAACCAACGGGTACTCTTTTAAACTGGTCACCCTGTATATATATATATATATATATATATATATATATATATATATATCCTATTTTTTAAATAAATATTTATTATCAGATTTTAATTATAATTAATTGCTTACGATAAAAGCAAGTACAATTGTCCTTCAAAATTTCGAAAAGTTGTGTTTTTTATAGAACAATACCTTCTTTTAAAACACATAATTAAAAAATGTTTTTGATTCTTAATATATTTTAAAAATTAAGATCTAAGAAAAAATGAAATTGCTGTATTCTCGCAAATTTCAAGTAAGCATACTTTTTCAGATACATTATTTGTACTCAATTCTATCTACAGAAGTTTTTTCCTGCTTGGCAGATATTTCGCTTTTCATTGGAAAAATATGGATAAAATTCAATTAAACTAATATGTAATTTTTTTCCCTCGCTTGATAAAAGTTTACTATTTCTCTCCAAAACATACGATAAAGAATTATTCATTATTTGATAATCATATTATTTAAAAAAGATGGGATAAAATTTAAGAAGTGTTAGTACACACCAATACAAACCATTTTCATAGAAGTGTATATGGTCTAAAAATAAATGCAAACATTCTATATGTCTTAACATAATAAAACTGAGGATATAAGGAGAAGATTTTTAAAATGTCGGATATATTACAGGAACAGGAACAACCCACCACGTTACAAAAAGAATTGTAATCAATAAACATAAATATTACAACATTGATAATCAATTTATATTTTTACAATACGTACTTATAGGAGAGACTATCAGCAGCGAAAGAAGAATAACGGCGAAAGGTGGGTTTGGCGAATGCTCTAGAATATTTCAGTCATTTTGAGAAATTTTACAGCAACAGCTGAAGATCTTACGATTCGATCCTCTTCACATTCAAAAGTAGTTTCATAAACCAGATTTCTTAATGCTTTTTCAGTATTAATAAAGGGCACCATTAATCTGAATGTCGCATCAGTTATAACGGTTGCACTCTGAAATTTTAATCTACTACCCTTTTACTGTTAGTTGCTATCCTGCTCGCAGATTTGCTTCCTTTTCACTGTGACACAAATTTGGATATGGTGTTTTCTTTTTTTCCAGATTTTATTTGTAAGTACTATGTTCATTTTATTCCGATAAATTCGATTAAGAATGCCCTATTAACATTTGCTAAGCGGCCGATTCAAAGCACTAGATCTCGTTTGCGATCTATTTTAGACCATGCTGGATTCCATGATGAAAATTATTTATGTTGTTATATACTGTAATGATTTTCAAGCAGAAAGAGGGCGCTGCTCACCCTTTGCTCTAAGGGAACTGTTGTTCTAAGGACAGACAGGTTTTTTATTTTATTTATTTTTTTTTTTTTTTTTTAAGAGACGGAGTGATGCGTCCGCTAAGTGTGAATAGCGGGGTTGAGATTCCCGATTAATCTTTTATTTGGTGGACCGGAGATTATCGACCATTAAAAATAATGTGTACGTAAATTTTACTTTTATTTTTTATGTATTTATATTTGTGATGTGCGTTGTCTGTAAAATGAGAAATAAAGAAAAAAAATCTCGAAAAGAAAGGATCGCCGCTTCATGGTATGCATCTTCGAATCATCACGATACTATCTATCAATCGTTAAAGCTAGTCCCAAGAAAACACCATATGCAAATCTGTGTCACAGTGAAAAGGAAGCAAATCTGCGAGCAGGATAGCAACTAACAGTAAAAGGGTAGTAAATTAAAATTTCAGAGTGCAACCATTGTAAGTGATGCGACATTCGGGATAATGGTTAATCTTTTTATTTGCCTTGTATATTTTTATTGTAACTTAAGTAGAATTATCTCTGTTCAGGATAATATTTCAAACACCAAATCGGTAAATGAAATTTTAGATGATGTAACCGACTTATTCAAATGCGTTATGAATTAAATATATAAAATTAAATACCTTAAACTAAAAGTAAATTTGTAATAAATCCTTGGAAAAGTTTCTTCTTATCAGACTAATTTTATATTCTATAATGCAGAACTTTCTTTTATTTAAAGAAATCATAAGTTAATTTAAAACGAATAAACTAGCTTAATGATAAAAATTGAATATAATTAGTTGTTGGTTTAGTTACTCAAAACTGAGACAAGATTTTTTTTTATTTTATAAATAATAATAATATCTATGCATTTACATAGATAGATACATATATAGATAGATAGGTTTATGAAAACGTCTCTAAAAAATTACTTATATAAAATATTTCAATATAATATTTTTTAAATATTGAAAAATGGTAGCTAGAGGGGAAAAAAAAACATATATAAACATTCATTATTAATACTCTGAAAGCATCTTTCAATAAATAAAAAGCTACGCTGTTACAAACAATTCTCTTTATATCTATAAATGATAATATTATTATAATAATACATAAATTAATTTTATTTATTTATTTATTTGTAGATAAAATATTTTAATAAGATTTTGTCAAAATTTGGGGTACAGATTTTTTTTTTTAGATGCAATAATAATAATAACAGCTAGCAAACCCATACGAAATTTTTACAATTTCTTTATTCATTTACCTTCAAAAAATTAAAATTTGTAAATCTTATACTAATTTCACTATCCAATTTAAATTTTAAGTTATCAGAAGTCAATTTGTCATTAGTTTTTGTAGGACTAAACACTAATGATAGTTAAACCAAATAATTGAAAGAAAAGTTTCAAAAGAAAATTCATGTTTCCCGACCCAGTTTTCATATTTCCCAAGGCAGGACAGCTTTAGTATAGAACTTCTGTGACAACTTTTAAATTTTTGGCCCCGTCTTAGCGATGCATTTTAATATATATATATATATTTTTTTTATTATTATTTATACATTTTGGCATATTCTATTGTTAAAAATAAATAAATAAATAAATAAACCTAATACTTATTTTAATTATTCTTTTTATTCTTGCATTTTTTATGTAATTTATGACAAAAGTTCATATTTTGTTTATAACTTTAACGTATTGTTAGGTTTAAGATGACGTATGCAAAGGTTATAAAAATACAACTTTTAAAAATAGATTTTTCTATAAAATGATCTCATCAGACAAATGTCGTCACTTTTTTTTTTCTAATTAGATCACTCAACTGTATCAGTCCCCGTGCTTAAATACTGCTTATGTATTATTTTTTATTCTTGCGTATTTTATTAACCACTATCGTATCGTTTCTACAATCATAACTGATCCACATTAGAGAGATATTATATAGATTATAATAATAAAACGGATAATTAACAATTTATATGATATTGATTTGTTTATCTATAAAATATCTATTTCATATAATAAACCTATTGAATTTTTTAATCAATGGAAATTTTTTGTGATTTCGAAAATTAAAACTGAATTAATTAAATTTAAATCACATTTAACTTATTACAGTACATCCGATCTATTTAAATCTACTAATGAACTCAAACAAAACTATGTTATTACTTATGTTGATAAATCTCCGAATAATTATGCCATAATATGTAAACAATATTATCTTTTATTTCTTGGTAAAACCATATCTTCGAGTGCTAACTTTTATCGAACCTGTAATGTTATTAAAATTAATAATAGAAAAATTCATAGCTTTTATAAATTATTAAAGTTTCCATTTAGTAATTTCAACTATCCATATATTGTTCTTATTCCTAAATTTCATAAAAATCCTATTAAATTTAGAGCTGTAACAATTGGTTGTAATACATACAACAATAATGCTAATAAAATACTACTAGACATTCTTAAACAAATTTATAACTTAATTAGTAAATCCAATAATATCTACTGTCATAAAAACAGCTATCAACTCAAAGAAATAATACAAACTCTGAACAATGTTACTGAAATTATTACTTATGATTTTGCTGACTTGTTTAATAATATTAATTAAACCGATCTTCATCAAATCATTTACAACCTTTATATGCGTTTTAAAACTGAACTTTCTCTTCCTAAATACTTTTGTGCAGCTTCTTTTAAGACCCTTTTAAATTTTATTATTCATAATAATTATATTTGACATAATAACACTATTTCTATCCAAAAGGTCGGTATCCCACAAGGGGGATGTAGCTCGAGTTTGTTAGCTGACTTATATCTATACCATTATGAACAAAATTTCTGTAAAGATAATGTCATTATTTACAGATACATTGACGATATTATAATTTTTTATGTTAATAATTCTACTCCATATTCATTAAAATTTCAATATCCCTCTCACTTTACTTTAACACATAATTTTATTAACAATAATTGCATTAGTTTTTTAGGTTTAAAACTTAAATTTAATGGTGGTAAAATATCTACTGATCTATATGATAAACGAAAAGATTTTTGTTTTAAAGTAAATTTATTTACACATTTTAATTTTTGTCTTCATTTATCTGTATACAGAAATATTATTCTTAATCACTTATTTCGCATACATAGACTTTGTTCATCTCAGTACAAAAACAAAAATATTAACCATTTAATTAAAACTGCTACTGCTATGGGTTATCCCAAGTGATTTATTTATTCTGTTATATATCAATAAATGTCCACTGTCTCACAAAATAAATAAATAAATAAAATAAAAAAAATAATACATATATATATATATATATATATATAATAATAATAAATGTGGAGGATGGGAGGGATGATGTTTGATTAGGGAGGACGGGTGGTGTTGTATGGCCGGTTGGTTGGTTGGGTTGATGAATTGAATTAATTAATTAAAAAAGTAGGAAGCATTGTATTATCGCAATTGCAGGTTGCATCCTCTTTTTCTGGTTGATATTATTTAAGTTTCAACTCTTCATACATTATATTTGTTTAATTATTCAATCAAAAGATTTCATTATATGCATCATCACATTTGGTGTTTTCATCAATTTTAATCCATTCTAAATTAAATTAGAAAAAAAATAAAAAAAAATAAATAAATAATATTTCAATATTTAAAATTAAAATAATATTTCACCAATAAACATAATCATAATGTCTTAATCTACACTTGTTCGCCTTTTAATGAGATTGCTTAAGAATACAAATTAAACTAATGTAAAAATTGGAATTCAAATCGTACAATTTCTAAAAAAACTTAATAGTAACTCACTTTTTTCACGCAAGATGGTGCTAGCTCACGTTACGTTGAACGTTTAATCTAAAATATCATGTTTTAGTAGTGTTTTTAGCTTTTAAATTTTAAAGATTAATAACTATCACTTAATGCTTTCATTTATTTCATTTCAGAAGTAAATATATCAATTAATCGTTTCTTTACTTTTAATCATTTCTTTTCAGTTTGTTTGTTTTGGCAACTTATTTATTTCTACTATTTCTGTTTGGAATCAGTTACATAATGGACTTATAAAAAACACTTATTCAATTCTGGTTGTGTTACTGTTTAATCTAATTTCCATTTTTACTTTGTTTTGTTGCAAGATAGAAATTTGAGTTGTATTTTGCTTGAATTAGCTATACAGCGATATGAGATCTTGCATTTGCTGACAGGGATACAAGTTTCCTGATTGTGATCATTTCTGGTTTTTAGCATTTAAAATTGTATTTTTTAATTCATGGATTCTCTTTTTTTTTTATGAGATCCTTTTGGTTAATTTATCTCTTTCCATTTCTATTATTTGATGAATGTTTGTATTAGATTAATGGATTATGCAAATTCTCTCATCGTTAGGCTTATGAGTTATGTGTGTCATTTTTGTTCTGCGTAAGTACTTTTACACGTTTTCACTACTAAGAGTAATTAAATTAAATTATCATCGTGACAATAATTTTATTCGAAATACATCTCATTTAAAGTTTCATATGTTGGTATTTGCATCTCTCTTTCATTTACTGAGTACTGTAAAGGAATTAAACTATTCAAGTTATATATATATATACATATATATATATATACATATTTTTTTCTTAAAAATTGAATATGAAATTATTTGTTTCTCTATATAATAAAAATTTTATGAACAGTTCCCTTTACGGATCATAATTTTCTTAAAATGCATTTAAAGTTTCAACAACATAACAGAATGGAGTATTTACAAATTAACTAAATCAAAAGCAACCAAAATATGCATATCAATTTTTACAGTATTTTAACAACACATGCGCATATAAACATATAAACTTATAAATATTTAATAATCAGAAAAAAATGATTGTTCCTAAATATATCTTGTTTGATTTTTTTTTTTTTTTTTCAAATTCCAATAGAAAAATATGTCATTTTTAATTTATTTTATTTTAATTATCTTGTAATGTTTGTTAGGGTGGATCGAAAAACGCGTTTTCTCTCCAATACAATTCTAATAGCGCGGAAAACTTGCGCATAAGCATCATTATAAATGAAAAAATATTAAAAAATTTTTTTTTCAAAATTTGAAATCGCGCAGAAGGCCTAAAGTTACCAAAAAAGTCAAAATACCGGTAAATTAAAAAAAAAAAAAAAAAAATGCAAAAATTACGAAAAAATACATTTTTTGTTCTAATAGTAAAAAAAGTGTTTTTAAGAGTGTCCTTAATGCATACAAAATATAATTAGACCAATTCTTGTTTTACTGAATTCGCGCAAAAGGCCTAAAGTTGCGGGTTGTATCGTAAAAAAAAACGATATTTCATGATTTTCGACGATTTTTAAACATGTGCCAAAACCCATAAAAATTTTATTTTTAATTTGTAATAGTAAAAAACCATTCAAAATAGTTTTCTCAATCCAGAAATAATACTTTCAGACCTGTTATTCCTTAACTGTATTCGCGCAAAATGTCTAAATTATAGTATAAGTTAAGTTATAGATTTCTGTAAAAACGCCGTTTTCCATATCTGATGAGTGTTTATTTAACACATTAAGGTTTGTAATAAGACTCTAACAAGTGATTTACAAAAAAATGTATTAGCCAAACTTATCATATTGCAGCTCTCAGCTCATTTCAACATTTAATCTGTGCTGAAATAACCCAGGACTCACGGCGAGGACGTGGCTGCAAGGCGAGTCCCACCTCCACCCTACTCAACCAACCAACCAGGGTGAATTTTATTTACAATATTTACAGTAACTATTTACTTTGTACAATGCATATATGTTCGTTGTAGGCAAAAGGTTATTTAAGTAGAAGCCTCTTTGAATTCTGACTTTGAATTAAATGTTTTCATCAGCTGTCTTGATTTTAAAGTCGCTCTAATATAACCATGGCGATTTTCATGCCCGCACACTTTTTCTGATGCTTCTGTATCCAGTTTTACACACCTCAATTGACTGGGTGTGGCATAGGAATTTGAAGTAGTTAAACTCTGGTAGCGCTTTGTCTTTCAATAAAGAAGCAATGTATTCAGTTGGCATCTTGGACAGTAGTGGCGGACATTTTAACGAGTTACCTTATAGGCATTTGTTTGATCACTTGGATGGAACGACAACAGGACCAGCGTCATTTATCGGTCCAGTTGGTAAACAACTCCCTGGATATGACAAACTCCCTGTTGTAGATTTTGAGCCGATACAATCAGAAGAAGTCATTGATATCACTAAAAACGATCTGAGTAAAGATCAGAAGTATCTCCTAGACATTGTAAAAGCGGTCAACACAGGAATCTGTAATCCAGAATTGGCTGCTAGGGATTCCTGTACGCATCAGTCACTCTCGTTGGCTAACCTGTACTAACCGGGTTTTAAGATCGTATGTATCCAAAACTAGTCCAACAATTGAGTTACAGACTCTTGCAAATTACATAGTGAAGTCATATGCACCTGTTTGGTTTGATATAAAGAAAAACTAAACTGTGAAAGATGGACCGAAGCATATTTTGAAGGTAGTTAAAACAACCAGGCATCTACCGGACAATATCAAGCAAATCATTGATCCAGTAATTAAAAGGAACGCATTCTTCTGCCACCCTGAAAATATGATGTTGGCTATGATGATGGATGAGAGACCACACATTAGAGAACTTGGCTACAGGAGGATCCTTAAATCCAGAAATGAGCCATCTGCTGAAGGTTATGCAAGAGACTTCAAAATACCTTCAATAAATTTTAGTGCAAACGACTATACCGAACTAATTGATTGGTCAATCTGCAAATTAACACCGCCGCCACTACTGTCCAAGATGCCAACTGAATACATTGCTTCTTTATTGAAAGGCAAAGCGCTACCAGAGTTTAACTACCTCAAATTCCCATGCCACACCCAGTCAGTTGAGAGGTGTGTAAAACTAGTTACAGAAGCAGCAGAAAAAGTGTGCGGGCATGAAAATCGCGATGGTTATATTAGAGCTACTTTAAAATCAAGACAGATGATGCCCACATTTAATTCAAAGTCAGAATTCAAAGAGGCTTCTATGTAAATAGTCTTTTGCCTACAACGAACATATATGCATTGTACAAAGTAAATAGTTACTGTAAATATTGTAAATAAAATTCACCCTGGTTGGTTGGTTGGGTAGGGTGGAGTTGGGACTCGCCTTGCAGCTACGTCCTCGCCGTGAGTCCTGGGCCATTTCAGCACTAATTAATTGTTGAAATGAGCTGAGAGCTGCAATATGATATGTTTGGATAAAACCTTTTTTGTAAATCACTTGTTAGAGTCTTATTACAAACCTTAATGTGTTAAATAAACTGACAGAAAACTACAAACTCGAAAAGACTTATTTATTCCAAAAAATGTGTTCCGTGAAGAAAAACGAACATTATAATAAGAACAAAAGTGTATCTGTTTCCACCCTCCCAATTTTCCATTCCCTTTCTTTCAAGGGGTGAAGTTCTATTGCTGGAACTGTACCACGTGATTCCAAACCTGTACGTTTTTCATCAGAATAGATTCCAGTTCAGTTAGTGTTTATGCTTTGTAATGTAGAGTGAGATTGATTCTCGCTCCTTTCTTTTTTTTATTTTACTTTTACTTTCTTTTTCCATTAAATGTACGTTTTAAACCCAAAGAACATGTCAAGATTAATTTCTTCGTTATATTAATAATACAATTACTTTTCAGAGAAGATATTAACAATTGTAATATAGAATAAAAATATTTAGAAGAAGCTACAAGCTAATGGGACAGCCGACTCCTCAGAACAGAAATGGTAAGCTCATAATTTTCATTACTTCTGTTTTTGAACAAATGAATAATTACTTTCATTTTATTTGATTAGCGCAGAAAGCGCAACCGAGTGCATAAAATTAAATATTAATAAAAGATTATGAACGACTGACCATATTAAATAAATGAAAAATGTATCATTGTTCTTAAGTAACATATTAAAGCTTACCTAGATTATAAATTGTCTGGCTGTCCCGAACATAAAGGGAAAAGTATATAAAAGTAAATTAATATGAAAATAAAACATGAATATTAAATAATATTATTATTTAACAAAACAAAAGTATTTTTGTTTAAAGTAAAACAAAAGTATATTCAGTGTTTGAAATCATATTAAGAAATTGCAAAATAAAAATTAAATGCATTCGTACATTTTTTTGAATTAAGAAAATTAAGAAACCCTGTTTTCTGAAAAATTGAAGAATTAATAATATCATAAAAACAAAACAAAATAAATTCTTCTCAAAGATATAGTATTTACTATAAATAAAAAGAAATCAGAAAATGGCATCCTTTAAGGAAAGTCCAACAATTGAGAAACTAAATTCTGAAAATTATTCAGTTTGGAAGTTTAAAATGCAAATGTATCTCATGAAGGATGAATTATATGAGGTTATTACAGATGACCCGCCAAATCCTATAACAGATGTATGGCGAAAAAAAGACAATAAAGCGCGAGCAATCATAAATTTGTTCATTGATGACGCTCAAATCATCCACATCAAACAATGCCAAACAGCTCTAGAAACATGGAATAAATTGCGTGATATCCACGAAAGAACGAACTTAAGTAGTAAATTATACTTATTGAGAAAATTATATAGCGCGAAGCTAGAAGAAGGTGGCGATATGCAAATCCACATAAATAAAATGTTGGAAATCATAGATAAATTGAAATCAATCGGGAAGAAATTAAATTCGCGCACATTTCTGCACTGTTACTATGCTCCGTACCCAAAAGTTATGAAACCTTGATTATAGCCCTTGAAGCTCGCCCTGAAAATGAACTCACACCTAACTATGTTAGCAGCAAATTGCTAGATGAATTCAATCGTCGAAAAGAAGCCTCCGAAAACAATTCAAATTCTTCTAAAGCTTTTCACATAAATAAAAAAAAACAGTATAACAGTAACTTCAAAAAGGA
The DNA here is from genome assembly GCA_963930645.1 of Salticus scenicus. Classification (NCBI taxonomy): domain Eukaryota; kingdom Metazoa; phylum Arthropoda; class Arachnida; order Araneae; family Salticidae; genus Salticus; species Salticus scenicus. Next base: position 69,960,833 of record OZ005655.1, on the reverse strand, counting down.
AAATAAATACTGCACTTACTGCAGGAAAACAAACCACAATAAATCGGAGTGCTGGCATCTGAAAAACAGAAATGCTGATAACACTAAAAACAAACAATTTAGAAATAAATTCAGAACAACCAATTCCTCACAGTTAGTGACACACAATGATGAGTTGCCACACACACATACACAACAATAAAGCCATTCAAAACAAATGAAGCAAATAACATCACAAACAAAACAAATGGCTTTCACGACTCAAAACACAATGACGAACAACTTTATAATTGACAGTGGTTCCTCATCGCACATAAGCAACAATATAGACCTTTTCGTTAATTTAGATGAGTCACAAAAATCGCAAGTATGTGTAGCAAACGAAAACACCCTCACTTCACTTGGTTCAGGAGAAATAAAAATTGAATACCTAGATCCAAATAAACAAAAAAAAGGGAACTAACACTAAAGGATGTTTTATATGTTCCAGAATTAAAGGCAAACTTAATATCTGTACACAAAGCCACCCAAAATGGCTGTAAAGTCACATTCACTAAACAAAAGTGTTACATCTCTATGAAAAATGAAACAATTTTAGAGGGTACAAAAAATAACAACATATATGAGTTAAATTTGCCCATGCCAATAAACAAATATAACACATACCTGACTGAAGAATGCCAAAATCCTAACTGTATTACTCTATGGCATAAACGCATGGGACATAAAAATCAGTTAGTTCTGGGAATAAAAATCAATAACTGCAAACACGAGATAACATGCGAAACTTGCATCAAAAAAAAACTGACTGACACCCCGTATCCAAAAATTGCAGAAAATAGGGGAAAACAAATACTAGAATTAGTACATAGCGATGTTTGCGGACCTATTCAGGTACCAACAATAGGTGGTAAATCATATTTCTTAACTTTTGTTGACGATTATTCTAGGTATACAATGATTTATTTTCTAAGTAAAAAGAGCGAAGTAATCGAGAAATTAAAAGAATACGTCAATTTTACCACAAACAAATTTGGAAAGAAACCAGAAACAATAAGGTCGGATAATGGCGGTGAGTACATGAGCAAAAATGTAGAAGAGTTTCTTAAAGAAAATGGTATTCACCATCAGCTCACCGTACCACATTGCCCAGCCCAAAATGGGGTTGCGGAAAGAAAGAATCGTACACTAATCGAAATGACACGTACACTTTTATCAGAAGCTAACTTAGACAAAAAATTGTGGGGAGAAGCTTTAAACACTGCCAATTACCTCCAAAACAGACTACCTACAAAAGCCACTACAAAAACTCCTTACGAATTATGGCATGGTAGCAAACCAAATTTAAATCACTTAAAAACTTTCGGCTGTAAAGCCTATGCTTACATTCATAAAATTAAACGGGGTAAATTAGATGACAAAGCCCAAGAAGGCATTTTTGTCGGCTATGATAACAGCGCTAAAGCGTATAGAATCTACTTGAAAAATGACCACGTAATACTTGCAAGAACAGTTAAATTCATTGAAAATACTATAAACAATTCAGGAGAAAACAATGAAATAAAATTACTCTCAGAAAATAATACAAATGAACACTCCGACACAGAATCGCATATAGGGCGCGAAATTGTCAAAATTGACATAAGTTCACTAGATCAAAATATCACTAGTGAACACGACAACACAAACGACACCTTGAGACGGTCAAATAGACACAATAAAGGTGTACCTCCCGAAAGGCTTATTTACTTAGCAGAAAACTTTGAGGCTAATGAACCTAAAGATTATAATGATTTTCTCAACATAACAAACCCACAAGAAAAACAGAACTGGTTAAACGCAATGCAGGAAGAAATGAATTCCTTAATCCAAAACAAAACATTCACTTTGGTAGAACCTCCACCAGGAAGAAAAGTAATTGGGTCCAAATGGACTTATAAGGTTAAATATGACTCCCCAGGCAAAATAGCCAAATATAAAGCAAGATTGGTAGCGAAGGGCTTTAGCCAAAAATATGGCGAAGACTTTCACGAAACTTTTGCCCCGGTGGTATCCCATAGCACAATTAGAGCTTTTTTAGCCAGTGCTGCTCACAGAAACAGACAGGTTCACCATATTGATATTAAAACTGCCTTCCTGCATGGAGACCTAGATGAAATAGTATACATGGAACAGCCTAAAGGCTATATTTCACCAGGAAACGAAAATAAAGTTTGGAAACTTGAAAAGGCCCTTTATGGTCTTAAGCAAGCCGCCAGATCATGGCATTTGAAAATTGGTGAAACTCTAAATGAATTCGGTTTTACACAAAGCACAGCAGATGCCTGCCTGTTTAGGAAAAATGAAACAAACCCCATACATATAATTATTTACGTGGACGACCTTTTAATATCAGGGTCGGACAACAAATAGAAGAAACTATCGAGAAACTTAGTGAAAAATACGAGCTCAAAAATCTCGGGGAAATACGTTACTACCTCGGCATTAATATACAAAAATCTAAACAAGGAGAATACTTTATAAACCAAAGATCTAAAATTAAAGAACTAGTGGAAAAATTCAATCTTCAAAATGCTAAGCCCACAAATATACCTATGAATCCTGGTTATCTGGATAATGCCTCCGACGATAATCTACTAAACACCAATACAAAATACAGACAAGCCATCGGATCCCTATTATATATAGCTACTATCTCTAGACCTGACATTGCAGCAGCTGTCAATATTCTAAGTAGACGAAATGAGAAGCCCAGGCAGCAAGATTGGGATGCTGCGAAAAAGATAATATGTTATTTGAAAACCACTGAAAAATTGAATTTGGTTATAAGTGGAAAGGAAAAACCTATCCTAACCTGCTATGCCGATGCCGATTGGGCCGGTGATAAATCTGATCGCAAATCGATGACAGGAAATCTATTCTTAGTAGGAAAAACACCAATCCAGTGGACATCGAAAAATCAAACGTGTGTAGCTCTGTCTTCTGCAGAAGCAGAGTTCGTATCAGCCGCAAATACTGGACAAGAGATATTATGGCTCACCAGAGTGTTAGAGGACCTTGACGTACCACAGGAACTGCCGATAAGATTATTTGAGGACAATCAGTCAGCCATTAAAATGATTGAATCGCCCAAACACACAGCACGCTCCAAACACATAGATATCCGTTTTCACTGCGTGAAAAACCTGTGTGAAAATGGAACAATTTTTGTACAATATCTGCAGAGTAAATTAATGACTGCAGACGTGTTGACAAAACCTACTCCTAAGCCAATTTTCCTGAAACACCGTGACAATTTGGAACTAAGACAGTATTCCTCGTTTGAGGAGGGGTGACAGAAAACTACAAACTCGAAAAGACTTATTTATTCCAAAAAATGTGTTCCGTGAAGAAAAACGACCATTATAATAAGAACAAAAGTGTATCTGTTTCCACCCTCCCAATTTTCCATTCCCTTTCTTTCAAGGGGTGAAGTTCTATTGCTGGAACTGTACCACGTGATTCCAAACCTGTACGTTTTTCATCAGAATAGATTCCAGTTCAGTTAGTGTTTATGCTTTGTAATGTAGAGTGAGATTGATTCTCGCTCCTTTCTTTTTTTTTATTTTACTTTTACTTTCTTTTTCCATTAAATGTACGTTTTAAACCCAAAGAACATGTCAAGATTAATTTCTTCGTTATATTAATAATACAATTACTTTTCAGAGAAGATATTAACAATTGTAATATAGAATAAAAATATTTAGAAGAAGCTACAAGCTAATGGGACAGCCGACTCCTCAGAACAGAAATGGTAAGCTCATAATTTTCATTACTTCTGTTTTTGAACAAATGAATAATTACTTTCATTTTATTTGATTAGCGCAGACAGCGCAACCGAGTGCATAAAATTAAATATTAATAAAATAAACACTCATCAGATATGGAAAACGGCGTTTTTACGGGACTCTATAACTTAATTTATACTATAATTTAGACCTTTTGCGCGAATACAGTTATGGAATAACAGGTCTGAAAGTATTATTTCTGGATTGGGAAAACTATTTTGAATGGTTTTTTCACTATTACGAATTAAAAATAAAACTTTTATGTGTTTTGGCACATGTTTAAAAATCGTCGAAAATCATGAAATATCGTTTTTTTACGATACAACCCGCAACTTTAGGCCTTTTGGGCGAATTCAGTAAAACAAGAATGGGTCTAATTATATTTTGTATGCATTAAGGACACTCTTAAAAACACTTTTTTCTTTATTAGAATAAAAAATCTATTTTTTTTTTGTAATTTTTTTTTTTTTTTTTTTTTTTTTTTTAATTTACCGGTTTTTTGACTTTTTCTGTAACTTTAGGACTTCTGCGCGATTTCAAATTTTGAAAAAAAAAATTTTAATATTTTTTCATTTAAAATGACGCCTATGCGCAAGTTTTCCACGCTATTAGAATTGTATTGCAGAAAAAACGCGTTTTTCGATCCACCCTAATGTTTGTTGAAGAACAACATTTTTATTTTTCTATTTCGTTAGAATGCCTTAAAAGTACTCAGTTTAAAATAAATTAATTAAAATAACGCTTGTACTGTCATTGAGTTATTTTGAATCCGAGCTAGTTTTTTTAAATACATTCCAAGCTTTAAAAAACATAACAGAATAAAGTGCTTATGAATAGTCTAAATCATAAGCAATCAGAATACACATCTCTATATGCTTTTACTATTTTAATATTTCAGGAATATATATAATCTCAGAAACATTATTTGATAATTAGAAAAGTTTTTGTTATTAAAACAAAATTATTTTACATGGAATTACTTTATTGATTCTTTTTTCTTAACCAAAATGAAAAGCTGTCATTATTATTATTATTATATATATATATATATATATATATATATATATATTAATTTTACTTGTATCTTTTCTTAAGAAAATTCATATTCAGTTTCGATAAAATATCTTAAAAAAAAAAAAAAAAAAAAAAAAATAGAATTTACAATACAAATTCAAATGCGAAATAATGCCAGTCCTGTCATAGAGTTAATCTGAATAAAAGCAAATTGAATTTCGAACTCTTGTTTGAAAATAATTCTTATAACAATTAAAAAACCCCTTTATGTTACGCTATATAAACATTTTTAGACTGTAGATTTTTTTTTCTGGGTCACATGGAGATCTGTCATATTGTAATGCATTAATGTATATAATTTATTAATTTTAAGTTTTTTATAAAAAACTATTTTCCATTCCACAAATAGGTGATAAAAGTTGGAAGATGTTATATTTAAACACACATGCATCAACATATACGTTATCACGAGAGCTTTCATAATGTTGAGGACTAATGGTGGTTGGTGTCCGTAGAATCTTTCGTGGCCGCAATGTCCTTCATGTTTCCATCAAAATTATACCTCTGGCGGACAATGAAGCGGGTCTTACCCTTTCTTTAGATGATCAAAATTGTGGTTGGAAGCCTCCAGACCGCCTCTAGGGGTGAGTCCCAGACCGTCGCCAATTTCCCATTGCGAAAAAAAAAAATTGAGTTTTTTTTTTTTTTTTTTTGTATTAGCGGCATAACACAAATAATGAATTGAAAATAAATATTCATTTTATATTTCTATTCATATAAATTGTGCTCCGAGTTTTCAAAGAAAATTTAGTCTAAAAGTATTAAGATTTTGAATGGCGGTGACGTATAGTTTTTACCATCTAATTTGAATTCCCAATTGAAAAGAAAATCTACCTGGAAATTTTTATTACTAATATTACTTTCCTTTTAGCCTAAAGAGATAAGGACTGATAAAAATTATCGAAATCGAAGCAATTAAAAATATGTAGATAGTTATTATAGAATATACTATGCTTTGTAATGCTTTTAAAAGTAATATCATCGTACTGCTTCTCAAAAATTATTTAGATTTTTTACAAACTTTAGATTTTATTCTTATAAGGTTCCAAATTTCAGGAATAATTAGTTACTTATAATGTTTCTTACTAATTTGTTTTCATCGAATCCTGGTAAAAATTTGTGGGAATATTAATCAACATATTTGTTACAAAACCGGGCATTTATTTTTTTGTCAAGAAAATGTTACATTTACTACGAATTCTTAAATTTAGTCGTATGACAAAATTTTACGAAGATTTTAAATTTAAACTTTTTTGTTTATAACTGATACTGTAATTCATATAAAAATAAATTTCAATACATTTGCATACAGAAAAAAAAAAAAAAAAAAAAAAAAAAGATAATAATAATAATAATAATAATAATAATAATAATAATAATAAATGGCGCTTTAAAATAACTTAAAATTAATATGGAATATTTTGAAAATATTTTGATATTTTTTCTGGACATTTTGAAGTATCAGATATTTTCTTTTTAAAGCAAAATATTATTTTAAATTCAAAGCAGTTGAAAGGAATTTAAAATTTCATCAGACAAATTCAGTTATTTTAATATTTTATTTAAAATTTTCCTAGTTCAGAAAAATAATCATACCGCTTAGAATAATATGTCAATAATGTTCTAAAATAATAATAGTAATACATTTCTAAATTTTTAAAGGTCTTAGCATTCAAGTCGATTCTTTTCAGTTTCTAATTTTGATACAAAGACTGACCTTTTGTATAATTAAAAACAAATATTAGGATTTTAAATATATATATATATATATATATATATATATATATATAATAAAGATGATCTATTAAGCATAGTAGAAGCGAAGCAACAGATACAAGATCACTGAAACTCCAATGAGCAATAAGATAAAAAAAAAAGAAATCATCAGTGGATGAAATACACTAATGTAAAGAAACCAGATCTATTAATTGACAGCCTGCAAAACAAACAAATCAATAAAGTAAAACAACAAATCTTAACTTAAAACTATAAACTTATCAAAATTAATGAAAAAACAACCCAAGAAACACAAGATAGGAAGAAGAGGCAGGCGGCAAGACTTGTGACTTGCCTGTGGGGTTACACTAGTTTTACGCCGGCAACACTCCCCCAGCCTGCCACAACCAGAACAGGAACCATATGGATTAAAAATGCAAAATTTCAAAGCAGATAAACAACAATGAAACCACGAAGCCATATATATATATATATATATATATATATATATATATATTGTTTATGCAATTATGAAATGCGTCCATCTAGTAAACACGATTTTTGAAAAGTTTATACACTGTACATTTTTTTTTTTTTTTTGCTATATTATACAACAATATTGAAGTAGAATACTTGCCACAACCACGCAGAAAAATGTTACCAGCTGTAACTGTGTAGCCTTGCACGTTATGGTTACACAGGTAGAGTTGGTAACATTTCTCTTCAGAGTTGTGGCATTTCTATACATGGTAAGCTGCCGCAATATGTTTGAGTAATATTACACAATTTGTTTTTACAGTTTAATCTTAAACAATACATTACTTTTAAATTAAAGCACTCTTTTATTTCATTTGGTATATTGTTTATGTGTATCACCAAGTCAAAGACTTAAATTATTAATTATTTCCGTTTATCTGATGCAGTTGAAATTTTGCTTACATATATGATTCAGATAAAAATAGAAGCTGAAATAGTCAGAAATTTAAGGGTGGGGATCTGGTAGCCCTGGGCCAAACTCCATTTTAAAACTTGTTTTCGAATTATTACTCATTTCATATCACTTGATTAAGCTGATATTTTCCAGGTATAATTCTGTTGAAAATACATTTTTAACCAATAACTTACATAGGGGAGTGGGGGAAGTTTAATTAACTTCATATCATCCTATTTAACTGATAATTTGCATACATGTAGATTATTCTCATCCGCTATATAGCTATAACTTTGCGTGTTTGAAGTAGATGATCGACAGCATATTTTCCAATAACATTTTGGATACGGGACATTTAAGTTGTTCACTTAATGCCTAAAATGTACTTTTAAGAAAAAATCAAATTATTATAAGATAAAAATGTATTGTGATCTACAAATATTATAAAGATCATTATAAATAATCTCTAAAAAATAAAGAGTTAACGCAATCGAAACGAATCATAAATCCCTGATGGTGCTTTACTATTAAAGCGAAAAGCTTTGGATAAAAAAATTTTAACATCTTTTAAATAAATTTATATTTACGTGTGTTTAAAGTGTTTTAAATATATTTATTATAAAGATCAATTATTTCTTTGATACCTAACATGTTATTCATAATTTAAGTTAATTTCTTCAGTTGTTAAAAAAATTATGGACAGAAAAATAAATAAATATAAAATAAAGAAACAAGTTATTACTTACATTTCTGGAAAACATTGGTGAAATATAAATATGTGAAAGGCCGTCCTTTAATTTTAAGACTCGTTTAGAAAATTGCAGAAAACAGCTATTTCTGTCACGAAAAACAATTTTATATTTTAAAATAGCCATTTACATACTTTTTAAGAGTTACCTTTAACATTTTTCTATTAAATTATGCAAATGAATTTTTTTAGCATTAACACATACGAAGTTACAAACCCTTTAAAATGAATGACCAGGTTTCATGAATTGTTTAATATATATATATTTTAATCATAAATTATTGTTTCTAATAATTTACACCAATAAATCTAAAAGTGACGTTGAATTTAGTTTAAAGTAATGTGAGTTTCAATTAAATTTTTTTTTTTTTTTTTTAAGACAAACCTTTATACATCCGTGAATATGGGCGATTGCCTTACACATATGAACACAAAAATTGTAAGTGACCTAAAGAACAATTTTCTACAGTTACAGGACATTTCGACTATTTCCATGCGCAAGGTAATGCCAAAGTTTTTTTTTTTTTTTTTTTTTTGGTGTTGTTACATTTGTAGGGGACAACCGGAATATCCCCGTCCACATAATATCATTGAAAAATATGGTATCAAACATCCACTTCACACACACAAAATTACAAAAGATTTCTAACGGTGTTTCTAACGGTATTTGACACAACGTATTGAATGAAAGACAGTCACATTGTTTTGTCACCCACTTCAGTATATTTTAATCTTATTTTTATTTTTATTTTTATTATATTTTTCTTATTTTAACTTTTTTTTTTTTTAACAAATAAGGTGAATAATTTTTTTTGTTAGAAAAAGTAAACTTATCATGTAATAAAAAAAAAAAAAAAAAAAAAAAAAAAAAACTATATGATTATTTAACATGTGATTAAATATATATATATATATATCATGCGATTAAAATTATTACTCAGACTGGCACAGCAAAGGTTTAACATTATGCATATCGGATGTCATAAAAATGAGAGATCAATTTAAAATATAAATAATTAAAACATGGCTTGGGGTAAAAATGCGCTGCTATTTTTGCAATGCTATTTGAAAAAAAAAAAAAAAAAAAAAGAGATAAAATTTAGTTATAAATTTTACCACAAGGAGTCTCTGTCGGTTAGAAATCTAAATAGCTCACATTTTACTGCACTTTTCACTTTACAGATAAGTTCATTCTTTCACTGCAAACAAGTCTTTTTTCACAAAAATTGCTCACTCGATAAGGATTAACTGATTATTATTATTATTATTATTATTGTATATTACTACAGAGCCCTCTTTCGATGGAATGTGAAACTAATTTCAAATTATTTATTTTTCAAAATTCCTTGCTTTTCAAATAACAAAGCAACAAGCGGTGCATTCTCTTTCCTCAAACCGCGTTATTATTTACGTTTAAAATGGTCACTCTTTTATTAGGCGCCAAGTATATTTTTGTAACGATTGATATACATATATATATATATATATATATATAAAACATTCAAAAGTACAAGTTAACAAGAAAGATTAAAAAAAAAAAAATCCCTAGTGAAGTAGCATACACTTTTAAGAGCAAATTTTATCTATATCATATATTTGAGCTATAAAAGTTAATTAATTTTATATAATACATTCAAAAAACAAAGAAACATAAAAAAGTTATATATATATATATATATATATATATTCTTTTTTTGCATACGCATACGGAATTATATATTTTAGATGCGTGCTGAAAACAATTGTGTATATATTGAAATATTTTTCCGGTAAATAACATTATTATGTTTGCAGCAGTACGAAATGCAATTTTTTTTCCCGGAAAATATGTAGCAATTTATACAACATTTAAAGTTTCAGAAAACTTTAGATTTATGGTTTAGATATATGTAAATGTGTGTATCTTTTAGAGTTATTTCTACCGAAACCTTAGTCTTTGGTAAAGTAAATGTATCTGTTTAAAGAGTTCTAAAAGAAAATAAACTTTTCTTGAATTGATTTACCTTTACAGCTAAGAGAATCGTTTTATTTCATGTCCGAAATATATTTCGTGTCGTTTATTCTTTGGTTTGATGATGGGGAAAATATTTTTTACTCTCATTTTTTCTCTTCTTCTCGTATTGTACATGACCAAACAGAAGAAGAAAAAAATAGAAATGTTATGGCAACGAGTTACAAAAATGAAAAACTAGATTTCATATTTATTTATTTATATATATTTTTATTTATTTATTTATTTTAGACAAAAGTGTATACGTTATAAAAGGGTTTATTTTTATTTAGTTCGAAGTTGGTAATGCTTAAAGAAACGTTGATATATATTTTGTAAATATCAAAAAAAACTTCTGAGAAAAAGAAAAGAAACGAAATTTATAAATCCTATTACTAATCCAACAAAACCTCTTTTTTTTTTTTTTTTTTTTTTTTTTGCATTTAAAGTTAATCTGTACGTAAGGAATTTAATCATACGTATGATTATGATTTAATTATAAGTGTGATTAGCGGAAGGTCCGGGGTTCGATTCCCGCCTCTGGTATTTTTCACATAGTTGGTAAAAATCAGCTTTCTACTCCATTCTATAAGAATTTAATTTCCAGGTTGATGAATTAAATTTCTGAATAAGTATGATTATTCCTGATTTTTACTAATTTCAAACAATATAAAAAGGCAAACAATCAAACAATATAAAAATATTAGAAATGTCCCGTCCTTTCGAAACCGGTTGTGCTATCTTCAATTTTATGATGTGTGAAGAAGTTTTAAAGTTTAGACAATATAAGTAAGATATGAGTGACTAAAGATAAAATGCTCGCATTATTATTATTATTATTATTATTGTTATTGTTATTGTTATTTTCATAAAAATTACACAAATCATATTAGCAATACTATTTAAACCAGAATTATAACTAATATCTTTCAAAATAAAAAAATAAAATATTATACACACGCATATGTATATACATATGTCTAAAACGAGTACAACAATTAGACTTTAGTGCGCACCACAGATATTTGTCTGTGGTGCGCACAAAGTAAAGTAGTACAATACGGCAGAAAAGGATGAAATACTGAATTAATAACAAAAAATATAAATTACAGAGCATTTAGAAAAAAACACAATTCATCTTAACTTCTCTATAAAATAAGGTATAAAATAAAAAATGACAGATTAAAATGGAATATAATAGATTCCGTCTTAAAGATAGGATGGATATACCGGAGTCTATAGACATCTTAAAAAATCACGAAAATTGAAGGAATTGATAGAATTGAACGTGAGCTGCGAAATATTTGCTCTCGTGAAGGATTTTTTTTTTTTTTTTTTGTAAAGAAAAAGAATAATATTTAAAATTTTTGTCGATAGAGGACGGTATACATGAGCAAATTATACATTTCCACGAAAAACTATATTTATTTGCATGCAAATGTTTACCAGAATATACCATGTTTACCAGTTCCTACCCGATGTGCCCGACATCACCACAAATTACAGTCTGCAAACGATTTACAATACTGCTAACTGCAGCTTCAGTCGTCGATTTGTATCTGAAGTTAAACATGCAGTTTATAAAACTCTCATATGAATATTTCTTGTTATGTGTCTAAGCAGAGCCAACTAACAACGAAAATGTCAACTATTTGTTTTTCTCTAACCCCCCAACCCCCCCCCCCCCCCCCAAGGAAAAAAAAAAAAAGTCTCTGTACACGAGAATACATTTTAGCTATTCCTTCAATTTTTACATTTTTACGGGCTTTTAAAATGGCTACAGACTTACGGGACATCCGGTATATATATGTATGTATTAAAATACTTCAAGTATTTAAATTTAAGCAATATTTCTAAATTAAACAATTAATATGTTAAATAGTATATACGTATATATATTGAAATATATGCATACGTTAGCGATTAGCCGGTACCTTCAGAGTCGTCATCGACACTCTAAAGCGTGGGTAGTTCCTCCGAGATGTGTCGATATAAGGGAGGACATTTGTCGAGGCCTGTAGGTAACACAAATAATCCCCCATACTTGTATATATTTAATATAAATATTTTGATCCTCCCCGGAAAAGAAAGCTTCTCCATTTCGTGACCACCAGAGATCATAGCAGCATTACTACTTATTCAAGGTTCAAGTTTGTATTATGATCATGATCAATCGACGACATTTTGTCCTTCTCAAAGATGAAGCATATGGAACTGAACGAAAACAGAACAAGACAAAAAGTTTATAGTCACGTATTCTTTTGTCTACATTTTAGTTTAAAAAGTAAATTTCATAAACATGATACTTAGAATGGAAACCAGAATACTTAGAATGGAAATCAGAGATACAGGAATGTCAACAATAAAAGAAAAAAAGAAAAAAAAAAAAATAGACGCATAGAGAAAAATATGCGGGCATTAATGTATTAGACCTTCTTATGTCTGTCTCAAAAAATAATTTTAATTAAAAAAATGTCTATATTTATCTGCATTACATAAAAAAAAAAATATGTATGAAATAAAATCAACTGTGAATACATAAAAATACTTGAAAGGTATGATTGTTTTTAAATTGCTGAAAGATTGAGTTAACATAACAAAAATCTTAAATTAAGAAAAGAAGACGAAGAAAAAATATTTGTTCGGTATGTAAGCGTTTAATGTAATAAATATTCAACATTTGGATTAAATAATAATGATAATAATAATAAAAAAAAACATGAGTGCGTTTGCTTTACTTTTATATAAGAATTTAATAGATGACTTTCTAGAAAATTCTGTACGGTATTTACCCAGGTAGCACATAACGTTGTTATAGCATTGAAAATAAGTCTGAAGAGTGAAAAATTATTTTGTGACAACGTTATTTCATACTTGGGTAAATAATTCGTTATGCGAGGTCAATTCAGGAAGCAAGTTGAATTAAGTGATTAAAAAAAAGGAAACCATTAATATATAATAATAATAATAATAAACACTTTTATTGCTTAATGTAATACAATACTTAGATTACTTTTAAACATAGTTGTCAATATTCTTGAAGCATTTATCATAGCAGGAAATAAGCTGTTTCATGTACTCGTCATCGTAAGATGCTTCTTGCGTTGGCAACCATATAGTAAAAAGTGTTTTTTTCCCACGGGGTTCTACCGTGAACTGCTTGCCAGAAAGAAACGATTTAAGATTCTATAAAAAGGATCCCTAATCTTCTTTTTAAATTTTGTGAGCAAATCATAGTAAATACGATAGGACCAACAACTTCCTTCTTCAACGAGAACGTTTTCACATCCTTTATTAACCCTTTGCCGACATTAATTCTCTAAACAGTAGAGGCAAATTAAAACACTTTTATTCAACCATCACCAATAATTTTGAGGAGTGATTATTTGAAAAATATAATGGATAAATAACCTCATAAGTGATTAGGCAACCGTTACAGTTGAAATTATTGGTGTATATTGAATAAAAATTCTCTAAATTTGGCAACACTGAAGAGAGGAGTGTAATTAAAAAGAGCCAGTAAAAGGATAAAACTTTGCACCCACCTCTTTACCGTCGAAAAACTCATTTAATTTTGTCCGTGAACTTCATAAATTTATGGGTGAATTTGAACAATTTTAATATATCTAGTTTTCAGAAACCGAATGACAGACCGTAACTCGTACGCAACGGAATGTTCAATTTTTAAAGCATTTTAAATGCTCAACATGCAGTGACGTTACATTGAGCGATCGACAAATAATTTTAATTGTTTGATATTGAGTTAGCAATGGGAACGAGTATGCGTGAAATCAGAAATTTAGCGTTTCCGCGGCAAAAATTGAAAACAGAACTTACTTTCTGGACTGCCCTGGTATATTTTTGGCATAGAAGTTTTACGTTATGTTTTTTAATGAAAACTTCAAACGTCGTAATGAAATAATGCTTGCTAACACAAATTACTCAAATCGCACTTCTAACATAGTTCTCACTAGAAAAGTACAACCAATTAAGTAATATAAATTATGATTTTGAATCATTTTTATATTATAAATCGTATATATAATCGTATTATTTTTATATTATAAATCGTGTATATAATCGTATTTATTTTTATATTATAAATCGTATATATATTTATATGTGTGTGTGTGTGTACATAATATCTATACTCTTCAAATGTTATGTGAAATGTATAGGTATGCTAGTTATTGTAATTTTTACTTTACAAAGTTAATTTAGGTTTTTGAGCTATAAAAATATACATTTATAATATATCTTTAAGTTCATATAAGACACAATATCTTTAATTTCATTCCTTACGTATTAGTTAAACATTATTCCTAGAATAATTTCAATCACATTTAAAGAATTTTTTTAAACTTTTTATATACCAAAGTTTTGAGACGGTCAAAATATAAATTATGTTAAAAATGATTTACAAAAAAAAAAAAAAAAAAAAGATATAATCTTAGGCTCTATAATTTTAATGGTAAAATAATATAAACATACATGTACTTCAGATTACAAATATACCCATAAACATATTTTTTTATTATCAATAAATAAAATTTTCGAACATTAATTTAGCAATTGCAGATGTAAAATGTATAGATAACATTTTACATGAAATAAAATCAAATGTATGACATAGTAAAACAAAAGACTTAAAAATTCTTTTTCTGTCTGTATTAGAAATACTCTGTTTAAAAACTACGCAGTACTGTAAGTTTAAAGCACTTTCAATCCCACTCGTAAAAATTTGTCATTCACGAAAATGCGATAGACGTCATAAGTTAGTGTACTAAAAGTGAATTTGATGTTTCTCGTTTTTGAAAGTATAGTCGAAATTTTATTATTCTACAAGCTGATTCCACTTCTAGAGTTGTTTGCAAGTCATCCACGTTGATCGATAAATAAGAAAGTTTACCTTTAGACACTACAGTAAGTTCTGATAAAATAGCATTCGCAGAATTTTTATTGTTTTCATGGACTATAAAAATCACGTACACAATTTTTCTTAGTTTATTTTTCTGAAAAAGTTGCTAAGTTACTAAAACATTCTTAAATATAAGAATATTCTAAAAAAGAAAAAAAAGAAAAAAATGTATAACATTTTTTTCGCACAGAGAAATTATATATGCATTCCTACGGATTGATAAAAGGATGGTTTATTATTCAACATATTTACATAAAATTCTGTAGGTGATGGCACCCATCGTCAACGTCATGATACATACATTTTTATATTGTCACGAAGATCGAAAGATTTAATAATAATAATGATAATATTTAAAATACAAACAGACTTTATTAGCTCTAAACAACATACAACAAAACTAGGAAACGAAATGAATAATTTTATACAAAAACAATTTAGTAGTTAAAGTTGCACGAGTGTTCCGAATTTAACATAAATATAAATGAACGGAAAATAAATAAAATAAGTAATTATCATTAAAGTAATATAAATTGTCACGAACCACGGTGACTGTTAATAATACATTTTGTTTGTTGCATTTCTCCCCTCTTAAAATGACAGCGCCTCGCTGTCTACCAAATCTGAATTCGAAGCTTTCATTCGGAAACTGGTCATGGCTCCTTTATAACCCATACAGCACAGAATGCTTCAGTTATGTTGCAAAAAGCTTTCCATCTTTCAAAAACGTAACACGTTTTAGTATGCTCTTTGATACCTTTCTGAAACATTCATCCTTTTTTATTTTCTATCTGTTAAGTGATCGTAACGTTTCTGTTACGTATCTTATTTTTTGCTACGATCGCGGACATTTCTACGTTTTTGAAACTAAGCGGAAAGCAATCTGAACGTTTTTAAACGTTTTGGAAATGTTTATAATGTTTCAATGTTATATGATTGTTACGTTTCTGGAACATTTTGTGCTGTTAGGGAAAGTGTCATTATTTTTAAGAGTTTCCTCTTGTTTTAGATTGTCTTCGATTTGAGTTTGCGTTTTTGGATCAAGGCATGGTTTCATATGCAGTACATGAACAGCATCTTTTTGTTTTCTTTTTCTGGACAAAAGATCAATATCTTGAACCTCATAAGTCACATCTGATAAACAACGTAATACCTGATATGGCCCAAAATAGCATTTTAACAGTTTTTCCGAAAACCAACCTCTCGTACAGTGATATAAAACCATACCACATCTGCAGGAGCATAATCTGTTATACCACTAGATGTTTAGAATCGTAACATCGACTGTCTTTATCTTGAGCTTTTAAAGTTGGCAATCTGGCTAAATGTCAAGACTCTTCGGCTTTAGAAATGATTTTTGAGATGTACCTGTCTTCCATGTCATCAGGACAAAATGGGAACATAGTATCCAACGTTGTCTCAGCTTCTAAACCATGTAGTAGGTAAAAAGGAGTAAATCCAGTCATGCCCTGTTTAGCAGTATCGTAGGAAAGTGTTATAAATGGGCACGATTTCATCTCAATTTTTCTAATCTGTGTCAACATACATGGACAGCATGTCAGAGAGAGTTTTATTAAAGCGTTCTGTCAATCCGTTTATATGGGGATGGTACGTAGTCGTCATACGAGGATCGATATTACACAGTTTAACAAGGGAGGAAACTAGTCTAGATTGGAAGACTGTTCCACGATCAGTAACAATGACTCGGGGAGCACCATGCTAATGAAGGCTTTCTTCCAATAAGAATTTCATTACTTCTACGGTTTCGGCTGATGGCATAGGTTTAGTTATTGCATATCGTGTAAAATAATCTGTACAGACGATGATCCATTTGTTTCCATGGCAAGACCATTTCGGGAATGGTCCAAGAAGATCGATTCCAATGCGATGAAAGGTGCTTGTGCTGGGGGAATGGAAATTAAGCGTTCAGGTGGTAGTTGAGGACTGGATTTTCTTCACTGACACACTCGGCAATGCTTAACGTATCGAGGGATATTTTGATACATTCCCGGCCAACAGAATCTTTTACGAATCCAATCATAACTTTTTGCAAATCCAGGATGTCCGGCTGTAGCGGCATCATGGAAATGCATAAGTATATTAGTTCGGAGATGTTTAGGAATGACTGGTAACCATTTCATTCCAGCAGGATCAAAGTTCTTTTTTACATAGAATTCCGTCAATTACTTCAGTTTTTTTTTTCTTTTTAATTTAAGTGGATTGGTGTGGGAAAGGATTATTTTTGCAAGATCAGGGTCTTTCCTCTGTTCCATGGCGATGTCAATACCCATACCAGTCGCAAGAAACTTGTCTGACATTTCAGTTTCTTCCACCACTGAATTTCTGGAGAGAGCATCAGCATGGCATCTCTATGCTGCTTCCCGGTTTTATAAGTTATAGAAATATCATACCCTTGAAGTCGAAGTGTCCATCTAGCCAGCTTCCCTGAAGGATCCTTAGGACTCATTAGCCAGCAGAGTGAATGGTGATATGCCACCACACTAAACTGTGTTCCAAATAGGACGAAACTTATTAATAGCACATACGACGGCGTGAGATTCTCTTTCAGTAGTACAGTATTTTTTTTTCCTTTCTTAATGTTCTAGATGCATCAATATACCTCCTTTTCAGCTTCATTCTCTATCTGCACCAGAACTGCTCCTCCAATGTCATATCCACTAGCATCATATGAATTTCTGTAGGAGGATTTTCGCCATATATTCCTAATACTGGCTCAGAAGTAAACGTTTTTTAGATCTCTTTATGACCCTAACAAAACTTTATATCCCCTTTCAACAAAATCTGCAAAGGTTCCGTGAGATAGCAAAATCCTTCCATAAATCTTCAGAAATGCGAACAGAGTCCAAAAAAACTTCGAATATCACGTACATTCTTTGGGGTAGGAAAATCGCTT
This sequence comes from Salticus scenicus, assembly GCA_963930645.1. Taxonomy (NCBI): domain Eukaryota; kingdom Metazoa; phylum Arthropoda; class Arachnida; order Araneae; family Salticidae; genus Salticus; species Salticus scenicus. The sequence continues at coordinate 69,942,736 of OZ005655.1, read as the reverse complement.
ACGGCTTTCACCTTCTCAGGATCCGGTCTTATGCCGTCTTTAGATACAAGATGACCTAGTATTTTAATTTATCCTGTTTTAAAGAGCCATTTCTTCGGATTGCGCACAAGGACTGCGTTTTTAATACATACCAAAAACAGCTCTTAGTCGGTTTAGGTGATCTTCAAAAGTTTCCGAGAACACTATTATGTCATCTAGATAACAGATACATCCCTTTTGAATGGCGTAGCAAATTATCCATCATCCTCTCGAAGGCTGAAGGAATATTGCCAATCCGAATGCCATAACTTTAAATTCATACAAGTCTTCAGAAGTAATGAATGCCTCCTTTTCATGATCCGCTAAGTCCACTTCTGTCTGCCAGTAACCAGAGTGGAGGTCCATGTAAGAAAAGAATTTCGAACCTTTCAAACAGTCGAGGGTATTATCAATGAGTGGTAAGGGATACACAGCCTTTTTCATGATCTTATTCAAATGGCGATAGTCTATGCAAAAGCGGCAACATCCATCTTTCTTCCTTCTCAGAACAACAGGTGCTGACCAGGGACTGTCAAAGTACTGCACGATTCCTTCCTCAAGCATATTTTCGACTTCTAGGCGTATGGTGTTCTTTCGATTGGTGAAACTCGGTAAGTTCTCTGACTAATGGGCGCATGATCAGCAGTATTAATTCCGTATTTTACTTTCGTCTGTGTGGTATTCGTCTTATCTGTTTTGGTGAACACCTGAAAATGTCTGAAGAAACTCGTATAGCTTGCTTTTGTTCACGTTTCTTAAATCAAGGCTACCATTATTGAACAGTCAAAGTTTTTGATGTCCCTCTTAATTCGGTAATGTTATCAGATGTGATACTGCAGTTGAAATACTTTCATCTATGCACTCAGCGTGGCAAAGATACATTCCTTTGGGGATGATTTGTGGTTCAGACTGCAGGTTTCGGACCCAAATTTCGCAGTTATCTCTATTGTAGGAAGTGGTTAGAAAAGGTATTGCCAGGTTTCTGTCCAAGAGTAAATTTTTACTGCCTTTTACAATTATGTTTAGTTCTTCGCCAACGTAGGACCCTGACAGTGTAATTTTAGTCAGAGGACGGGGAAGTAGTGTGCAATCTTCAATGGCATGTTATTTCCAAACGCCAAATGCTGAAAGGTCTCTAGAGATATCCTCAAAAAACAGTTCACTTTTACCGCAGTCTGTCACAACTTTGGAGGCTTCTATAAATTCCCAACCGAGAATAACGCTTGGCTGCAATGCTGTAGCACAACAAATTCAAACAGCAGCTCTCTTTTATTTATGGTAATACGCAAAATACACTTTCCTAAGGGCCGCACAAAATTCCCATTATCGAGTTTAAGAACGACGTTCTTGGCATCAAAAAACATACCTTTCTTTAAATACCGACGGTACTTATCCAAGACGACTGAAAAAGTAGCTTCGAAATCCACCAGAGCATGTATTGACTTATTACTAATTGTTACTAGCAATCCATGGAGGATTTTTGTAGAATGCGACCTCACCTCCCTAGACGGTCGCCTCATTTAGTTTTTCTCGTGTCTTCGACAGGAACATCGACTAGATGAACAGAATAGATAAAATGAACAGAATTTCAGTTCTCTCAAAATAAAAGCTAAACTATAATGGGTTTTTCTCACAATTTTATTTTTATTCAATCAATCAGTGCTCAATGGTAGTAGAGTGTTCGCTGATTGTAAATAAATATTGTGAAAAGACCCTATCATCTTTTTTTTTTTTTTTTTTTTTTTTTTTTTGTTGAGAAGAACTGAAATTGTTCATTCTGTCTCTCATAACTCTTTAAATTGACACGATATTTGTTTGTTTTTTCATGTAAGTTGCTCAATATATTTGTTTATTAAATTATGCTAATAAATTATTTTAAAAGCTAGCGCACGCGCAGATAAAAATGGTTTGGTAAAATTGCTCATATTTTGTAAAATTTTTAACATTTTTGCATTCTGATTGCAGTATGCTGTGTCTAAGGAAGTATGCCAAATTTTCTGGAAATGCCTTATCTCTGGGTCTAATACTTTACATGTTATAATTAAAAAAAGTGGATTTTTTTTTTTTTTTTAATATTTAAAAAAAACTGTTTTATCTCCATGAATATACATTATAGCGTCTTAAAAAAATAAACAGAAAATGAGAATACTCCTCTTAACCAAATTCTACAGCCAAAATGCGTTTCAAGCATTACTTTTTACAGGGTGATCCAAAACATTTTGATTTTTCTTTAATTTCGTATTGGGCCCCTTTTCCTTTTCAGGACACACCTTTTGCTGAAACATATGAGGTATAACGTATTCTTTACTGTACCAAAGTTTCAAGTAGATTGTAAAAGAACTTTTTAGATATTTGACAAAATTTCTAAATTCGAAATAGCCCAATTACTTACGGCAGGTCATGTATTCTTCGCAGGTCTCGCAGCGTTCCCATAATTTTACGCTCATTTTATTATATTGCCATGATTATTTAAAACAATAACTTTTTATTTAAGATTTTAGTATTAAGTTATCTTTCTGACGATAGTGACAACAATATATTAAAACGCATATTAAATTTCAGGAACGCTACGATGTCTCTATCTGTTAAAAATAAGAAATCTCGAAACCCTATTTTAACATAAAAAATTGGAGACAAAAGAAAGTATATATAGTATTTATGCGCTTAAATGTAAAATTTATCATTGTAGTTATGTATTCTAATAAACTGCTTCATTTATTTTCAGTATTTATGAATAGTATTAATTTTCATATATTTATATCAGACAAATGGGCTAAGTTCTATAAAAAATGGTATTTATCATCACTGCACTAAGTCGAAAAAAAAAAAAAAAAAAAAAAAAAAAAGAAAAAAACAGATTTTGTCTTCTAAGTAATAGATGTAATATTCTGCACAGAACTGTACGACAAGACTTATTTTAATTTATTCTTTCTTATAAAGGCATGCAGTAAATGTATTTCATTCCCTAGTATCGGTTACTATATTCATTTCTTGAAATTTCTTTGGTATAACTTTAACGTAACAACACTTTGGAGAATTTAAAATTCTTGTTGTTATTTTCGCAACGAAACAAAATAGCTATCGTATTTGCGTAAGTAAACATCTTGGCGAGGAACATCCGAGCTATTTCGTGTTAAAATTTAAATTTCGCCAAAGGGGTTTCTATACAGAAGCTGTAACATTCCTTTAGTACATTTTCCTCAATTTTACTTTAATTATTTTAAAAAAAATGTTTACACATTCACTTGCTTGTCAACATGAGAAGAAATATTTTTACTTATTTTTGGCATTTTTAAAAAAAATAATTTTAAGGTTACAATAGCATTTAAGGTTACAATAGTTTCTTTGCATAAAATATTTTACAAGTTATTAAACATAATTAACACAAATAATACTAAAAAAAAAAAAAAAAAAAAAAAAAGACAGTAAATATTTTTCATTCACCTTTATCTCTCTTTTTCTTTTTCTGGGAAGTAAAAGGATAATACTTTTGTGAAGTGTATCATGTTTCTAGAACTTTTCTCCTTTACGCAACACTCGTATTGACAGAACTCTTAAAGTAAATTTAGCTTTCCTTCAGTCAAAACATGTTCTCTGTTTCTCTTTTGTACAATTCAGCAGAATTTGATAGATATATAAAGAATAGAATCAACAAAATTCAAAGATAAGCCTTTTTTGAGAGGTTTTTTTTTAATTAATAATTATTGTTATCATACGCATTTTCTATGAAGTGTAATGTTTTTTATTTCTGTTAAATATATTTCGTGACTTATGTTGTTTAGAGTATATATGTATTATTTGCACAAATATATCTTGAAATATATAAATTGCTAGTATAATGTATGCTGCATTATAATATGATAGCAATAACGTATTTGTAAATGATAATTTACAATGATAATAAATTGAGTAATTTGTGAGGTTGTGATTTTGCATTGGTGAGGGAAGAGATTTCATGATTTATTTAAATTAAATGAATAAAGGAAAATAAAATATATATTGTTTGTTGGTTAGCGAGTAGTATAGCGATACTAACCCATTTCTATTAATATTGCGCGAGCCTGCCGTGCATGGTTGAAGATGGATTATTTTTGTCCAAGGTTGCACGATATTGGTGTACATTATATTAGTGTTGCACCTATAATCTTGCATTAACTGAAAAGTTAGGCATTTAGATTTTCCTTTACATTATCTTAAATATATATATATATATATATATATATATATATAGTAGACAGAAACCTGTTTTAGAAACATTGTAAATACTATGATCTAGTATACAAAACTATCGTCAGATCCAACAAAATCCGACAAGAATCAATATTAGTAATACAGTACGAAATAAAATAGTGGCTAATCCATCGAATTTGGATTTAAATTCATTAACGCTATACAACAACTATTATTGAATTTAAAAATAAAATTTTTATACTAATTTTATTTTCAGAGTCTCTTTTAATAGTTTTTTAAACAAAACAAAACAAAACAAAATATATATATTAAATGTTCCTTAAGATGAATAATTCACTTTATTCATCTTATTCATTAATTATTCATCTATTCCCTAAGATGAATAATTTATTTTAGGGAATAGAAATTCTATTTTTAGTATACATATCAATATAAGAATGATTCTAGCTGAAATCAATAATGTGTATAAATCAAGCTATATAAAAAAGTATTACTAGAATTCGATTTTATAATACTTAGAAATATGGTTAAATTTAATAGTTAAGTTCTATTTTTAAATATTTTTCGTTTATTTATGTATTAAATTACTTAAAAGGAAAATATATAACACTGCCTTTAAGCTGATGTTATATTATAGATTTACAAAACTGACAATTTGTTTTTTTACCGCAATTTTTTACAATTATTTTACAATAAAATTAACTGTAGATTATTTTAATAAAACATTTGCTAAAAATGTCTATTAAAAATTAGTCGTATCATCCGGAAATAAACAATGTCTTGGCAACAATGATATAGCAAGGCTCATGTGTTAAAAAATTCTTTTTTTTTTTTTTTTTAATCATAATTTCTATTCTAAAAGTGAAAAAGAAATTAACATTTTCTTTTTTTTTTCTTTTTATAAACAAATTTCTTTTTAATCATTTATTCAATCTCTGATTTATTTATTTTTTGGTAAAACTTTATGTAAATCATTTGTATAGTTGTAAATATATATTGACTATTTTTTAAACATCAACAATTTTAAACTTGCAAATACTCATTATATTCCTATATATTTATGTTTCCCGTATATTTTATATAAAATAAGTTAGTGATATATTCTAATCTTGATTAATACGTATTACAAGCTTGAAATAACAGTTGCTCTTGAAGAGAATGAATTATTTACTATACACGTGGAGAACTGACTGCTTAAATTAATTTACTCGTCTCTTGTTTAAATAAATGAAAATCCTGCTACCGACACAAAGCATTATTGATATTTATTCAGTTAGTAACACAAAGGACTTATAAATTATAAAGAATAAAAAAGTAAAAATTTTGAATTATTCAATATTATACTGTTAAAAAAAAGTCGCAGTTAATATATATATATTTTTTTATGATAAAATGATTTTTTTTTCTTTGACACTGTTAAATAATAATAATAATAATAATAATAATAATTGTATTATAATAATAAAACCAAATAATTATAAGTAGTGTACGGTATTTCATTTTATATAAACTAGATAAAATTCGATTATTTTATATTATTTATCTTGTGTGTTAAAAAATCATTCACGTATTGTAATAATTAATAAATATACTTCACTTGCGCATGGCTTTATAAAAACAGCAAAAAAAAAAAAAAAAAAAAAAAAAAAATGCTGTAGAATATGTTGTAGAATATGCATAACAAAAATTATGAAATGAATTAAACAGAAATTAAATCCATGAATGATTACACCTTACCAAAATTACTCGACAAATAAAATGTATCAACTAATTAAACGAATATACCATAAAATTTGCTAGAGTAAACGATGAAATTGAACTTAAAAACAATACCATCATTTATGTATTTTTAAGGACTCATTTGATTACTTAGCAATAAACTAATAATATTTTATAGTTCTGCAAATAACCAAATTAATTTTCTATTTATAATTTCCACTGGATGATTTTAAAATGCAAATATAGTCTGATGTTTTAACTACCTCACTTTCTAACTTTTACCAGATATCTGAGCTTTTTTAAAATTTTGACAAACTCTTTGTATAATCATGTCCAAATTTATCTTTACATATACAAAAATAATGATATTCAATGAATTTTCAATCAATGTGATAAATTTTTGCAGGATACAAATTTCATTACCATTTTTATTGTTTTATGCTACAACTATTTTTGTATGTGGCATTTAATAGTAAGATATGTTCATATAGATTGAAATGAGCGATTTAACTAAATGTAATATAAAAAGAAAACTCTGTGAATACATACATGTATGTTTTGCAAGGTATTATATTAGTTTTAGGAAAGTATATGTTTTTTGTAAGTGATTTAGTTCTTTGAGTATTCTTATAACCATTAAGGCGTTTTTAGAAGTAATCAATGAAGATAAATAAAAACATTTGAATTTCTTTTTTTTTTAATTCTTGTTTCTTATTTGTCTGAATGAAAATATACACTTTAAATATTTATCTATAATTTTCTAAATTTTAATGTTCTATTTTTTTCCCTTATTAATGCTCTACCTTTTTTTTTTTTTTTTTCAAAAATATAAAATAACAAAAGAGGCTTTGAGAATTTTGAATGATTTTGCTTATTTCATAAATATACATTTTTTTTATTCTTTTGTTTTCCATTAAATATTCTTCAATAAATAAATAAATAAACATGTTAACAAAAATGAAAAAAATAATAATAATGGTATTTTTGAAATATTTAAAACATACAAAAACTGCATAGCGCATTCAAAATCTCACAACACATATAAATTGATTTTAATTAAAAATATATATGTCTTTTAAATATAAATATATATATATTAACTTTTACGCTAATTTATGTATCATGCAGGTTTTTAAACATTATTACTGACAATAACATTCAGTTGTTTAACAATGAATTCAGAAAAAAATATTCAGTAAAAGTCAATGATAATATACTATTTTTTAAAAAAGAGAAACATCGTAATGCACTAATAGTGACAGTTTAATTAAAATGTGGCTGTTAAAAACCAATAATAATATAACTTTGTAATATACACAAAAAACATATATATATGAAATCACTCTTTTTTTCCATCAAACTAACTAGAAGAAACCGTATATGTGTACATATATCATAGCTGCCTAACTTTTTTAATTTTTAGTCAGATTTAACACCGCTATTTTTTAAAAGGAATATACCATACATATTTTCCACGATTAAATATGCTGAAAACAATCTAAAACCTTTGCGGTATTAAGTCTCCCTTGAAACACGGGAGACTATATATAATTTTTTTTTTTTTTTTCTCATTTGATGTATTTAGAATATGTTAATACTCTATTCTCTATACCAAAATTAGAAATATTCTTTTTGTCTAAAACTTTTTAAAAACTTGTTTTCATTGTACATTTTATAAAAATTAAACTTCTGTTTTGCTAAAATAATAATAATAATAATATTTGACTTAATATCAGTGAAAAGAAAAAATGAAAATTCAATTATAGACAAAAGGTACCTATTTAAATAATTATTCACATTCTGATTCATACATTCAGATAAATCTTTTTCGAAGGGAAAAAATTGAATCTAAGACATTATTAAGTGGAAGTCCTACTCGACAAAATGAGGGGCTCATTAATTTACACATGCTGCTACTCACTAAAATTAACATACTCGTTTCTAAAACAGGTAATTGAAATTCCTATCCACGAGACAAAATTTAATTAGACAGGTTTTAATAAAGTACTTTCCCTTGTTGTAATGAAAATCTGTTTCGTTTTAAAGAGAGATGAAAACAGGAGAGAGTAAAAATTTCTGAAATTATGGTTGAAAAAAGACTCAAATAATACAAATGTGACATCATACTTATATATGAAATACGCGAAAGACATATAAGCTATAACAAAATATTTATGTTTTTTTTCGCAATTATTTAAATTAGTTTTATTTCTCGGGGAGAATGTATGTATTCTTGTAGAAAAAGAATTTTCTTTGAATGGAGTAACTAATGTACAGATCGCCGTATACCACAAACGAAAAATGAGCTTTATTTAAACTCAGAATATGTATATAATTTATATCACACTAAAACACAAAAATTAAATAATTCATGTAAACAAATGTCAAAAAGTTATACTGAAAGGATAAAATTATTAAAAGTAATTTTTTTTTTCATCTTTAGAGGATAAGGTAAAATATCCCCGTATATCTCTCGTTATATATATACTGCTGATTGTAAAAAAATGCAACGCCAAGAAGGAATGAGAATATCATAATGATATTTATTGGGCACATTCATTATAGTAAGAAGAACAATTGATTAAAATTTCAGAAAATTTGGTGAAACACGTACTGAGAAAACAGTACATAAAGCAGCGATCTCAGTGAGTAATAACAGCCCTTATCTCTCTAGGCATTGAATCAAACAGCGATTGGATGGCATGTACGGGTAGAGAACTTCATGAAGCTTCAACACAATGCCACAGCTCATCGATCGTAGTTACTGGTGAGTGGTGGTGGGGCCAGTCGCTTTTCAACGATTAAACAGTCATTTTCATTGGTGCAAGATCAGAAGAATGCGCTGACCAGAGCAACGGTTGAACACATTTGTATTAAGGAAGGTCCGGACTATACTGACAACTTGCGGTCGTACATTATCCTGCTTAAATGTGGCGCTGCGGAGACCTTGAATATAGAGAGGAGGTGCGGGCGTTAACTCACCAGAAATTTAAATGACCGCATTTCAGATTGCGGGGAATGCGAACAAGAATTAATCGAGACGTGTATCCAATGGCACCCCATACCATCACTGCATGTGGTGGACAGTGTGACGATGTCGAATCCCAGATTGTGCATTACTGACAATGCCGTTAAATACGGATAAGGCAATCTTGATGCTGTAAACAGGATTGTGATTTGTCTGAAAGGCGACTTCATGTCCTCCCTGCGTCCAGGTTCGTCATTAATCACACATTAAAGGCGTCCGTATCAGTGATGCAGTTTTGAGGGTAATCCAAATGTTGGTAGCTGCATACTGGGTCACCACCTGCAGTGATGGTATGTGGTACCATTAGATATACGTCTCGATCACCTCTTGTTTTGATTCACGCCACTCGGAATACCAGCCATTACATTTCTGACGAGTTAAGGCACTTCACTGCGCCCTAAATTCAAGGCCTACGAAACGCAATACTTAAGCAGGAAAATGCACGACCGCAAGTTGTAAATATTTTTCGGATCACCCTTTATGCAGGATATGTTCGACTTTTGCTCTGGCCAGTGCGTTCTCCTGATTTTGCACCAATGAAAATGACTGTTTAATCGGTTAAAAGCAACTGGCCCCCACCACTCACCAGTAACTGCGATCGATGAGTTGTGGCATTGTGTTGAAGCTTCATGAAGTTCTCTACCCGTACATGCCATCCAATTGCTGTTTGATGCAATGCCTAGACAGATAAGGGCTGTTATTACTCACAGAGGTCGCTGCTTTATGTACTGTTTTCTCAGTACATATTACTCCAAATTTCCTGAAATTTTAATCAATTGTTCTTCTTACTATAATGTATGAGCCCAATAAATATCATTATGATATTCGCATTTCTTCATGGTGTTGCATTTTTTACAAACAGCAGTTTATATATACGTGCTGTGCCTTTGAGCTTTCCTCTAAAAAAGTTTAGTAGTAATAATAATAATCTGTACTAATATTATAAATGCGAAAGTTTGGATGGATGGATGTTTGTTGCTCAATCACGCCCCAACGGCTAAACGGATCTGGATGAAATTTGGTACATGTATATAGAATAGTCTGGAATAGAACATAGGCAACTATTTATACCGAAAATTTGATTAGATTTTTAAAAGTTAATTAAAATATGAAAATAATAAACCGGTAATTGACTTAATATAAGCCATTTAAAATTTAATTGTTGCCAAAAAAGTCTACGAGGTATTTTTTATTTTTTATATATTTATTTAATCTAACACATTTCTTCTGAATTTTATTACATAGCATTTTTTTCATATACCTCAACTTCAGATTTTTTTTCTTTTTTTTTTTTTTTAATAGTACGGCGGATGAAACACGCTTGGAATAAAAGCTAATTCAGCATTATATTAAAGGGATTTTCTTATTGATAATTCTGGACATTTTTTAAATTTTGATGCTGAAGTAGATCGGACATTTTTCGCCAAGGAAAAGATAGAAAGAAATACGCAAGTGACTACGTCACTGGCCGTTCGTGGATGCTAGAAAAATATTTCCTATGTTAAACGACCATTGGCTTTTTTGTAAAAAAATATTTAAAATCAAGAAAAATTATTTCCCGATTTTAATCCCCATATTTAGGTATAGATATGTATTAGTTATCATGTCCATGCGTTAGTTTAAGTTATTTTTGTTGTAAAATTGACAAAATTTGAATCTTTAGTTTGAAAACTCCAGAAAAAAAAAATGGCAAACTATCATATTCGATTGAAAACACAAACCTTTCATTTCAAAGGATGATATTAACATAATAAATATCCAACTAATATACTAATTTAAAGGAAAATGATAAATATTCTATCATAATTTGAAGTTAAATTTGTTTTCAAATGTCTGAATAAAGTATCTGATATAAGGTACTAATATGTTGCAGCGGAATAGATTTGATATCGGTCATCCTTGGCATAAAAAAAAAAAATAATATATCGCCAAATTATTTGGCGAACATAATTTAATTCCTTTCAAAAATCATGGCTGTTTTAACAACTTATATTAAGAGAGTAATGAATAATATGAGACAACATTTCGTACAATGTATATTACGAAAATATACATCTGGCATGTATAATTTCGTATTACGTTTTTGATCACCAAATACAATTAGCGCCAAGAACGACAGTGTTTTGAAAATTAAAATTAAATTTTGTCAATTTGACAGCAAAATAACTCAATCTAACACATGCACATGATAACTAATACACATATACATATACCCAAATATGGGGATTAAAATAGGGAAATAATAATCCTCGATTTTTAATAATTTTTTACAAAAATTCCAATGGGCGATTACCATAGGAAATCATTTTCTTGCATCCACGGACGGTCAGTGACGTCCCACTTCCCTTGCGTATAGGAACAATAATCGCATAAATTATATTTTGGTCTAAAACGGCAACAAAAATTCAAAAGTCGCCAAGGGCATTAAGGCTGTACCGTGATCAAGTTCACATAATAATTAATTTATTTATTTTTCTATATACCAACTACTATTAACTAAGCATGAAGTATATATAACTACAAAATAATAATAATAATAATAATAATTGTCTCATGCGATAGAAGTAGCCGATCATAGCAAATTGTAATATTATATGTGGCTTGAAATTGCTGTCGTTCTATGGTTGATCGATTAAATCAAATAAATATAGGAAATAACTTGAGAGTAAATATTATGTACATCACGTATAATATTGTTCATATGTAACTGGGATTCAGATATAAAAGAGCTACTTCAAATTTTTCGATACTTTCCGTATCGAAACTGTCATATATGATAAGCACCCAAATGGAAGCACACGAGTAAGCTATTGTCGCAGGCAATAGGGACAGGCACCTGAGATTGCAAGGACGAACAAGTCACTGGAGAATGCAGCGGGAACCCAAAGCGAGCTTTTGACCGATTTCAGTTTTTTTTTTTTTTTTTTTTTTTCATAAAGCTATATAGAAAAGAGTTTGCCAGCGAAGCGGGCAAAGCCGTCGAAAATTGTTTAAGAACTAAAATACTAATCAACAATTCGCCGGGAGAAGAAAAAAAAAAAAAAAAAAAAAAAAAAAAAACTTAAAAATTTAAAACTCAAAAACATTATATGAATTTCACCACATAATTAAAATTTTAATTCACAAGTCACCAAATTATTATTAGAACCAGATTAATATTGTGCAGAACTAAAATCATACAAAGAAAGATTCCGAAATAATATTCATAATTGACGACCCAGTTTTTATACTTCCGCAACGCAGTACTGTTTTAGTACAGAATCCCTATGAACGAATTTTAAATTTTTATCGCCATGTTGGCGATAACTTTTTATTTATTTATTTTTTCATTAAAAATAAATAAATAACGGTCAGTTATATGTTGGTTGTTTACGTGATTCAAGTGCCCAGAACTTGCATGTGCTGACGGAAAATAATAAGTCATTTAATGTTGTATAGAGATCGGTATTAGAATAAAAATAAATTGTATATTTTTCAATAGATCTTTCAATGAGTTACAATTTTTTTTTATATACTTTATCAGACTCTGTTTTGCACAGCACAACAATGATAAGGTTTAATTATATTACATATTATGATCAAACCGTCAGTTTCCACATATACACATCAAACTTTCCACGTGAACGAAGTCGCGGGTAACAGCTGGTAATAAATAGATAAAAGATTTTACGTATTTGTACCCATTAACGTCATTTTAGCCATCATTTTAGGGTTGCGGTAACAAATGGAGCAAAATATTTAATGTTTGTGATCACCCTGTATCGTTATGTGAACGAAATGAACAGTAACTTTAGGACATGTTAATACAGACTCAGTTTAATTTGTGGATGATTTTGTGTGACGATAGCATACTAAATAGCGGAGATATAAGCATTTATTTTAAAACTCAAAAAAAAAAAAAAAAAAAAAAAAAAAACAAATCAGCATGTTTTTTATTTATTACAGAGATTTAAACGAAAATTATTCCCACTTTCAGATAAATTGTAAAAAGGCTTTTAAAGCAATATATAGCAATCGGAATACAAATATCTCATATATCTCATGAAATATGAACATTTTTATGAAAAAATGTTTCCATTGCTCATGTGCGAAAGATAAATAAATAAATATATATATATATATATATATATATATATATATATTGCATAATTTAAAACTAGATATATTGGGCAACTTTTGTCAAAAATGCATTTGAATAGAGTAAAAATTAAGCAAATTATCCAAAAAAGGATGAGCTAGATTTTAGATATTTTCCAAGAGTTGAAATTTCTTAAGGAGTTTTTCACATGCTGTGTAATTTATTTGAAGATCCAATTATTTTAAGTACTTGACAAAAGTTCTTTTATGTGAGAAACCTCTTATTATCTCACAAATCTTAGTAAATAAACAAAATTGTGTTAGGTTCACAAGTTTATAAGGGGTTTTTCACAAAAAAGAGCTTTTGCTAAGTAGTTTAATTGGTCTTGCATTTTTTTAGGCATAAACAGAAAAATGTTGTTTAAAAAAATATACGCTATTTTACTTTCCGATTTGTCACTTAAGGAAAAATCGACTAAAATTTTGTGTTTCGTTGTACCACATGCCTAATCGATGAGCAAGTGTAACCACGTCATATTATACCCATATAAAATACATTAAGAAATATGTAAGTCAAGTTTACAGATAGTGAAAAACTTTATAAATGTGGGATTTTTTGAATTTTTAAAATACAATGTATATATATATATATATATATATATATATATATTTAACTGATATTAATTCAACTTTCTCTAAAAGCGTATTTTTACAAAAAACGGAGAATAAAATAATTTTAGAAAGTAAAACTAAATAAGAGATAGTGTTGAAGATACATCAAAATAGCTGACAATGTACTTTTTTATGTTATAACCAAAATCTTTGTAATTAATTTATTTAAACTTGATATTTAAACTTATATTTTCACTTGGCCATAATAATGTAATATGCCATAATAATGTAATGTTATGGTAAATTTAGAAAATATTTTTTACGACGTTTATGGCATCAAATCATAATTCCAGAAAACATTATGAAAAAATATTTTATAGTTATCTGATTTAATCTTTTGAAATCATTATTTGCATATATATGGAATGCATATATATGGAATATGAAAATGTTTACTGTTTTTTTTTTTTCCAGAAGTATAGTACATTAATATCGTACATTAAATATACTTTCTGGGCCAATTATCCTTGGCACATTTGAAACTTTATATATAAAATTAAGTACTTAGTTTTGAGAATGGAGTCTGTACTACAATGTTTCCTATGTTAAAAAGTTTGAATTAGATAATAAAGAAAATTCTTCCAAATATTGTTCATAGATGGCGTTGTACTTCATATTATATTTTTATAGAATTTCTTGTACTTCGGGTATAGCGAAATCTGTACTCTGTGGCTAGCATTAATTAGTTGAAGACATATTTAGTCTCTTCTTTAACCAATCATATCCAACGCATGAATTAGATTGAGTTACCGTTTAGATGTGATTTGACCTATATAGAACATACATATTGAATTGTTGTCTGAGTTACTTTTTAATTTATTATTATTATTATTTTACAGTAGAGCTCCATCTATAAGAATTTTTTTTTAACTATTTTTTTCCTTTTTTTTTTTTTCTTTTTTTTTTTTTACAGAGCAGTTCATGCTAAGGTGCATTTTATTACAGATTGCTCTCTCGTACATCAGCTACTTGGTTTTATATTTAAAAATAAGTTTTATTATTAAGTTTAAATTATTAGGTTTATCATTAATTTAGTTATTATACCTAAAATGTATCAAAACCTTTTGAAAATCACTGCATTTTGAATGCATTTAAATCTTCATAATGTGCTAATGCAGCATATTGAATTGATATACAAAAAGTTTTTTTTTTTTTTTTATGAACAGACTATACAAGTAATGAAAGGCACAATGTGAAAAGCACATAATTTTTCTAGAATGAAAAATAAAATAAAATAAAATAAAATAAATTAAGTAAATGAAAAACTGCAGCGTATTTTTTCTAATTCAACTAAATGAATGCTGAGTTTAGATACAGTTTACTTAAAGAAGTTTTCTGATGACAAAATATTTAACAGAAATAAATTATTTTCACAACTTCAACCTAAACATATTAGTAAGAGGATTTGTTTTCAAAATTTTAGGTAATTTTCTTAATTACATTTACGATATTAAACATAAAATATTGTAATTAAAAACACTTTTAAACAGTTCGCAAAAATAAATGCTATAACAATATTAACATTGTTTACGTTAAAATCCTATATTTAATTTTTTTCTCAACTGTCAATATCTATTTTAACTGTTAAATAAAATGATTTAGATTCTATAATAACTTGTTAAGTAAAATGATTTAGACTCTATTTTTATATTCCTGAATCCTTAACAAAAATACTATATCAACATAAAATGTATGATGATAAAATTGCAGAGGTAAAAATGATTTTAAGTTCTGAATTTATTAAATGTAAAGAATGAATTTTTTAAAACATGAATAGAGTATCTGTACTAGATGCAACGTGTAAATGATGTCTTTTGGAACACAACGCTTTTCGAACGATACTTCTTATTCAGAATGGTAACATCTTGAGTCGTCATAAATTTCTGAACTTAGTTTCAAAACAAAGGACAGAGCACTAAAATGACATTTGTTTACACAGTATGTTACATTCTTTTCTTTGTCAGGTTTGTGCATTTCCTTTAATAAAATTTGTAAGAATGTTTAAAAAGATAGTAAGTGTGCATATGGATATTATCTTTTAGTTTTTGTCAACTATAAACGGAAAACTTTGTATCATGTTTACGTTTTGCTATGATTATTCTTATAAATTAAATTTTCAACCACTTTTTGAAATAAATTATGCTGTTTCAAAAATACTTAAAATGCCATTTTTGATAAGTTTATAAAATATTGCATGTATGATATAAGTTTCAAAAAAAAAAAAAAAAAAAAAAAAAAAAAATATATATATATATATATATATATATATATATATATATATATATATATATTATTGATCAGCATATCATTGATGAGCATGTCATTGATTAATAAGAATGTATGACTGATATGAAAATATTTTAATAATAAATCCCGATTTAAAACAAATGTAACATTTAAAATGAGATAAAAAAATACAAAAATTTTAAGCTTCAAAAATGCATTTTAATTAAAACCATTAAAACATAAGACAGACGTTCCGGCTAGAACACTAGCCCTCCTCAGTGTCAAACATACAAGCACAAACAACATTTACAAAATTTCATAATACATCATAGCAAGATTAAATATGCAGGAGGAATAGCAATTCCTCTTGAGCTATCAGCTATTCCTCCTGAATATTTAATCAATACAAAAAACCCTTAACGGGTTAAAAGCTTGTGACGCAGCTACTTTATGGCAATAAAAAACTGAAATATAGGTTTTAAAAATAATGATATCAAATTTTAAGTGACGCTTTAGTATTAATTAAAATATACATAGATTTTCTTATTTTGTCATTAACTTTCTTCTAATATTCTTCGTATTTACAGTGCGAACAATATTTTCAACATAGATAGATTTATAAAATTTACTCACTGATGCTTTTTTATCCGCATCTCAAATTCAGAATAAGGGTTTTAAAAGGAATGATATCAAAATTACAGTGACGACTCGGTGTTACTTTACAAGATTTGTTTTTAAATTCTACTACAATTATTTTTGTTTTGTCTATAAAGTATATTTACACTTTGAAACTATGCTTTCAATTTTCAAATATGATATCAAATAATCACACTTTCACTGAGTTTACATTATAAATTGAAATTGTTTATTTCAAAAATTGATTTGTCTTTTGCGTCACGCTATCCTAAACTGTAAATAAAATTTATGTAAATGCTACTTTGTGTCATAGCATCCAAATTAAGTGAAAATGTCTGCTAAAGGATAGTGTGAAGCAAAGAAAAAAAATGCTCAAATTTTATTTGCAGTTTTGGATAGCATGACGCAAAAGACAAATCAATTTTTGAAATAAACAATTTCAATTTATAATGTAAACTGAGTGAAAGTGTGATTATTTGATATCATATTTGAAAATTGAAAGCATAGTTTCAAAGTGTAAATATACTTTATAGACAAAACAAAAATAATTGTAGTAGAATTTAAAAACAAATCTTGTAAAGTAACACCGAGTCGTCACTGTAATTTTGATATCATTCCTTTTAAAACCCTTATTTTGAATTTGAGATGCGGATAAAAAAGCATCAGTGAGTAAATTTTATAAATCTATCTATGTTGAAAATATTGTTCGCACTGTAAATACGAAGAATATTAGAAGAAAGTTAATGACAAAATAAGAAAATCTATGTATATTTTAATTAATACTAAAGCGTCACTTAAAATTTGATATCATTATTTTTAAAACCTATATTTCAGTTTTTTATTGCCATAAAGTAGCTGCGTCACAAGCTTTTAACCCGTTAAGGGTTTTTTGTATTGATATCATTCCTTTTTAAGGGTTACTGATCATTTGCTCAAAAAATTAAAAGATAGGAAAGGTAGGATGATTTCTGTTTTGACTTCCGTGTATTGTAATCCCAATTTGCAAAATTGGTTTTGTATCTTGCATAGCTCAAAAATGAATGATCGTAGAATGTTACAAATTTATATTTTGACTGTCATGATGTCTATTTGTACATCTGCAACTTTGGCTTTAATACGAGCTCTCATTTTAGAGATATCTACAACATTACATGATTTTTCATAATGTCTGTATCTACACATGTGTATCTCGCATAAATTTAAAATGGTTGGGCGCAGAACATTGGAAATTGATATATAGGTTTGTTATAACATCTAGTTATGAACTTCCCTTTTTGGTCTTTCTGTGACTTTATTTTGGAGATATTTATGAAAATTATATATTCTTAATGAGCAAAAACAGAAAGGTTTTGACATTATATATGACCTATCATCATAGAAAAGATTTCAAAAGAAGCTAATGATAGAGATAGTAATGATAATGCTATGAAAGTTAGCATTTTCGCAAGTAGAAAGTAATTCTTAAATAATAATCAATAAATAACTGAATTCTTAAATAATAATCCATGAATGCATTTTATTTACTGACTATTCAGGCTGTAATGGTATTATTATGAAAGTTCTCGACATTTTCGCGTGTAGAAAGTAATACGTAAAGACATTAGCAGGTTTTAGTTGATGAATGCACTTTATTTAATGAATATTCAGCTAGTAGATAAAGAACGTAATGACAGTTATAAAATTTGTTGAAAATTCTGCATGTAAAAAAGAATTCTTAAAGACACGAGCAGGTTCTAATCAACGAATGCACTTTATTTAATGAATATTCATCCCATAATGATAATGTTTCAAAACCTGTCGGCCTTTTTTGTGTGTAAAAAGTAATTCTGAAACACAGGAGCAAGTTATAGTCGACGAATGCACTTTAATGAATATTCAGCCCGTTATGATATTGTTATGAAAATTGTCAACATTTCTGCATGTGAAAAGTAATTCTTAAAGACATGAACAGGTTCTAGTCAATGAATGCACTTTATTTAATGAATATTCAGCCTGTAGACAGAGCCTGTAATGATATTATGAAAGATGTTGACATTTCTGCATGTAAAAAATAATTCTTAATAAGAAGGTTCTAGTTGATGAATGCAATTCATTTAATGGGTATTCAGTCAGTAGGATAGAGCCCATAATGATATTGTCATGAAAATTGTTGACATTTTTGCATATAGAAATTGCATTAGCAGGTTCTAGTCAATTAATGCACTTTATTTAATGAATATTCAGTTTGCAGATAAAGCCGTAATGATATTGTTTTAAGACTTGTCATCAATTCTGCACATAAAAAAGAATTTTTAAAAATACGAGCAGGCTCTAATCTAGAAATGCACTTTATCTAATGAATATTGAGCCTATAATGTCGTTACAAAAGCTGTCGGCATTTTTGCATGTAGAAAGTAATTCTTAAAGACGCGAAATGGTTATAATAAACAAATGCAAGTTATTTAATGAATATTTAGGAAACGGTTGAATAAAACCATTTTTGGAGCCACAAAAATTAATAGTCAATGAATATTCTCGAAACAATCCAATGAAACAGTCATTCTTACTACAGAAAATAAATAACACTGTAACACTGTTAAAAAAACATGACAGAACAGAAAATTCCCAACCATTAAATTAGTACTCATTTTCGAAAAAATTGATTTTTCAAAATTTTTATATATTAAGAGTTCAAAAATTCAAATTTTCGCATTTTTCTCATTTTTTAACCACAAAATGAAATACAAAAAATTTAAAATCAATTTTTGTAAAATGAGTACTAATTTAACGATTATGAATTTTCTGAATGTGAAATCGTAATTAAAAAAAATGTGTTTGATGATGAGTAATTATAGAAACAAATTTCCTCACAGAATAACATGGGACGTGGCTGTCAAAGAAATTACATATTGTTCACTCATAAAGTCGCAATAGACCGCATCGAAAAACTTCAAATTTGTTTTGTTAATCAAAACACAAACGAAAAATCATTTAATGAACTTAATTTAATTCACAATATGGATTATGGTTTATTTTTCTGATTTTTAACACTTTTTTTTTTAGTTTAATTTTTATTTTCAAAAATAAATTCTACTATAAAGTAATGCACTTATCTTAAGAAACTGTTTTAATTAATATTTTTACATAAATTATGTTTCAATGCCATAATTTATGTGAACATTTGTAGTAATCAAAGTTTTATAATTAAAGTCTTACAAGGAGAGGTCACGACATTGAAAATTCAAATCGGGACGAAATTGCGCAGGATTGTAGTAAACTATGAGGGTAACAACATATTAAAGCAGTAGGACCCACTATCCACAAAATTTTGAGAAAAAAGTGTTTGAAGTTTCAGTAATCTTTAAATACAAGTTATTTCGCAAGCGAGTAAGCGCCTCAGTGGTGTGATCCTAAAGTGCAAGTCTTCCAACCAGACACCTTGGGTTTGAGGCTACCTATGGGACTACTTTTTTTTTCTTTTCTTCTTTAACTTTTTATGTTATCTTAATTTTTTATTTATTTTACTTTATTTTACAATTCAATTCAAAATTTGAAATTAAAAAAAAAAAAAATTATTGAATTTTCTTGAGTATAAAATAACTTTTTCTATTTTTAATATTTATAATTTAAAAATATAATAAATTTCTATAACTTAAAAAATAAAGTTTAGTTTTACAAAACCCTAAATAAGAAACATAAAGAAAAACAGACAAATATTTAAATAATTAAAAAATAAACAAGCTGTAAACAAAGTGTAAAATAGTTAGCATGTGTACTTAAATCTTGGTTTGAGCTTCCTGATTTGGTTTGAATGTGTATAAATTACGTAAACGCTTCCAGCTTGTTAATAATAAAGAGCAGGCCATAAAAAATTAAAGAAGAAAAAAAAAACGGTAGTTCCGTAGGTAGCTTCGAACCCAGATCGTCTGAACGGAAGACTTGCGCTTTACTATTACGCCACTGGGGTGTTGACTGGCTTGCAAAACAACTTGTATTTAAGGATTACTGAAACTCCGAACACTTTTTTCTCCAAATTTTGTGAATAGTGGGTCCTAATGCTTTAATATATTGTTACTTTCATAGTATACTACAATCCTGCGCAATTTCGTCCCGATCTAAATTTTCCCTGTTGTGACCTCTCCTTGTTAGTAGGAATTTGTATATCTATCTGCAGCAAAGTAAAATTTGTCTATGATCCTGGACTGACGCCAGGGTTGGCACAGTTTATACAAGTGATTCTCAAGCGTTTTAGAGCTGACGCCCCCTTAAGAAGTGAAAAATATAACACATGCAAAATTTTAAATATTTAGTTTGAATACTAAAAAGTGCTTATATCGCCCCCCTACAGCACAAAGCAAGTTCACCGCCCCCTCAGCAGCTTCCAGCACTCCCTGGGGGTGGTAACGCCTGGTATTTCTGGTATTTCTTGATTTTTTTTTTTTTCCTTTCCAAAAAATTCAAAATTTTTATTCTATTACTCCTTTTTTAATTGAAATTTATAGATTATTTTTATGTAAATGACTTTTTACTTTTAATTCAGTTTATTTCAATTGTATTTTTCTTCAGAGAAGGTTTTAGTTTATGTTTTATTGCGTGATTGGCTGGTTTTAATAAATTTATTATATATGGGGGGGGGGATATCTAGAAATTATAGATTATATTAAATTTAATAAATTTAGCAAATTTACATTATCTTATAAAATCATACATGAAAGAATCTAAGGCTAAATGTAGTGAAAAGTAAAATAAATAATGGAAAGCACATTTATTTTGTACAAGATATAAAGTAAAAATTATATGAATTATTTTATTACAATGTAACAGCACTAGAATTAAGGAAATGACATAAAAAAATTTAATATCTAAGTATTGAAAAATGTTGAAATAATTTTAATCGTGAAAGATTCTAAATCCGATGAAGAGTGTTTTCTTAAAATAGAAAATTTAGTTTCAATAAAAGCTATAAAACTTCTAATTTTATTTATATGAAATGCAAATTCTACTCAATATGCAATTTTCAAATGGATTGCAATATTCCATTACATAATCCAAAAGTAGAATTTTTTCTTAAATCTCTTCCTATGTCTCTATTTTATTGTATTGGAGTTTTTTTTTAATTTTTCCGTAATTCATTAAATTAAGAATTTTATTTTTATTAAGTTAATTTGTTATCATTAAATTGAAGGAAAGGCATGTTAGGTTTAACATTCACTATTTAAAAAAAAAGTCAACTCACAGTAATCCTGTTATTAGCATTTACATCATTTTAATGAAAACTGAATACTACAATTATGGAATATTTTTAGAAGTTCTGAATATAAAAAAATTAAGCTATAATAAAATGCACTTTTATATAACAGTTCTGTACCTCAAGGATGAGATCGACAAAAATGTAAAAATAAATAAATAAATATAAACTTTATGAAAAAGATAAACATTAAAGCAAAATATAAGAATTCAGGCACAAAAGTCTGTGCTACAGAAATAAATTATTTGATTGTTTTATTTTTAAACATAAAAATAAATAAATGTTTTATTAACATGGCTATGTGAAAACGTTTTTAATTACATGAGACATAAGAGAATTTCATGTCTGAAAGTACAAACTTTGTTTCTTGTATACATTGTTACAGAAAGAAAATCAACTAACAAAAAAAACTGAAAAATCTCATCCCTATTTATTATCAATAATTTAAATCATTTTTAGATGAAGTAATAATTGATATTGGAATATTAATTACTTTTTAAAGTGACAATTTTATTTACAACTATGTATAATGTGACTGGGAAACATATACTAATAAAAATCTGGTTTAAACAAACAACAACAAAAAAAAAAAAACCTGGTTTTTGCCAACCCTGACGGACGCCCAAATCTGGTATAGCAAGAAGTTAGTGATGAGGGCTGGAAATTTTTCAATGACAAAAAATGCAATTTTTTTTTTCTTCTTAGTAAATTATTTACACAACATATTTAAGCATATCTTTCATTAGTCACAATACAGTTAATAGTTATTTATAGTAATGTCAAATATGTTTTGAGCAAATTGTTCGAGAAGGAGAAAATTAATATAATACAAGAAATCTATAGTTGTTAATCAGAATTTTGAATGTTCCTTCAACAACAACTTTCTCTGATTACAGTTATAAAGCATTTGCAACATCAACATATATATAAAGAGGAATATATTGAAAAATTAATGCACTGCTATCCCACTGAGCTTGTATCTGTTTTTTAAAATATTCATTTGATAAATAATGATACAGCAATCTTTTTCTAACTCAGGTAGTAATTTTGATTTAGGTAACCTCATGAACTTAGTTCAGAGAAAGACTCTGAAAGTTCATGGTCATAATTTTTATCTAACACCCAGTTTATACATATAATAAAAATAAAAGCCTTTAATAAGGCTACAAAATTGGCAGTATTGAAAATCTTAGAGAAAAACCTCATATAAAATTTCAACTTTATTTTCAAAAAACTTTTTTAAACTAATTTCTAAAGAGAATAAACAATCGGCAACAGAAGTATCCAAGCACTAGCCAATAATTCTGCTAGTGCTTGGATACTTTTGTAGCCGACTGATCCCAGTGGCAGAAAGTTTTGTAGCTGTCTGTAACAGGCTTTTAAAATTTCGTAATCTGCCTGCAATATTTGCGTGTAATCATGGGTGAAAAAGGCCTACACTACCAGAGAGCGTCGAAGATGCCATACATGGGCAGTGCATGGCCGCAGGCGAAAAATGCATAAAAATTGCAGACAATTTTTTATGACTGCAGCAGGGTTGGGTTTTTCACATGACAAGGGTTTAAACCGTCAAAAACCTGTATTGTCAAAATTCAAAATCTATAAATGAGCTAGAATCTGGTTAGAAATAGGATTTAGCAATGTTTGCCATATACAAGTGAATATCTAAATATTATGCTGTTTATAAATTAACAAAACTTAAAACAAATTGTAGATGTAGATAATTTATAAAAATTTAGGTAAATATACTGGTTTGTAACCTAAGAAATATATACAAAGTACGCATAGACTATTTTGTATGTTTATGTTTATGTTTATTTATATTAATATTTATGATATTATAAAATTCCAAAGTTATACTTATAAGTTTTTACATAAGCCCTGAAAACACAGGAATACTGATTTTTTTTTTTTCTCTTTAAGTAAAACGTAATATATGGGCAGTAAATTAATATGAATTTGAAAATAATTATATTTATAACACTTATCATTTATTAATAAATTTTTATCTATTTATTATTATTATTATTGATTGTATAAATATTTGTACCTGTTATAGCTTGGACAATTGGTGTTTGGTGTTTTGGGAGTAAGGCTGATAGACTACTCTAAGGTCTTAGGCCTAAAGGGGAGTGCCCTCCATGGGGGTCTTTCTAAAGGGTCCTAGCCCATATTTGATATTTATGTACGTTTCGGAGAAAACCACGAAAAATTCTGAACAGCTAGGGCGATGAGCATGCCCTGGGATTGAACCCGGCACTTCACGTCTACCAGCTTTGAGCGTAGAACTGCTCGGCTGCTGGTGGGCCCTACAGCTTAGACTAATAATTTTTTTAAAAATCTGTATGAGTAAATATTAAATTTATTAAAATTTATACATGTCCATAAAGCATTCATATTTCTCTTGTCTCACGGTAATTATAAGAATTTCAGACACAATTCAAGCTTGTTTAACATTCAGAATTATTGCTTTTTCTTAAAATCTTGCAATGTCACTGTCAGTAATTATTAAAAAAAAAAAAAAAAAAAAAAAAAAAAGTTTTTCTCTAAAATATTTAAATACAAAATATTAGGCTATGCATTTTTATTTTACTGGTTAAATACTATCATATT
Organism: Salticus scenicus; assembly: GCA_963930645.1. Taxonomy (NCBI): domain Eukaryota; kingdom Metazoa; phylum Arthropoda; class Arachnida; order Araneae; family Salticidae; genus Salticus; species Salticus scenicus. Next base: position 69,918,329 of record OZ005655.1, on the reverse strand, counting down.
TTTATTTAGGCTATGATTTATTTGTTAATAAGTTACTATTCATATTATCATAATTTTTTCTTATGCTAAGTTTTTAAATTTAAGATTCAAATCTATTTAACTTTGAAAATAATATTCATTAAGCTTAAGTTGCCTTTGGCTTCAACTTTAAACCTAAAGTAGTGATTATTTACTAGATTTTAAATAATAACGACATAAAAACAAATGTAATTATTTCCTTCATAATAAAAAAAGATGTTTAAGTTTTCCAAATATAATTTTCCTTGTAACTTAAAGAAAGATAAGGTGATCGTATAGAATTAAACAAAAACAAACCATAAAGATAAATTCGCGTTGTGTTCTTAAAATTTATCTTTTACTTATTAACCTTTCTATCGCAAAACCCTAGTTCAGAAAAATGGGTAAAACACTACCCGCAGACAAGAGTAAATAAAGAAAATAAACTTGTTTCTCTAGTGTAATTAACTTTTCATTGTTATCTTTTATCTGACCCAATTAAATAAAAAACCAATACTTTCACAAAGGAGCACCAACACTAAAATTTGAGCTTTTAACATATACCAATTTTTAATTAGACTACAGTAGGATTACACTATATTTCTTAACGTTTAACTGTCAGCAGAATAAGGGAAAATATACCATCATGATACAGAAGCTAGTGTTGATCTGGACAATCCGTCCTTACATACCAACACAAAATTACTATCTTAAAAAAAATTAATACATTTTAAGTGAAGCAACAATATACAAGAAGCAGGAATAATTAAAGACATGAATATAATAATTGACTTACATAACATTTGGTATTTTAGCTGCAACAGTTCCGCCAAGCGTCGAGGAGAGTTTTTTCACAACCACTTTAAGGACAAAGCATCCATCGGGAAACGTCAATACTTCTACACTCCGGGTACCTTCGTTCAGGAACAGCGAAATTATCCAGCTTTTCAGCCATACGCTCACTCGTCTCTTTTATAAGGGCTCCGACAACTTTTGCTTTCAGGGAAAAATATAGCTTGATTCCATTAACTTAATAGCACCAGCTTAATTTTTTCGAAAAACCACCACCGGCATGCATAGCTCGTACGGTTCACTCCCTTCTCATAACACTCTTCGTTTCTTCTTCCTTCTTTTACAACTCGCTGCTCTACCTTCCTTACGACCCGTCTCATAAAAAACTACCCAAGATTCGCTCGACCTTTCATCATTATCTTCAGCCCACCACTAGATATCACGAGGAAAAACTAGCCTCCAGAGATCTCACATCAGCCTCTGCTTATCACGAGCAAGCGAACCAAACCTGCCTCCAATCTCTTCTCATAAAAAAACTATCTTACGACCACACTTCGCCTAAACCAGCGAGTCTCAATCAGATCAAGTACTCACTACTTCCCAAACGAGAAGACTCATCTCATCTTTTTTTTTTCTTTTTTTTTTTTTTTTTTTTTCCAAAAACTAAAAATGTCCACTTTTTATCCAAACCGGGAGGGGAAAGCAGTCGCCCCGCCTTCCTCTCCCCATGATACATCAGCAAACCCACTACGCCGAATGAATGCGTAGAAAAACCACGAGGTACAGCTTGTGACCCCTCCCCTGTGATTTTCATATGGAAATTCTTGTGCTCACGTCACAGCACGGAGTGAAAAGGGGGGATCCCAGCTTATCAGCTGTTTTCTTCAGCCATCTGTTTCGAGGTCACGTTTCACGCTTCACTTCGATAAAAAAGGAAAAGAGAGAAAGGATTTTTGAATACTAGCTTTCCCTATGCAGATGCAATATGCATTCCAGAACGATGGCATTTACAGCTGTTTCCCAAAGCAGCTTAACAAAATGAATGCTTTGCTCGTGAAACTGGAACAAAGAATCTCATATTTTCAACATACTTTCTAGAATATATTTTGTTTACCCAAATTCCCCCATGGAATTTGTAATCTTGATCCCATACACAAAGGATGCTCTCACCCTCGGATTATCTCTATACAAACTATTCTTCTTATTTTCCTAAGCATTTTTACATATTTCTTAACATGTATTTACATTTTTCTTTTTTTTTTTTTTTTTTATTTAATCACCCCCACCTGTTAAGCTATTTGTTTAATTGGAAAAGAAAATTTCTTGGAAAAGGAGGAAAAATTGAATCCCAGCACGAAAGATTAATTATATCTGTTAAATTATTTCTTTAATTGCGAAAGATAATTTCTTGAAAAACGAAAAAGTTAATCACAGCACCAAAAGACTCAATATACGCTGTGATAACTACCCTCCCGTCACAGAGAAAAAAAAAAAATAAATAAATCAGACACAGCCAGGAACACCACATATTGTACCAGCGTCCGAGTATGCAGCAAGAAAAGTTTTTAAATGAGAGCTTTAAACTACTAGATGTGTTTTTTTTTTTTTTAAATAATGACATTTATTATCTATTTATTTATTTATTTATTTTTTTTTTTTTTTTTTTTTTTTTAATAATAGAAACCACACTTGCAACAAACCATCCCTGCAACAGCCAACAACCTGCAACTAGAACTCCCATTACCGCAGATCAAACATCGACCCGAGACATGTAAACCTCTAATCACCAGTTCCTGCCGAGCCTGTGGAAAGCCGATCGCTCTTCCCACACACCCTACCATTTCCCAGGACAGTATGAACACACAAGCTACACTATTGCCGTATAAAGATTGCCAACTTAAAAAAAAGTTACTATTGAGATACTTAAAGACTCTACAGATCAATATTCACTGCATACCCATCCGCCTGACATATAATTTACTGAAAACAGGAATACTCCTTTCACCTCAAAATATTAGATCAAAATAAAGGGGAGAACACTGGGTTGGCCTCTGTTGTTTTTGGAAAACCTCCACATAATGACCAAACTGTTACAGCTATTTACATGATACATCAAAAGCACAGCAAACCAAAAAAAAAAAAATGAAATATTCCTTCAAAAAAAAAATTTACATGATTGAGCCTTTTCTCTAGAAATACACAATTGCTTTTAATAATATACTTTCAGCACTTATTTTTCAACACACAGTTTTGAGAAAAAAAAATATAACTAAGGAAATATTACACAGGTCAACCAAAATTTAATATAATGTGATACACTATTGTTCATTGCTGGACGCGGAAGTCTGACATTCCGTGTTAAAGTTTATATTTATTACAATAAAAATGTTCATATATATCTTGTAGCAGTTCCAAAATAATTGTCCAAAATACGTAATGTAATATCAGTTCACAGTGTGTGTAATTATACATACAGTCTTATAACACAGTTTCTTGGAGTAAACACAGTCTTGAGCAGATGATATAGACAAGCACTAAATACACCACTTTACAAATTTTGACCAACCTTGCCTTCTGCTCATTATGCAAATAACACCATGCATGGTTACCCCAAAGTTGTGACCTGCCCCGAGATAATTTCTAACAGTGCAAACACTTTGACTGGCACACGGTACTACTAACGTCAAAAGAACGCCATGACATAAAATTGTGCGCCCAGAAATACATTACACAAAATATATCACACTAGATTATTAAGTAAGTGCACCTGCTGCCGCGATTGTACAATTTTTTTTTTTTTTTTTTTTTTTGGTTTTTACATTTTTCTATTTTTACACTTAAATTTTTTTTTTTTTTTTTTTTTTTTTTTTTTTTTTTGTAACATTGCTCGAGGACAGCCGAACCTTACTCATATACAGGGCAAAGGAGAAAATATATAAAAAAAAACTTTTGACCGTCTGCTCAACAGCTTCAGAGCCCAATATTTTCTTACCCCCCATAACTTTTTTTTTTTTTTTTACCCTAATATTTCCCACTGAGAGCACCTTTTCGAAAGTATTAAGACTACTAGTTATACTACAAAAAAGGAATGATATGCAAAAATATACTAACAAATATACAACTATTTACAAAAAAAAATTATATTTACAAATTTGTTCAAGCTTTACCATCGAGAACCTTTTACCACTCTGGCAGATGTAATAAACACCGAGCCTTAGCCAATAAAAAGTAATAGAATACCTAAACACTAACTTTTAGTCACAAAACAATTTCTGACCCACAATTTTGAACAAATAGCAATCTATCATACAATTTTAACCGAAACCAATCCAATACTGATAAGATAACGACATGCAAAAAAAAAAATTTGGAGAAACATTGAAATTAAACACAGTTTAAAACAGAGAAAATACTTTGAAGCTTGCTAAATAAAAAAATTTTCCTAACCTACGAGTATTTTACTTCTCTGAAATTTACCCAAAATTGTACACAAGGTGGGCTATGATCTTATAACAGGTTATTTTGTTTTATTTTATTTTTTTATTTATTTATATTTTTTTTTTTTTTTTTTTTTTTTTTAAATCCAAATAATTTTCCTGACTTTACAAATCTGAGTGATTGTTTACACAATTTATAAGTAGCAAGAGCAGATACAAAGGCAAACACAACTCTGAGAGACATCCTTATTTGCAAAACACAGTTTTTGGAACACTTCACAAAAACAATTATCACTCTTTTGCAAAATTTCCATAATTCCTCAAAACACAAGGTACCTAAATTCTCAATAAATCTACATTAACTCCTAAACAAACATAAATCACAAAACTCATTTCCCCTCAGAGTTTACCTCAACTAAAACAGGGCAGAATTGTGAAACGACCGAGCGAACAAGCGCCATCCTGACCCTAACTCTTTTATAAATAAACTATAACAGAATTAAATGAATCTGCGATAACAGAATTACAGGTCAGTCACAACTCGTCCTAAACATGCTACAAATACTACTCAAATATGTAAACAAAACCATAACCGACTCCAGATTACTACAGTTTTACAAGAATTTGCGAAAAATGTTCTAAATCATTTTCCCCCCAAAAAGATAGAATTAACACTTTAACACCTAAACCCACATAAAAAATTTGCCTACAGTATAACAAAATATTAGCCTGGAATCTAAAAAAAAAAACTTTTAGAACTGTTTGCAACCTAAAATCCTAATTTTAAACACATATAACCCCAGAAATCGTTACTTAAAAGAGCACAGAAGTACTCACACATGTTCAATTCTTTAATCAATTTCAACTTCAGAGTATTATTTACACAGTACAGCCAAAATTTCTGATGCAGAAACCCTCAACTAAAAGCTAACAATATAAAGTGCCTGAAATTTATATTTAAAACAGTATTTTCAAGCTCATAATTCAATTTTTTGACCCTAGGTAGCTACAAAAACATCAACTTTCCTGCATCTTTCCCACAAACTGCTCTCAAACCGCAGCAAAAACATTTATAACAAAAATCAAAACAACACCTAAATCAACCTTTACATAGCAGGATTTACTAAGATCAACCAAACTTTTATAACACAATTCCCAACAAAGCTTGAAAAGACAGCACTTTACTCGTAAAAGGGTACAATTATATCTCTTACTTGTAACTTTTAAAATTGGACATTATCTCCCTATTAAGTATTATTTTAAACGAAAACCTTGTGGGGAATCAACAATTTACTAGAAAAACACTATCTCAATCACCAAGATAGCCCCAACACCAGAATTTTGGCAGAAAATCCTTTAGAACAATTATTGCACTCAGCTTTGTATCACCCTGATTTAAGCAATTAAATTGAAATTAAGGGGAAATTTTTAATTTTTACGCCACTATTTTCATTTTTTCCAGTCTATAGAGTTATTGCACAGGTTTTGGAACTAAATATTTTTAACAAAAAGTGAAAATATGCAACTACATGACAACAACAAAAATCTCAAAGAAACATTATGGAAAAAAAATTCTACCTGACTATTAAACTTTACTAACTATAGTGATAACATGCCATAACTAACCCCAAAAACAAGAATTTTGAGTTAAGCGAAGACATGTTTTTAAGCATTTAGAATAAACTAACAAAAAGTACTATTCTCCTAGCAATATTTAAAAAAAAATTGAACCCAATCAGAGTGACAGAGAAAATAAAATATATAGAGCATTGCTCGCCTACACTCCAACTTCAATACATTTCCTAAGAATTTTTCTTCAAAGTTAAAAAATTTAAAGTTAAACGCTACTCTAAACAATTTTAAAATCTGTATTTCGAACTATTAAGGTAAACCCAAAAGCACTAGGCCACAAATAAGAATTACAATTTTGAACTTTCCCTTGCCAACAGCAGTTTTTTTTTTTTTTTTTTTTTTTTTTTTTTTTTTTTTTTTCAAGAATTGAACATAATTTTTGATCTAGGCCAGACATTTTAAACTTTAAACAGATTGGTGACTACATCTGCCAGAGGGGGCATAAACTAAAAAAAATTCCTTTTTCCTAACCCATACCAAGGTATATACAAAAATTCACAATTTAAAAAAAAAATAGTTCCCCAAAATATAAACACCTCTTGCGACAGATAGCAAGGAATTTTCCAACGCCTGTACATGGAACCATTTGGCTGAGTAGCCTCCTTACTACTGCTATTTTCAACCCCTGTTTCCGGTTTTTCACCCATACTGCCAATTAAATCAAAAGCAACACACAACAACAAAATAAATTCCTAACACTAGCGAATTTTTTTAGCACTAAACTGTCTAATAATGTTTTTAACCCCTTGACCGTCAAGGCCACAGCTAAACCTTCAGTTTCTTTTCAAATTTAAAAAAACACAATTCTTCCTAACCAACTCAATGTTCTAGCCAATACAAATACGGAGCAGAAAACAAGGTTATACAATATAGCAGCATAGAAAACCAAGTGAGAGGAAAAAAAAATTACTTAAATTGAGTCATAAAATTTACATATAACAAACAGTAAACATGGGTACTCATTTTTATGTCTGTAACATATATCAAATTGATAATGTAATAAAGTCTTGTATCTAATTATCACACTGTGTTAACAAATACCAATTCCATATGTTTTTTAACCCCTAATGTACTTGTTTTGTAAATATGTGTATAAGCATGTATAAGCAATACAGTAATGATAAAGCAAAGCAAAATATAAGAAGGATTTTTTTTTTTTTTTTTTTTTTTTTTTTTTTTGAGAGAAAAACTTTAAATTATTTACACTTTATAAGTTAACTATTTTTCCAAATTTTTTGTTGGCCTATAAATCCAGCCATAAGTTGTCTTAAAAGCAACAAAATTTCAAAACCAATGAATTACCAGTCCTAATACTTCCAAAATTTTGTCTTACACCGAAAAATAATTTTAACCACAAAAAAATCCTTCTTTGTTATGACTCAATTTTCTACTACACAAGTAACTTAAAAAAATAATGCAAATGAATGTATACATATGAATATCACAAGCAAAATTTTAAAGATATGTAAATTTGATTTTAGCACAAGAAAAATGGAGTAACACTACAAAAAAATAATTGCAATTCATAGGCTGAAAGAAGAATTCTGCAGATCAATTAACTAATTTATTTAGTTTTTTCTTCAAAAATACTTTTTAAAAAAAAATTTGAATTTTACCAACATTCGTAAGCCCTTCCAAAAAAAAAATAAATTTACTGATTACAGTTTCTCTAACAAGAAATAATTATTTTGCACTTAATTATCAGATCTATTGATTACATTTGACAAAATTCTTCCTTCCAGCAAAATGTATACTATAAAATTTCATTTCACACAATACATATAAGCCAAATTTTTCCAATTAAAAAAAAATATATATAAAATACACAAGTAATTTTTTCACCCTTAAATAGAATGTAAATCAAAACGAAAATTTCATGATCTCACCACAGGGCAACAGAAGGAAATACATCCTCACTCGTCACAACACAGGTCCATACATTTTTCCTCATCAATGTGGCTCCATAACACATGAGTTAGAAAAAGAGAAAAAAAAATATTCTGAGTAGACTTGAAAAAAAATACAAAAGTACACACTAAAATAATTCATTTAATTATTAATATAGTTTAAGACCTAAGCGCGGTGCCAAACTTACCGCTAGAGAAACAAATAATTACTCCTGACTACCAAATGGGCACGGCATCATTTATCATATTTTTATTTAGGCTATGATTTATTTGTTAATAAGTTACTATTCATATTATCATAATTTTTTCTTATGCTAAGTTTTTAAATTTAAGATTCAAATCTATTTAACTTTGAAAATAATATTCATTAAGCTTAAGTTGCCTTTGGCTTCAACTTTAAACCTAAAGTAGTGATTATTTACTAGATTTTAAATAATAACGACATAAAAACAAATGTAATTATTTCCTTCATAATAAAAAAAGATGTTTAAGTTTTCCAAATATAATTTTCCTTGTAACTTAAAGAAAGATAAGGTGATCGTATAGAATTAAACAAAAACAAACCATAAAGATAAATTCGCGTTGTGTTCTTAAAATTTATCTTTTACTTATTAACCTTTCTATCGCAAAACCCTAGTTCAGAAAAATGGGTAAAACACTACCCGCAGACAAGAGTAAATAAAGAAAATAAACTTGTTTCTCTAGTGTAATTAACTTTTCATTGTTATCTTTTATCTGACCCAATTAAATAAAAAACCAATACTTTCACAAAGGAGCACCAACACTAAAATTTGAGCTTTTAACATATACCAATTTTTAATTAGACTACAGTAGGATTACACTATATTTCTTAACGTTTAACTGTCAGCAGAATAAGGGAAAATATACCATCATGATACAGAAGCTAGTGTTGATCTGGACAATCCGTCCTTACATACCAACACAAAATTACTATCTTAAAAAAAATTAATACATTTTAAGTGAAGCAACAATATACAAGAAGCAGGAATAATTAAAGACATGAATATAATAATTGACTTACATAACATTTGGTATTTTAGCTGCAACAGTTCCGCCAAGCGTCGAGGAGAGTTTTTTCACAACCACTTTAAGGACAAAGCATCCATCGGGAAACGTCAATACTTCTACACTCCGGGTACCTTCGTTCAGGAACAGCGAAATTATCCAGCTTTTCAGCCATACGCTCACTCGTCTCTTTTATAAGGGCTCCGACAACTTTTGCTTTCAGGGAAAAATATAGCTTGATTCCATTAACTTAATAGCACCAGCTTAATTTTTTCGAAAAACCACCACCGGCATGCATAGCTCGTACGGTTCACTCCCTTCTCATAACACTCTTCGTTTCTTCTTCCTTCTTTTACAACTCGCTGCTCTACCTTCCTTACGACCCGTCTCATAAAAAACTACCCAAGATTCGCTCGACCTTTCATCATTATCTTCAGCCCACCACTAGATATCACGAGGAAAAACTAGCCTCCAGAGATCTCACATCAGCCTCTGCTTATCACGAGCAAGCGAACCAAACCTGCCTCCAATCTCTTCTCATAAAAAAACTATCTTACGACCACACTTCGCCTAAACCAGCGAGTCTCAATCAGATCAAGTACTCACTACTTCCCAAACGAGAAGACTCATCTCATCTTTTTTTTTTCTTTTTTTTTTTTTTTTTTTTTCCAAAAACTAAAAATGTCCACTTTTTATCCAAACCGGGAGGGGAAAGCAGTCGCCCCGCCTTCCTCTCCCCATGATACATCAGCAAACCCACTACGCCGAATGAATGCGTAGAAAAACCACGAGGTACAGCTTGTGACCCCTCCCCTGTGATTTTCATATGGAAATTCTTGTGCTCACGTCACAGCACGGAGTGAAAAGGGGGGATCCCAGCTTATCAGCTGTTTTCTTCAGCCATCTGTTTCGAGGTCACGTTTCACGCTTCACTTCGATAAAAAAGGAAAAGAGAGAAAGGATTTTTGAATACTAGCTTTCCCTATGCAGATGCAATATGCATTCCAGAACGATGGCATTTACAGCTGTTTCCCAAAGCAGCTTAACAAAATGAATGCTTTGCTCGTGAAACTGGAACAAAGAATCTCATATTTTCAACATACTTTCTAGAATATATTTTGTTTACCCAAATTCCCCCATGGAATTTGTAATCTTGATCCCATACACAAAGGATGCTCTCACCCTCGGATTATCTCTATACAAACTATTCTTCTTATTTTCCTAAGCATTTTTACATATTTCTTAACATGTATTTACATTTTTCTTTTTTTTTTTTTTTTTATTTAATCACCCCCACCTGTTAAGCTATTTGTTTAATTGGAAAAGAAAATTTCTTGGAAAAGGAGGAAAAATTGAATCCCAGCACGAAAGATTAATTATATCTGTTAAATTATTTCTTTAATTGCGAAAGATAATTTCTTGAAAAACGAAAAAGTTAATCACAGCACCAAAAGACTCAATATACGCTGTGATAATACATAATACTGAAAGCACCATACTAAAAAAATTGAAATATACAATGTTGTATTGCTAATAAAAAATCAATCAAAATGATCTATCAATGATTTATAAATCATGAATTTTTAGAAGCCTAAAGTTTTGTTTTTATATTAATCAAAATGTTATAATAATGTTCCTTCAAAAACATTAATATGTTTACCTTTTAAAACATGGTACTTATAAATAATATCTTATTAAAAACAACTACTTATACAGAGGTTAATTCAGAACAAATTTAGTGCAGCATTGAGGCACTTTCACAAAGTCAATTTTTAGCAATGATGTACCTTCACAAATTCAACTTTTAGCAAAGAGGTACCTTCACGAATTCAACTTTCAGCAAAGAGGTACCTTCACAAAGTCAATTCTCAGCAATATGACTGCACACTAAAATATTTCATAAGCTTCACTGCATCGAACACAGAAAAATACCCTCAATTTGAATATTTACTGCAGACAATGATAAATATCTAAGTAAACCTACTTAACTTATCTTACATATAAGAAACAACTTAATTCGCCCATATATATATTTATTTTTACAACTGTTTCATTTTATTATTTAAATGTATTTAAAAAAAAAAAAAAAAAAAAAAAAACTGCTTTACGTATTTTAGTTAATTGTTCTGAAGTATCATTAATTTTCACAAACTTACTTTCACAGTGGCAGAAAGTTTTGTAGCTGTCAGCAACAGGCTTTTAAAATTTCATAATCTGTCTGCAAAATTTGCGTGTAATCAGGGGTGAAATTGGCTTACACTCAAAAAGCCTGAAAGCTGATTGGAACGGGGGGGGGGGGGGGGGGGGCTTAACATCAGTGGTGATCTCATGCAACAATACACAAATACAATTTTACTGCAGAACAATATAGTATAAACAATTGTGTGTTTTCATTCGTATCATTCAATTAAATATTTTATAGCAATATTTGACACAACACAATATAAATAATTATAAATAATAAAAGTATTAGTTTTAGTTTTGATTCAGAAATTTTTTTATCAGTGCAGACAAGAACTGTCCGCAAGCAGTTTTTCTATGTCCGCGACTATGTCGCCGTGTCTCTGCCATTAGGCTTACTTGATGTTTTCACAAATTATTTTATAAATTCACAAATGGGGTATCATTTTTAAAAAGCTGGATTAATCCCTGTTATATTTTTAAAGTATCACATAACTAAGCTTAACATATACTATATTAAGCATAGTTATAAATTTCATAATAATATATAAAAGTATCACAGCCTATTTTGAATGAACATAGAAATAATTCGTAATAAAATTTTTTATTAGTGCAGACAAAAACTGTCTGCAGGCCGTTTTTCTGTGTCCGCGACTATGTCGCCGTGTTTCTGCCACTGGGGTATAGATACAGTAAACTCCCGATTATCCGCGGTGAACGGGGAATAGACAACCGCGGATAATCGAATCAGCGGATAATCCGCAAAATGGTCAAAAAGGGGATATAAATCAACACATAAAGCCTTTTGAGCAATACTATTTAATTAACAGTTAAGCATGGCCTACATATACAATTTAACATACCAATAAAAATTTCTACTTACATTTTGCTCTATTTTGTAACAAAAAAATCGGTGAAGCATTTTTGTGTTTTTGTAGTAAAACTTTTTCTTAATTTGCGATTGCAGTTTCTTTATCAGCATTTTGTCACAAAGTGATACATCGTCCTGTTCCTCGAGATATTTTATAAGTCCATCTGCATGTGCTAGGGCTTCGTCATGGCTCATCCTCTGCTGAGTATTATCTCCTTCTTCCTCTTATTCTTCACTATCTTCTGAAACTGGGTCTAATGCTTGGTCCACAATTTGTTCATCTCTAAGGTGTTCAATACCTGGATCATTGGCATCAAAATTAATCCACTCTTCAATGTTTCCTTCATTGACTTTTTCTCCTCCAGTAACAGATTTAGCTAAATTTACCAAATCAAGAGCAGAAATTTTTTCCTCCTCTATTAACTCTACCAAAGTATTTTCCACATTTGGTAAAATTTTTCTCCAAGACATTACCAATGAAGACTGCTTAACTGCCTCCCAAGCAGTGTTTATGCCATAAATGCTGTCAAGAATCGTGTAATATCTCCAAATGCCTTGAAAGTCATTACTCTCTTCGATCTTTTTTTGTAATAAGTTTGTTCTGTATGTTTAAATTCCCTTTTAAATTCAGGCCCTTGAGGACCGCGGATAATCCGACCGCCGATAATCGGGAGTCTACTATATATGCTTTTTATACAAGCAGAAGGAAATACAATTAATTGTGTAAATAAATAGAGCTCGAGTTTGAATAAAATTTGGTGAAGTCGAATAGATTGAATGAATGCCATCATAATTTATGACTGGAAGAATGGAGAACCATTTGGAAGAATTTGGTATTTCTTCATTTGTTTAAAATATCTAAAATTGAGTAATACTTGAAAAAACTTATATTGGAAGTCACATTTAAATATTTTAAAAAATTAATAATAAAATAGAATCCAACACTTCTCAAAACTTCCAGATTCATTTCTTTGAATAGAGGATTACATCCATTATCCAATACTACCACTTTTATTATTTTGTGTTCAAAAGTTATGCCTAAAAAAAATTAAAAATCAACAAAATTTTGATGAAATGCACACAACCTTACATGGTCTGAGAAATGCTTTGCCAATCGAGTTTTCTCTGCCAACGGCAGCCAAATCCCATGTTATTGGAGAAATTTATGAGAATTACTCATTATCAAATGATTTTCTTTTTTTTTTTTTCAATTCTGCATTTACATTCAAAAAATTCATAAACTTCAAATTTGTTCTTGTTTTTCAAAATCAGTTTTTGATTTAATTTTTAATGTTTCACTTTGTATTTATGAAGTGCAAAAAAAGCACTTTGTTCATTTTTTTCCCTGCTTTATAGCTTAATGAAGTATTAAAAATTAAAGAAATAAATTTTGAGAAAAGTAAAAACAAATTTAAGTATTCTGCATTTTTTAGCTGAAAAAGTTTTCGCCTTCGCTTTATGGATCATCAAAATTGGGATGGCAAGTCTTCAAGCCACCCTTAGGGGCGAGTCCCAAACTGTCGCCAATTGCTGATAGCATAGCACAAGTGCAACATAAAACTAAATCGACCTCTGTATTTTTTAATTATGAAAATAAAATTATTTAAAAAAATCCTCGAGTCATTTTCATAACAATTTTTCCAATATAATTAAAGGGGATTCACCTGCTGTTAATACTATGTGGAGAGTCTCCGAGAGCTATCGAGTATTGAATGCACACAGATACCTTATTTATATTGATTACTCAACTATTATTCATGCATAACAGCAGAAAAACTCCTCTACAGGCTTATTTTATGCATTAAAATATAAAAATACCTTAAAATTTAACCATCAGTATTTTCATGCTTTGTATTTTTAGGTTAAATTTAGTGTATTTTATTGTTTGTGTCTGAAAAAGTTTATATTTTTTCTTCAATTCAATGCTTTTGTTTTAATCAATAAATATCTTCTTTTACAATGGATAAAAAGTTTGCATAATTAAAATTATTCTGATGAGTAAAACTGTAAACATTTGAATCATCAATAAAATTTCTCAGATTCAAGTATGGTCTTAAAAACCCATAACGGGGTTCGCACTAGAAAAAAATATTGAGGAGTGAGATTCTCAAACTCTAATAAAAAAAATGCATATAAGGAAAATCAAACACTGAACTACACATAAGAATCGCATACATGAAATCAACTTGTAAATAAACATTGAGGCATTTGTAAAGTGGTCTAATATGAATGAAAGAAAAATTATAAATTGTAAACCAAAAAGCTTTGAATAGTAATAAACAGATTTCACTTATATTACTTACCTTTTTTTTATTTTTGTAAGTTATGTTTTTATTTTTAGATACAGTATAAGCTTAATGTAGTTTTTCATGATATAGTGATACTTATATCTCCAGAAAAAGAATATTGCTTTAAATAGTTTACAATATAAAGTAATAATCTAAAAAGTTTAATATTTTTCATGTCTGCCAATAAATGACTTAAAATATATGCTTGTACAATATTCAAATTGATCTGGTTACAGTCTTCCTTTTTTGTTTTTCATTTCAAATTTAAAAAAAATTACCATCTGTGTATAACTCTTTAAAGACCTGATTAAAAACTTTTAAGTTTAAATGACAAATGAAAATCAAACATATCGAGGCGGTTAGAATAATGTGTATATTCTATATCAAATGATATTCATCTTTTTCTAATATTTCTGGCATTTTAGTATTTTGCTAAAGCTTTTCTTCTCATTCTAGTTTTTTGCTAAAGAAAATTTTTACTCAACTTAAACCCTGCAATTCATTGTTTTAAGGCAATGATATTTTAGATGTTGATCAATAGTTAATCAAGACAAATGGAAACTACGCTATCCAAAATTATCGTTTGTAACAACAATTTTTATGTTACACAAGTTTGTTGAGACAGCTCTGCCTATATTACCATAAAACAATGCAGTCACTATATATTGCTTAATATTTTGAAATGCCGACTGATTCAAGATCCTCCGTTTCGTAACAATCTCTGGTATTTAAAAAATAAATAAATAAATAAACGTACTTTAAAGTTTTAACATAAAAATAACCGATGCAGAAACAATATATCTCAGCATTCTCCGAAAAGTGCTGTTTTCAAAATAAAATAATAACAAGCGCAGGGATACAGTGTAAAGGTAAATAACTAGCATCTAGAGAACGCCAGGTCTAGATGATGTACGCATGCGCTTCAAAGACCATGGACCATGGTATAAATTTGTGTGCATGCGTGATTTAAACTTTTTCGCTTTAAAACTTTTTTAATTTATTGTAAATAACGATGAAATAGAATATCTATAATTAAAAATTTCTTCTTCTTATTTTAAATATTATCTAAATACTTTTTTGACGAAATGGGAAATTTTAAAATTAAAAATATTTTCTTCATAGCAAAAATTTATTGACTGCATTTACGTTGGTCAGCCAACCAACGTGAGCAACTGAAGCCTTGAAAGCAAGAAGTAATAACCGCATCACGTCCTTTTTAGCCGAAGAAAAGCATGCAATTGGCGGAGTAATATTGTTCTATTTTTAAAATAACTTTTATAAAAAACAAGAGTTTTCCTGAAAAAAAACGAAGACGTTACTAGATTCAGAAAGATCCTATTAACAACATATATTAATTATATGAAAATCCTTCGAGCCGTTTTAGAGATATTTTTCAGAATTTGAGTCTGTTACTCCAACCGTTTTCCCATTTTGGCTTTAAATTGAGATTCAGATCTCAAAACATACTGCATGTAGAAATGTAAAAATTTCAGGATAGATTAAGACCGAAGATAAAAGACTATTTTGAAAAGATCAGAACAAAATATGGCATATTTGCTAAGATATTAAGTGTCGGCTTTTACAAATCTCTTTGAAGTCAAACTAGCCGTATATATGAGTTCGCAGCGTCAGTTTGGGCTTCCGCTTGCGTTACTCGAAAAACTGCCGTTTTTCATGATCTTGCTATGATGTATTATGAAATTTTGTAAATGTTGTTTGTGCTTGTATGTTTGACACTGAGGAGGGCTAGTGTTCTAGCCGGAACGTCTGTCTTATGTTTTAATGGTTTTAATTAAAATGCATTTTTGAAGCTTAAAATTTTTGTATTTTTTATCTCATTTTAAATGTTACATTGGGTTTAATATATTAATGAGACGTATAAATTATGTTTAATTTTATTAAATCCCAATTTAATTCAATAAGGAAAGCATATAATGACCGACAAACAGTTAAATGTTCTGTCTCAATGTTTTTTATTTGCTCAAGTTTTTCTTTAGCTATAATTAATCGTACTTTTTCCTATATAAATGTGTAGAGTTTATATGTAGTAGAAAAAACACTTTCGGATTCAAATCCTTATTCATGTAATACTATGAATAAGAATTCAAAATAATCTTTATTGTTTTTTTTTTCATATGTGTAAGGAAATAATAAATCACATTTATTAGTTTATATTTACACTGGAAAAATATTTGTCATTTTGTACTTTATTTCTGAACAGTATGTTCCTACTAATTCCTTAAAAAGCCTTTTATGTATCCTCAAAAATTCTTTTATATAAATGATTTCTATAAATGTCTAGGGCTTTCTACAACTGTGTTTTCTGTACAGATTTTTTTGCACAATTAAAATTAATTACCTAACAACAAAAACCAGATAAGCAAATATTGATTGTTATAAACAGTAATGTATTTGAACTTTCAAAAAATCTTGTTAAATCATCAAGTATCTTGATTTCTTTATTTATTTATTTACGTAGAAAAAACGAGACTAAAATAAATGGTTTTTATCTCCATAAAATAGACAATTTTAAATTTTACAGACTTTTGCTAACTTGTACAAAAGTAATTTCTAATATTTTCTTTAACTTCATGTCGTATATTTATAAAAAAAAAAAAATATATATATAACAATAATATGTTATAATCTGCTCTCCAAATAT
This sequence comes from Salticus scenicus, assembly GCA_963930645.1. NCBI lineage: Eukaryota > Metazoa > Arthropoda > Arachnida > Araneae > Salticidae > Salticus > Salticus scenicus. Next base: position 69,901,536 of record OZ005655.1, on the reverse strand, counting down.
ATATAAAATATATATATATATATTTTTTAAATATTATATATAAATTTTATTGCGAGTAGATATTTATAAAAGGATATACTTGAAATAAAGATAAATGCTTCGTAATAATACAGGGTGTTTATAAAGTCCCGGACCCATTTTGATGTTTAATAACTTATAAAATAATGAAGATATAAACAAACTTATGGCATTTATTGATGGAATAACTCATATATTTTCTTTTCAGGTTTGAATATATTTACTTTTGTCAATATCGTCTGAGCGTTTGGTTAATTTCAGATAATTTCATTTTCCAGTCTAAATATCTGTGCTTTTCTAAATACCGTCTATTAGGCGGGGGTTTCATTCTGTCATTGTGTCAAGAGTTTTTTTTTTTTTTTTAAATTCATTTCTCTTAACATGATAACTATGTTAAGAGAATGTCCTGTTTTAGAAATTTGTGAAATATGAATTTTAGAAATTTATGAATTCATGCTTGCCGCTACCTGGCGTGAAATTGACTTGATATCCTCCGTGCGACGAAGGGGGCACACGTGGAAGTGCATTGACAAGGGTCATGAAACTTTTTGAGTCTATCTAACCATTTATGTTATTATTTTAATCTATCTTTATTATTTTATGAGTTATTAAACTTAAAAATGGGTCCGGGACTTTATAAACACCCTGTACATTCAAAAATAGCAGATACCAAATTAAGAAAATTTCCAATCTTAAAATAACAATGAAATACCTATATAAAATAGGACCTCTACCTTAAATAACAGAAAATACTTGTCTATCACAGCGCATATTTGAGTTATCAAGAGTTATTAAAAAATAAAATAAAATAAAATAAATTTATGTACAACATGCACTCTAAGACAGAAAAAATAACGCATGCAGGAATAACGAATTTTTTTAATTTTGTTATAAATATAGGTATATTTCACAAGCATTAAAGCTTGATCCAATAAAAATTTCTTCATTAAAATATTTATTTAATTGTAAAGTTTTGTATTCCCCCCTCCCGTTCCCGCTGAATAAAATTTATACGGTTCTACAGTATTCTTTCTCCCCCCCCCCCCCCCCACCCCGATACGTGAAATTTCTTTAGTAAACTGTATATTTTCAAGGATGCTGAATCAGAAATGTCTTTCGTTTCTGCCCATCATATATATATATTTTTTTTTTTCTGCAAAGTACTAAGGATTTATAATAAAAATAATCTGGTGTGTCACTCACACGACTTTCTCTTACCCTGAAATTTAATACTATAAATACAGGTTGGACATTAAGAGGTAACATAATGAGTACTGTTATATAAATCTATGTTAAAATAATTCAATTTAGGCTTCGGAAGAGTTTTATATGATAATTAGTTCTGTGTGAGGGGGGGGGGGTACCGCCCCGTCACCCTCCCGTTTCATTACTAAACCTGTATTTATATCAGGGTTGTAAAAAACCTAGACCGCGTGGGTTTTATTAAAACCACCGTGTTTTTTGGACAAAATGGGGAAGATGGATTTTCTTTTTCTAACAAGTTAATAATGTATAGTATATGTTTTTTTTTTTTTTTTTAATGAGAACATACATAGTTTAGCAAACACTAAACAAGCATTTTTGATCAATGAAACTGATAATACTGTATCTGTATATGTATAGTTTTAACATGTTTATACATAATCATCCGAATGTAATGATATCTGAATTTTAATTGTACAAAAATGCAAAGTTCAAAACTAAAGTACGAACAAATTTATTTAAGTAAATTTTTATTTTATAAAAACCGATGAACAAAATTTGTAATGTGCAGAAATGTGCAGTAAGTTTGCCTGGTGTTACTTTTATTTAAACAATAGTAATCCTTCCTTTTATTATCTTATACTCACATGTTTCATTCAGTTTTACAATCTCAAATTATATAATATATATATCTATATATATACTTTTTTAATTCCGTTATCACTATAGGTGAAAAACAAAAATTAAATAGTATTGACTCTAAACGTGTTTCTAATTGATACACTCATTATCAGAGCATCTTGGATAAGCTACTTTACTGAATAGCTTTCAGCTATTTTATTTGTAGTTCCCCCGAATTACACTGTTTGAAACTACACGATTTTAGAGTAATTATTTTGAAAATAAAATATAATACATGTATTATTTGATGTAAAATTATTTTCAAGTATGTAATATGTTTGATAAAATAGAGGGTTATGATCAAAGGCAAAACTCCCATTAAAAACTTCTAAAACAACTTTAAAATCATCTTATGCTTAAGGTGAAGTATAAGGTGATTTTAAAAATGATTTTTAGTAGATTTCAATGTAAATTTTAAGTAATTATTTTAAAAATACGATTTTAAAAAGGTAAAATTGTTCAGAATTATAAGGACATTTCGTTGCTTGCACAGAAATACTTTTATTTCAAGATTTCTCTTCTATTCATTTCACATATACTACATATTTTTTTATATTTTAATTATCACAATATAATCTATTCAACAAATCTAAGCATCATTTTAATTAGGGAAAATATAATAATAGGCATGGAGGGGATTTTAGTAGTTGGAAATTTAGTTCACATTTAGTTCACAAATTATTTTTATTTTTAAAAAATAAAGAAATATTGTAATATTATTTACAAATTTTCAAATAAGATGTGTGATTTGTGAAGTGAATTTTCATATAAAAGAAATAAATACATCCATTTTTAATCCAACTAAAGCTTTAAAATTTTCAAACCTAAATCAAAACTATTTTTCTTTTCACTACAGAAGTTTTAATTTGATCTAACTCAAAATTTTTCTTATCTAAAAGAAACTTAACCAAAATTGTTTCTGTCTGTAAAGTCTAAACCTAAACTTTTCTCCAGTGTGTTATCACTCACTAGACGATGGAGACAGGAATAAACAAAAGAAAGTATCTGTCTGAGATTTCATTATGTGCCTGAAAATAAGAGAGATGTAGCTAAGTGGTTAATGTACTTCTTCCTCATGAAAAGGCCATACGAAAAAGATACAATTAATGTATTATACTAGCACATATGGTGACTTTTCTATCATATCCAAAATATAAAGGTGTAAAAGTTCACAAATTCTGAAGAAGAGCTAACTTTAGAATTGCAAAAGCATATTGACGATGGTTATGTGATATCATTAACGACTTTGCAAACATCGGATAACGATTATTATCCATAATCAACATTTCTTGCAAATGTCACTGAAGCATTTAGCCCGTCTAAATGGTGGAAGATAATGGTAAAAAACGCTGAAAACACCACAACTCCTTTGAATTAAAAATTTTATAACTATATGACATTACTAAATTCATTACCTCCTAGCTCAGCATCGGTTGAGCGACTTTTTTCAACATTGCGGTTTGTCCAAAACAAAGTTTGTAACAGATTAGGGAACAACAAAACTGAAAAATTAATACAGTGCCATCAATTATTGAAAAATAAATGTGAAGAAGACTGGTAGAAATTATATATTTATTTGAAATTTTGTCCGAAAATCTCTTGTATAGAAAATAAATCGCTATTAAAGTATTTTTATTCTCCTCCATTGTTTATCTTCCTGCCATTTTCTGCATTATTTAATAAAAAAAAATATAACTTTTAAATAGCGAATGTAAACGTATTTTTCACCATTATCTTACAATTGTTATTTTCTTTTCGTTATTATATAACTTTAAATTATTACTTAGTATATTCAATTCAGAATAAAAAAAAATTAAAATAATAAAGTAAATATTGATTGATAATCCTGTATGTAAAGTTCTCATATAAAGAAGTATTTTACTGAGAATTGTTGCTTTAAAAGTTTATAAATATTATAAAATCCTTTTATTTTTTCTTTAACCCATTTTCCCCAAAAAAACACACGGGTTTTTTAGGGTAAAAAAACCCAGCCCAGCGGGGAAAATGGGTATCTACCCCGGGAGCAAATCTGACAACCCTGATTTATATAGAATTTAAATCTGTTTTTAAAATTAAAAGTTCATTTAAAATTATTCAGACAACTTTCACATGCAACATTCCTTGAAACTTATTAATCTTGATGAAACTTTTCCAGCAACGAATTTATATTAATCTGAAAATACAACTTTTAGATCTCCTGAAATTATTCGTTTCTAAGTTACTCTAAGAAACACAGACAATAATTAAACTTTAAAAAACTTGACTTTGGCAATCAGGACACCTCAAAACGTGTAAATACAAATAAATAAATAAATAAGCGAGGAATATTTAGCTTAAAAACATACATTATTTATCATATGTCTATGAAGAATTCATTTCCATTTCTGAGCAGCTTTCCTGGACATGTTAAAATATTATAGTAAAGCACTTCCACTAACAGTAAAAAAAAAAAAAAAAAAAAAAAAAAAAGGTATAGCCAAAATATTTGCAACCCTGTATATCTTTTAAAGACTATGTACAAACCACATAGTGCACCCAAATACAATCCTATAGCAATAATATACGGCATAACCTGAAATGCACTTCCATTAATTTTCAGCTATTGTCGCACTATAATCTTGTTCTTTTCCATAGCCCTGTAAATGAACAGTGAATGATAACTGTTAAACTCTCGTTACCTGCAATTTCTCCCATAGACGTAATGTATTTGAATACTCTTGAGTGTCCCTGTACACGAACGATTTGATTCATCTCAACGAAAAGCTTAGTGTGGCATGCCTATATGATACAGAATTAAAATACCGAGTTTGGAATTTCTGCTATTAGTTGTTCTTGAGATATGCGGATAACACACACACACAAACACACACACACACACACACACAGACCAACCGCTAAAAACATGATTTTCGGATTCAGGGGACCTCAAAACGTGTAAATATAACAAAAACTCACGTTCGAAAATTTGACCCTAAAATAATACCTTATGGGCAAGAGAAAGTAAAAACATAATTGTAATATATTGAATTAAATGTATTCTCTTTCGTAATTAAACAAACTATCCAATTACTTTATGTTTAACATTCTGTATTCACTCTTTTTTTTCCTCTGAAATTTATTTCCTTTATCTTTATCTTTCTTCTCTAAACAGGTTTTCTCCTTTACCCCTTCTACCACATTTATGCACACTATTTTCTATATTGAATTATGTTAAATTCTTTGAATATTGTTTAGAAAAAAAAAATATTAAAAGTTGTTTTAATAATAGACAAAAATATACCATATTCAATGTTTTACTCAAAACAAACTAATAAAATCTTTTTGTAAAAAAATAGAACCGACTCCAAAAAGGAACTGCTATTCAAACAACTAAAAATGAAAGAAAATTGGCAGAAAATGGAACTGTAGATTGCGCCTAAAAGTATAAAATAATTTCCTTTACCAAACAACCTATAACACTACAATTAATCATAACTTTTGAAGTCGGCGCAAAATTAAATAAAATTTAATTAGTTTTTAAAGGTTTGTCTTTAGATCGGTAGCAACAAATGCTGTTGTCTCGAATGATCCATTTTCATGTTTCCTTTATTATTTTATCACTGTATACAATCGGTCCATTAGTAGCATCTACATAGAACAGTGAACATTCTTCACAATGCTGTATTTATGTTTCTACGAAGTTAGATCATCCTTGATGGCTTTTGAATTTGGCGATAGAAACGTAAGGCAAAAATATACACACAATATGTATATTTTCATAATATCTATTATATGTTTGCCAGATAATTTTGCGATTTTTCGTTCACCAAGGACGTCAGATACCAGCATCTTCGCCAACTTTTGCTGCTTACGAAGTCTTATTTGTTTTCTTGAATCAAAGTAGTTTTCGGCTGCGTTTTGCAGGTAACAATGTGAGACGTGTATTTTGAATAGGATTTCATTTTTGTATTGAATGAAGGTATCAATTTTTATTTAATTTTGCGCCGACTTCAAAAGTTATGATTAATTGTAGTGTTATAGGTTGTTTGGTAAAGGAAATTATTTTATACTTTTAGGCGCAATCTACAGTTCCATTTTCTGCCAATTTTCTTTCATTTTTAGTTGTTTGAATAGCAGTTCCTTTTTGGAGTCGGTTCTATTTTTTTACAAAAAGATTTTATTTTTCTCTTTTCAGTGAAAACTTATTTATATAGCAGAGCATCAGAAGACGTTCGACGGAAGTTTCACAAATCACAACTTCCAAGGAAAGTGACATTACTCAAAAAATGGTTTATGTCACTGAAAAATACATTAAATGCACCCAATGTGAACAAAAAAGTTACATCTCCATCTAGAAAGTTATGCACTCGAGAGACAGTTGTGCCAGTTTTATTCTAGTCAAGTTATTTTTAAGTTGATTTTTCTCAAATGCTGCATTTTTAAATTGTGTCACTTTTCTTGCCTTTATCGGATATGACTAAAAAACTATCTATTGAACGAACATACGTTAAATTAAAAAGTCTTTAGAAATGTAAAGAAAGGATACGCTGTATTCCTAACCGAAAATTCTGTTAGGCATATATATTAAACTTTACAGTAAATACGTGTCACCCGCTGCGCTGGAAATTGCGCAGCTTAAAGTTCAAACAAAGAGCAAAATATGCATTGCAGCTGATGGACAGAAGTTTCAACATCGATACTTACACACTGCTTTTACCAGTGTAGCTGCTTGTGTTCAGCAGTTAGAGTGAGAACAGACTTTTGTGAGTATCCTGTAATTTGTTTATATCTTAATGAAATCTTAATGAAACTTATTTCAGGCCAAGATCATTACGACAACAAAAAAAGTATTAAAATTAAATCATCTTTTACGAAGTTATAAGCTAACAAATTTCAACAACAACAACGAGAAACATGATTTGTATTGAGAACCTCTTCCTTTATGAAGTCGGCTTAAAACGCCTATGCGTTAATCGATGTGACCGCTTACAATAACCATACTTTGAATTTTACATAGCATAAATGTCACCCGCTACGCTACAATATATGCAATGTTTTTCAAGTGTGCACAAAATAGGAAATTGTGACTAAACAAATGCACGTTTTAAGCGTTCTGTTTTTAGCATTAATGTCTAAACTATCTTTGCGTACTATATCGATGATGCTCTGCAATTTTATAATTCACTTTTTACCCTGTCTTGAAACTTTTCCGAGATAGGATCGCTAACTCCACTCTTTTCTACAAGGTGGCGTTTTAGGCGGTTGAATCGCGTAGCACATGTTCACTTTACTTTTCCATACATACCACTTTTATGACTATAGCTGCAGCTGTTCAGCAGTTAAAAGAGTCGGGACTGACTTTTTTGGGCACCCTGTATTTTCTTTTGATCGTAAAGATCTTACAATGGGACCTATTTCAGACAAAGACCTTTACAATAAAACAAAAAGTATGAAAATCGGATCATCCATTCAGAAGTTATGAGCTAACAAACAAAAACAAAAACAAAAAAACATACGCTTTGAAATGAGAACCTCCTCCTTTTTGAAGTCAGTTAATTAGAGCATTTCTTACGACGTTATAAGCTTACACACACCAACAACAACACATAGCAAGAATTAAGAATACCCTCCTTTCTGAAGTTGGTTGAAAAGGACTTTGCGCTAATCGATGTGACCGCTTACAGTAACAGTACTTTGAACCACAGAATATACGTGTCATCCGCTACGCTGTAAAGCGTGCAACGTAGTTCAAGTGTGCACAGTGTAGGACATTGCGAACAAACAATTGCACGTTTTAAGCGTTCTATTTTTAGCAATAATATCTAAAAACTGTCTTTTCTTAGTAAATCGATGATACTCTACAACTTCGTAATTAACTTTTCTCCCATCTTGAACCGTTTTTGAGATAGGAGCGCTAATGCCGCTTTTTTTCACCAGATGGCGCTTTATTTTCTTTAGATTGTAAAGATGTTATAATGGGACCTACTTCAGACCAAGATCTCTACAACAAAGCAAAAAGTTTCAAGTAACCGTATTTTGAAATATAGCGTATGTCTCACCAGCTACGCTACTACGTGAGCAATGTAGCTCAAGTGTGTATAGTGTAAGAAATTGCGAACAAAAAAAGGCACGTTTTTAGCCTTGTACTTTTAGCATCAATGTCAAAACTATCTTTCCGTACTAAATCGATGATGCTCTGCAATTTTATAATTCACTTTTTTCCCCTGTCTTGAACCGTTTCCGAGATAGAAACGCTAGCATGAATGTCTAAACTACTAAATCGATGATAATCTTCAACTTTCTAATTCACTTTTTTTCTCTAGAACCGTTTTCGAGATAGGAACGCTAACTCCACTATTTTCCACCAGGTGGCGCAGCAAGGGGTTTAACCTTGTACTGCAGGGCCACTTTATTATACTTACATACCATTTTTATCACTATAGCTGCAGCCGTTTAGCAGTTAAAAGAGTTGGGAATGATTTTTTTCGGCACCCTGTATTTTCTTTAGATCGTAAAGATATTACAATGGGACCTATTGCAGACCAAGACCTTTTCAACAAAACAAAAAGTATCAAAATCGAAGAATCCGTTCAGAAGTTATGCGCCAACAAACATAAAAAAAACATACGGTTTGAATTGAGAACCTTCCTTCTTTTTTTGAAGTCGGTTAATAAAAATATAAGTATGAAAGTATTCTACAGAGATTACATACAGTAAAACAGAAATACGAATTAAGATAGACATAAGCTATAAATTCCGCATAAATTAGATAATTGAACGGTATATTACTTTATGTATATTTTATATGAATGATTTTTCCTTTTAAGAAAAAAAATATCCATGCACTTTATGTAATTTAAAGTCTTATTCTACATGATTCCATCTATCAAAAAATCAATAGAAACAGCTAAGTTAAAAGAACATTTGAAGATATTACGATAAACCCCTAAAGAATCAATGATTCATTGTTCCTTCTTTTCATTCATTTCAAATGCACAGAAGACAGACCACCTCCTCCCCCTAGATTACTTACTTCTTTGTGATTACATCCGAAGATATTTTTATTCTCTTGAATGAAGTCAGTGAATGAATTCGTGGAAATCGATATTTATTTTTAAAGAAAAACTATTCGGTGTTTTAAATCTTGCTTTGAATATGCATATATACATATTAATGTTTTGAACTTTTAATGTTTAATGTTTGAAATAATGTTGTAACAAGTTCAGAGTAAAATTTAAAATTTAAGAATTTCGTTTCGGCAGTAATTTTTTTCTGTTAAAAATCATTATATTTTCAACATTTAAAAGAAAAACGTAATGCATAATTTAAATATCTATTTTTTAATATGACTAATAAATTGAAAACTCCATTTCAATTTCAAAAATTCAGAGTCCGAACTGTATATAATTTAATGTGCTTATTTTACTGGAAGTTTGTATATATGCACACTGTCGAACCTGTTTAGGACACTTTTTTAAGAGTCCGGTTAAATTAGTAATTAATTGGGATTTGTATATCATACATCCATATAATACGGTAGAGTCCACTGCCCCTCGTCTTTCTGTCACAGACACAAACAATGTCTTCTCGATGTCTCGTTCATGTAAATACTTGAGATTGACATCGTCAGACATCTTGACATCTATCACAATCTAATTAGAGCAGTAAATCAAAAAATGCATCTATTTTTTTCTAAAAAAAAATATATATACAATATACAGAAACGACATTATTTCATTATTTAGAACATGAAAATCTGACATTGACAGATTTTAATTTAGTGCCAGAGGCCTACTGCTAAACTTGTTAATATCGACAAATTCTTCTTTAGTTAATTCGTGACGATCTAAATTCCATGATAAAGTTTTCACTAAATCAAACCAATGTGTTTCAGCTGCAGATACTGTAACAAATAACGTTGGAAGTCCAAACTGTCTTATAGCCGCAAAACAACGTTTTTTCTCTTTTTCCCAATGAGGGGGAGGTGTGCCTTGGGGGGGACTCATGTCAAAGGTGTGCCTTGGGGGGGACTCATGTCAAAGTTGTACCTTGGGGGGGACTCATGTCAAAGTTGGGCCTTGGGGGGACTCATGTCAAAGTTGGGCCTTGGGGGGGACTCATGCCAAAGTTGGGCCTGGGGGGGACTCATGTCAAAGTTGTACCTTGGGGGGGACTCATGTCAAAGTTGTGCCTGGGGGGGACTCATGTCAAAGTTGTGCCTTGGGGGGACTCATGTCAAAGGTATGCCTTGGGGGGACCTCATGTCAAAGTTGTACCTTGGGGGGAACTCATGTCAAAGTTGGGCCTTGGGGGGGGACTCATGTCAAAGTTGGGCCTTGGGGGGGACTCATGCCAAAGTTGGGCCTGGGGGGGACTCATGTCAAAGTTGTACCTTGGGGGGACTCATGTCAAAGGTATGCCTTGGGGGGGGGACTCATGTCAAAGTTGTACCTTGGGGGGAACTCATGTCAAAGTTGGGCCTTGGGGGGGGACTCATGTCAAAGTTGTGCCTGGGGGGGACTCATGTCAAAGTTGTGCCTTGGGGGGACTCATGTCAAAGTTGTACCTTGGGGGGAACTCATGTCAAAGTTGGGCCTTGGGGGGGGACTCATGTCAAAGTTGTGCCTGGGGGGGACTCATGTCAAAGTTGGGCCTGGGGGGACTCATGTCAAAGTTGGGCCTTGGGGGGGACTCATGTCAAAGGTGTGCCTTGGGGGGGACTCATGTCAAAGTTGTACCTTGGGGGGAACTCATGTCAAAGTTGTGCCTTGGGGGGGACTCATGTCAAAGTTGTGCCTGGGGGGGACTCATGTCAAAGTTGTGCCTTGGGGGGACTCATGTCAAAGTTGTACCTTGGGGGGGACTCATGTCAAAGTTGGGCCGGGGAGGGGACTCATGTCAAAGTTGTGCCTTGGGGGGACTTCATTCAATAAATCCCCATTCAATAAACCGACTGAAATAGGCCCTTAGCACTATTAAGAGTGTATTATAAAAATTCGACAACGCTGTACCGACTGAAATAGGGGTACCTTGGGGGGGACTCATGTCAAAGTTGGGCCTGGGGGGGGTGACTCATGTCAAAGTTGTGCCTTGGGGGACTTCATTCAATAAATCCCCATTCAATAAACCGACTGAAATAGGCCCTTAGCACTAATTAAGAGTGACGTATAAAAATTCGACAACTGTACCGACTGAAATAGGCCTCTAGCACTAAAAAAAAAGATATTTTGAGATTTTATAACTTCTGAACCAAGACAAAACATCGTTTAAACATTCTATACATTAAATATCATGTGTAAAACTGATTTAACAGACCTGCGGACTATACACTGGAAAATACTGTAATATGTTTTGGACATTTATGCAGCATGATTTATAGTAAAACTTTTGATCTTAATGAAACATATACGTTATCAACTGTTAGCATAATTATCCTAGAAAATTTCGAATGAAATTAACTTATAAGTGTTTCATTTAAAAACATGAAAACCCACATTAATTTTATAAAATATATATAAATATATATATATAAAAAAAAAATAAATAAATAAATAAATGAATACAATTTTCAGTGAACATGTAAATTTATGCAGGTAAATGTTATTTTATATAAAGCTTTATATGATATATATGTTTTATCAATCGCTCAAACTACTACTAATTTAAAATGCAAAATAAATTTCTGTTTTATACGAGCTAGATTAAAGTGAATGTACCTGAATAGAACCGGAAGCTATTATTCTGATATTAATGAACTCCTTTGTAAAACACAATAAAATTTGGTTAGTGAAAGGTAACTGTTTCATTTTTATTTTAAAAGTGATTCAACGAGGTAAATGTGATTTTCAAAATTAATTAGATATACAGAATTATGCATTAAGCCTTCATGCCATAAGTATAATTTGTGATCAAACAAAGAGCGCAATAAATTCGTAAAGCAAATAGAGATAGTTATAATTTGTTATAGAAATAATCGGATTTGTACTGATTTGTGCTATATATATATATATATATATATATATATATATATATATATATATATATTAATTAGGCTTGTGTAAATTTATAAGGTTAGATATGCGTACACGCACGTATTTAAACCGATAATCATTGAATATAAAACATATTCCCAACTGACAATATGTTGCCAGTTATAGCACATTTGAAAAAAAATATTTAACACGAACTCGCATTAAATATTACATGAAAATAAATAACCTAATAAATATTCCATTAAAACTTGGCGATACATTCTGTAAGTGGCATATATCAGCGAATTTTTTAAATATAAATGAGATGAAAGGAATAACCATATGCAAATCAAATTTCGTATTTCATCATGTATATAGCTGCCTATACAAAAAATAAATAAATAAATAAATGAAAATCTACATCTGAAAATCCACATCCAAAGATCACGATAATTCATTGTTGTACTTTTTATTAATTAAAGATAAAGCTAATAGAGATCTGGTGGTAGGTGACATTTCACGCATAGGGGATCGGTTGGAATAAGTAGAGTGCGCTTCAGGTTGTTTTTCAACAGCAATAACCAACTTGAAGTTGTATGCTGCATATTTCGAGCAGCTAAGAAGAAAAGAGGTTAACACATTAAAAATCTCTAACACATTAAAAATCTCTTAAATGTTAAGCTCATTTATTCAAGGAAATTAATAAAAGAAAAAAAAATGACAAGAAAATATTTTATTGCTTAAATATTCTGTATCAGTTCAAGAGGAAACTCATCTTATTAAAAAAAATCTCATATCTTTAATTACTTTTTAGTGTTAATAACGTAATTTTGTAGACGTCTGTAAAATGTGTATAATTGTTCTCAAAATCTTCCATTCAGAGAGTCTTAGCAGTCAAAACAAGGGGTATAATTTATGTATACTGTATCGGACTTTTCTTAATAAGATATTTTAAAATTAAATCGATATGCAAAAGTTACTTATCAACATTGTTTGAAAAAAATTACATTAAAAGAACCGTCACTCTTATACATATAGAACTACACGTATTTCTTACTATAATTCCGTAGAAAAAAAAAATGCGTGAATTGTTCAAATAGGCGGAGAATATATAAATATCTAATTAATAGAGCATTAGCTGATTTTTAGCCAATATATTCATTTAAAAATTATTTAATAATATTTTAATTAAGTTTTCTTTTTCATCTGTTAATTTCTGTAGATAATAAAAATATACAAAGATGCATATTTTTTAAATAGTATAACAAAATATTTATTTACATTATATTGGTACGGTTAATAATTAATAATAAAACAGCAACCTGAATATATTTACACTATATCACTCCCAATGCAAAGAGTATTCCAAATATCATTATTAATTCAAATTCTATAATGGTTATGATATAAATCTTCTATGTATCGCATACTTGACATATTCGACATACTTATGAATAAAAACACCGCACTGTTTTCATTTCAAAATTAAATATCGATTTCCAAGGATCCAATGGAAAAAAATTGCTTTGAATGTAATAGCAAAGACATAATCGAAAGGAAACAATTCGTGTTCTGTACATTTGAAAGGAATGAAAAGAGGAAACTACGGATATCACTGATTCTGTAGCAGTTTATCATATCTTCAAATATCATTTTAACTTAAATGTTTTTACAGCATTTTTTTATATATCCAGTATTTAGAAAAATAAAAGTTGAATACCTTTAAAAATTAAGATATTTTTATTTTAGAATTTTTTTTTTTATATTATACATTTAGAACAATTATAATTTATTCCGCTACACATAGCCATCCTTGAAAAAATACTTTATATTATACATTTAAAAAAGTAATATTCTTTTCCGCTACACATAGAATAAGAAATAATACATATAATATTTACTTCTGCTTTATCTTGTGTTTTAACTTTGTGAAATATTTATCCAAAATTAATATTTTCTATATGATATTTTTAATTCTAAATTTCATATTTAAGCTAGATGTATTTCTATAATGTTTCTATATATCAAATTAAAAATTTTGTTATTGTACGGGCACAAGTAAAAATCGCATTTAAAATACCAATCTTCTTTATAAAACCGAGTACAATGAGTCTCAGAATTATAGATATAGAATATGTTTTAAAGTAACAGTTTAAAAAAGGAAGAAATAATCACGAAAAAGATAAGTATATGGAATAAGAGTATAAGTGGTATTACAACAAATAAGTATAGAGAGTTTTTGGAAAATTAAAATATATATATATAAATATACTGTCTCAAAAATATAAAGGCTTTCCGAGTATTTGTATTTAAATTCGAAATTTTAATTTAATCCATTGAATTATCTTGAATATTCTAACAAGCATGCTTAGAACTAGAGTTTGGATAATCTGTGGCTATAATAGATACCAACTTTACTCTGCTTGTTTCCTTAATTTCTGTATAGTCAAAAACTGAAGACCATGGGCAAACAACTCTCTTGCAAAGAATCTCATGCAAGTAAATATTTTTATTGGATTTAGGTCTGTACTAATTTGCTGGCTATTCTATAAAAGTAATTTCATTCTGCATAGACCAAGCTTTTGTTATGTAAGAGGTGTGAATCGACGAATCATTCTGTTGAAACTTTCAGCCTCCCCCCCCATCCCCAACACCTCCAATATATTTTCCAATTGGAAGTAGATTGCTTTTAAGAATATGTTAATAATCCTCAGATCTATGTCTCCCATTAAGAAAAGCAATATCAGAAATATCAGTTGCTCTGCTGAACTAGAATGCACCCCACACATTAGAAAACACCCTCCTTTTTGTCGACAAAAGAACTCGTGAGTTTCTCGTCATTGGACGGATGAATGCTTAAATATTTTCTTAAGTAACAAAAAATATTCAATTATGTTGGCTCTAATAGTTGGGAATACTATTTTTATGATCTGCTGTGAGAAACGGATGAGTTTTTTTGTTGTTTGTTATTTAGATTGTCATACCGCAATTCTTCTCTCACGAGCTTGAAGCTCTATTATGTGAACTATGGCGATCATTTCGCAAATAATGTGGACAAGAAGGTAAAAATTTTGTCTGCGTGACAGCGATTTAAATATAGGATAGTTTATAATAATAATTTCATCACTTATGCTTTGAATGTATTGGATTTGGAATTTTTTTCCTGTAAAATTACAGGATTATAGAATTGTCTCTCAATGCCTTACAAAATTTATTGTGTTTACTTTCGAAATTTTGTTGTTATCACCTTGAAAACAAATATCGCTTTGAAAACAGAAGGCAAAAGAATCTAGCCGTCTATTTTATATCTTTAAGAGACTGCCCGGAGGAAAGGGCAAAACCAGGCAACTATATTAATAGGGTCAAAATATAATACGTATTGTGGTAATTTTTTCATATAAGAAATACATTAGATTACGTTATATTTTAGCGTAAATAATAATAATAATAATACACATAAAATTATATTTTACACTAACATATTTCTTAGAAAAAAAAAGAAGAAAAAATAGAACTTACTTCATCAATTATTGATTTATTGCAATTTTAAAATTCAATTTTCGCATTTTAAGAGGATGCTTAAAAGAGTTAAAGAGAAACACTATAATTTAATTTTTTAAGAAAATATGAAATTCTACAATAACTTACTTTTTAAGAATTAAAAATAAATAAGAACTGTATTTTCTTTATTACTTAAAAGAAAAGTCTTAGTATAAAATTACAATTGTTCATTAACCAACATTTTGTTAAACAAAATTTGCAGTATCAGAAAAATGGGCGATTTTCTCGACTTCATTCTAAATATCACTATTGATTATTGTAGAACACTGCGATAAATATCTGTTTCCGTTGAACCTCTAAAGTAAGATCATTTTCCGATATTTTACTTCTTGGGTGCGTTTTGACTGAAAATTGTTAAAAGCGATAAATTCTATTATAAAAAATATTCTTTATACATCGACTGCGGCTCAAAACTATAAAATTATACATGTATAATATTTTAACAAATTGAGTTATTTGTATTGTAAATGAAAAAGTATCATGCCTTATGAATATTATGCGAAGCCTTCAAATTCAAACGTTTAAGACATCTTTGTGAAGAAAGAGTTTTTTGCATTTTAATGATGCATTTTCATTTAAATGCAAATTATTCCCATTTAATGACAATGAAAGAATAGCTGAAAAAATAAACAAATTTTAAGGCTCTCCTTCAAAATCATAACTTACAGTTTTCGCTTTTTTTTTTTTTTTTTTTTTTTTTTTACGTAAGAAAAATCTTTATTCGCTGAATATAATTGAACAATATTAAACGCATTACTTTTTGAAAAATTATAAATCTCTAGAATCTCAACTCTTTTCTTAACATGTCTCTAAATAATAAATAAATAAATAAATAAATGGAGGACGTGTATTCCGCTGAATACGGAGTGGGTTACATAACATCCACTTCATTTTTACTAAAATTTATGTAATTGATGTTTGTTTGTTCAATTAAACGTTGTCGTGAAGTATACAAATTTATTTGTGAATCAAAATGGGAGATTTTCTTACGAATTTTCTTGAAACGAAAGAAAGATAGACAAAGAGCAGAGATAAATAAAAAATTATTTTTCTCTTTGCTTTTCCCGATTTCTGGAGTAAATTTGGCTATCACGTTATTTGTCAATCTGGAAATTCACAAAGATAGCCTATAATTTTGAAAAAAATAAACACAAATATCAAAGCATTTAAATGAAAAACCTAATAAATAAGGTGACAACAATAATTTTTTATAAGATCTTTTCAATTTAAGCCATATATTCACTGTCATTACAAATTTAATGATTATCGAAATATTTTATCTTCATAGAAATCTAATTTTATTCATTACGCAGCATATTTATATTATCTACTCGCAATTATAGTTATTGGTATTGATAAACACATCTAAAAATTTTATCTTATTAACATTTTAACATATATTCATGAATCGTGGCCTTTTCTAGATTTCACTTATACTATAATAATATAATCCAAAACCTTAAATACGGTAAGTGTGAGTTTGTATGAGTATACACCCCGCGACAAAAACATAGGTACAAAGGGTTTTTTCTTTGATTTTTCATAAAATAACATTATCTAAATTGTGTTTATCATTTTAGGTAGATTCCTTATAGGAGATCTACCTATTGCAATGGTTCTCATGACACGACTTTTGGAAAATTTCTTCATATCTTCACCGATCATGACCCCTAGAACCCAAAACCACCCTCCGTTCAAAAGTTTATATATATATATATATAGGTATATATATATATATTGTTACGAAATTGTAAATAATTGTGTTTATTTTTGTATAAATTCTTTCAAAGAGGCTTAGTAAGTTGATAAAGTGCTAATTTTGTGCATTTGTAGTCGTTTTAGCGTTGAAATAGCCTTATTTTCCCTTAAAAACGCATTACAAAGCCCCAGTAATGCACGTAATGGATTTGGCGCCAAATTTGGCGACTTTTTCCCACCTTGGCGATTTTTTTGGCGACCTTGGCGAGAAAATCCTTATATGGGATATACCAAATATGGAAGCTGTAAGTTGATTGGTTGACCACTTTCTAGAGTTTTCTCGAAAAATCTGGGCTCCATGGAACAGCATATAAGGAGCGCTTCCTCGCCAAGGCAGTGAGTTCAGTTCAGTTTTCAGCCAGCTTCGCTAGTGCTTGCATTGCTCTTGAGCCTCTTTGAGAGAGACTTGCTTCAAGTGTTATTGCTATACAGTTTGTACTGTGGATTTGCTATTGACAGCTGTTGTTTAAGCTGTGGTTACTGCTTGAATTGAAGCTGATAATTGGTTTATTGACCTGTATTTTTCTGGAACTTTCTGTGAATAAATTACTGAATTTTTGTAAGTTTGGCCTTTCATTCCCGGACAACTCACGAACCCTCAAGTACGCAACATTTCTGGTGTCAGGAGCGGGGTTGTCTGTGAATGGTGATAACGAGAGCTATGGAGCAAGAGATGAAAAAAATTCTAGAAAGCTTAGCTACCCAGATGAATGAGATGAAAGTTAGCCTGAGTCAAGAGATGAATGAAATGAAAGCCGGACAGGAAAAGATGGAAACCGGATTGATAGAGAAAATGGAAACAGGACAGGAAAAGATGGAAACCGGATTGATCGAAAGAATGAAAGAAGGACAAAGAGAGATGAAAGAAAGTATGGAAGCATCGCAAAGAGAATTGAAAGACGGCTTGACTGAAGAAATGAAGGAAATGAAAGACAGTTTGGGTGAAGAAATTAAATCTAATCAAGAAGAGATGAAGAAAGAACTATCATCAGTGAGAGACGACTTAGTAAACGTGAAAGAAGTGATAGAGTGTAAGTTATCAGACGTGGAAAACAGAATAGATGGAATAGAAGAAAAAGTTATGAAAATAGAAGAGAGTTTTGAAGAGAAAGCTATGAAGATAGAGGAAAATGTTATGAAAGTAGAAAGGAATTTTGAAGAGAGATTTATGAAGATAGAAGATAATTTCGAGGAGAAAGTCATGAAGAAAGTAGAGGAACATCTTGAGAGAAAAGTAGACGAGAAGTTGATCTCCTTGCCCCAGGAAACTGAAAAGAAAGAGAGAAGAATCCAGAATCAGGAATTTATTAAGTTGTCTACCTACGACGGCAGTTCCTCTTGGCATGTATATAGGACGCAGTTTTCCATCGTAGCTGAAGCTAACGGCTGGGACTCTACCGCCAAGTCAGTCCACTTAGCAGCAGCATTACGGGGAGATGCAGCCGAGATACTGAGAAATGTTTCTAAAGAAGAAAGGAACGACTTCGAGGCCCTGACTAGAGCACTGGAGCTACGCTTCGGAGAGAAGTGTTCTAAGGACTATAGTCGCCTCCAGCTAAAATCCCGTTACCAGAAAACGGGCGAAAGTTTGCAAGAGCTGGCAGCGGACATTCAGAGATTGTCACATCTAGCATTCTCAGACTGTCATGCTGACACTCGGAACGACTTAGCTCTTCAGTACTTTATCGATGCTGTTCGGGATCCAGAAATTCAAAAAGCGCTGAGACTCTCCAACATCAGAGACGTACAATCAGCTTTAGGCTATGCACTTAGGATAGAGGCAGCCCAACAAGCCTCCCGTAAAGACCGCCATACCATAAGAGCAGTCTCATTAAATGATACGCCTGCTGATGAGAATGAAATGAAGAGAAGTTTCGCAGAGATCTTAAAGAGATTGCGCAACCTGGAAAATAGCATAGAAATAAAGGATCGGAAGATAAAGTGCTGGGGCTGTGGAGGGGATGGTCATGTGAAGAGGAACTGCCCCGTACGACCAACTATAGGAAATCACCCGGCTTCACCATCACTGCAGGGAAACTAAGAGGAGGCCATCTCGCTGGGCAGAGGTTGCCTAAAATTAAAGAGCCCCAATTTACAGTATTTCATGTTTCATCGATGAGTGGCGGCGATAATGGACTTCACGTCTATGGCCAAGTCAACAACGCCACCTGCCGGATGATTCTGGACACGGGAGCCAACGTGACCATCATTACAACGGATTTGGCTCAAGAACTAAAAGAGAAGATCATCTGGACTCCGCCCTGCGTTAAACTCCAGACTGTGACCGGAGACGAAATCAAAATATATGAAAAAATAAACTTGGCCATCACTTTTGGGAATTACATTTACCATCATATGGCATATGTGGCTGATATAAGAGATCCTTTAATCATTGGAATTGATTTCCTGAGAAAATTTAACTTTCAATTGGACTTCAAGAATAATGAACTGCATTCGAGTTCGGAAGACATCGCTGTGTTCAACACTGAAAATCAAGACATTCAGACAATTTGCCAGATAACAGCCAAGTCTGAAATTTCCATCCCTCCACACACAGAGACAATAGTTTCAGGAACACCACCTACAAAGCAATACTTCCGCTATGGACTGATTGAATACCCGAATACAGACAATAGCCCAAGAGGAGTTTTGGTAGCTTCATCTCTAGTTGATCTCTCAAAGAGTACTATTCCTGTGAGAGTCGCAAACATCAGCGATAAGGTCCGAACAGTGAAGAAGGATGAGGTGTTAGCAGCCTGCACTCCTGTAACATGCATCAACCGCCCCACGCAATCAACTGAATCCAAGTCTTCTGAACAATTAATAACGGAATTACTCAAGAATGCAGAGTTAGGAAAGGAACAGAGATGTGCTGCGGAGAAGCTACTCCATGAATTTAAAGACCTTTTTTCTCGAACACCTGAAGACGTCGGGAGAACGAACATCACCCAGCACAGAATTGATACAGGAAATCATCCTCCAATCAAACAACATCCAAGAAGACTTCCCTTTGCTAAACAGGAAGAGGTCACTGAACTTCTAAGTGAAATGCAGCACAATGATGTCATCGAGCCATCAACGAGTCCTTGGGCCTCTCCCATAGTACTGGTGCGGAAAAAGGATGGTTCAACAAGATTTTGTGTGGATTATCGTCGTTTGAATGACATCACGAAGAAAGACAGTTACCCTCTTCCCAGAATTGACGACACATTAGACACACTTGCTGGCAATAAATGGTTCTCGACTTTGGATCTGAAGAGCGGTTACTGGCAAGTAGAGTTATATCCTGATGATCGTGAGAAGACTGCATTCACCACGGGACAAGGACTGTGGCAATTTAAAGTTATGCCGTTCGGATTATGTAATGCTCCTGCCACCTTTGAACGCCTGATGGAGACAGTGCTAAAAGGACTTTCCTATGAAGCCTGTCTGGTGTATTTGGATGATATTATCATTGTGGGGCGCACCTTTGAAGACCATCTACGAAACATCCGAAAGGTGCTGGAGAAACTCAGAATGGCTAACCTCAAATTGAATCCAGGCAAGTGTAACTTGTTCCGTCGTGAAGTGAGCTACCTCGGCCATATCATCTCTGCCGAAGGTGTGAGAACTGATCCGGAGAAGATCTCTGCAGTCGAGAACTGGAGTCGCCCTGAAAATGTACACCAACTACGAAGTTTCCTGGGGTTATGCACTTATTACAGGAAGTTTGTCAAGGGCTTCTCAAATATTGCCAGACCACTCCACAAGCTGACGGAAGCCAAACAGAAGTTCCTGTGGACAGATGAATGAGAAAAAGCTTTCCAGCGACTTAAAGAGGCCTTAACATCATCGCCTATCTTGACGTATCCACAGCCCGACAGACAGTTCATACTTGATACAGATGCCAGCCATGAGAGTGTCGGTGCTGTTCTGTCGCAGGAAATTGATGGTCAAGAGCATGTCATTGCCTATTGGAGTAAATGCCTGTCTAAACCAGAGCGAAATTACTGCACCACCAGGAAAGAGCTACTCGCCATCGTAAAAGCCATAGAACATTTCCATCATTACCTCTATGGCAGAAGATTCCTGCTGCGGACCGACCATGCATCTTTAACGTGGTTGCTCCAGTTCAAGAACCCGGAAGGACAGATTGCCAGGTGGATACAACGCCTGCAGGAATATGACTTCGAGATACGTCATCGTAAAGGGACTCTACATGGTAATGCAGATGCCTTGTCACGGAAGCCCTGCTCGGAAAGCTGCAAGTACTGCTCTAGAGTCGAATAGAAATACCAGCCGATAAATCCGGTTGCCTGCCAAGTTACTGTCTCAACACCATCAGATCAAGATCCCGATCCATGGAGTGACGAAGAACTTAGAAAAGCCCAGTTGGAATATCCTGACCTAAAGCCAATATTACAGCTGAAGGAGACGACCAGCAACAGACCTACCTGGCAAGACATTTCCGGATTTAGTCCCATTACGAAAAGTTATTGGGCACTTTGGGACTCTCTTCATTTCAGAAACAGCGTATTATACAGAAAGTGGAAATCTGATGATGGGAAAAGCTTCAGATGGCAGATTTTATTACCAAGATCAAAAATACCAGCTGTTTTAGAACAACTGCATAGTAGCTCTACCGGAGGCCATTTTGGGGTTATGAAGACTCTGCAGAAAGTTCGGGAACGCTTCTACTGGTGCAAGGCAAAGGAGGATGTGGAGAAATGGTGTAAATCCTGTGATGCTTGTGCGGCACGTAAAGGCCCGCAGAAACGAAGTCGAGGAAGACTGCAACGATATAACGTGGGAGCACCATTTGATCGGATTGCAATAGACATCTTGGGTCCTTTGCCACGGACCTCCAGTGGAAATAAATACATTCTCGTCGTGATGGACTATTTCACCAAGTGGCCTGAGGCATATTCCATTCCGAATCAAGAGGCATGCACAGTCGCAGAAGTCCTAGTGCAGCAATGGGTGTCAAGGTACGACACGCCCCTAACTCTTCATACCGACCAAGGTAGGAACTTTACCTCTGATGTTTTCAAAGGACTGTGTGAACTACTCGGCATAGACAAAACCCGGACAACACCCTTACATCCCCAGTCGGACGGCATGGTCGAGAGGTTCAATCGTACCATCCTGAATAACCTCTCCCTTCTAGTATCAAGGAACCAGCAAGATTGGGACTTGAAGTTGCCATTGTTCCTGCTGGCTTATCGAAGTGCTGTCCATGAAACCACCGGCTATACTCCAGCCCAGATGCTGTTTGGACGTGAACTTCGTCTCCCTTGTGATCTCCTGTTTGGTTGTCCACCCGAGGCGCCTTCATCGCCCGAGGAGTACATCCAAGATCTCCAGGCACGATTTGAGGACGTTCACAACTTTGCTCGGGAGCGAATTCACATTGCAACGGAGAAAATGAAGACAAGGTATGATCTAAAGGCTACGCAACATGAGTTTCAGGAAGGAGAGAAGGTCTGGTTGTGGAATCCTGTTCGACGCAAAGGACTCTCTCCCAAGTTACAGTGCAACTGGGACGGACCATACACAGTCTTAAAAAGGCTGAATGATGTAGTGGTGCAGATCACTAAAACACCTTCATCAAAACCGAAGGTGGTGCACTATAATAGGCTAGCCAAGTACCACAAGTAACGGTAATATTAAAAATTAAAAATGTAAATACTGGTAAAATTTGCGCATGCGTAATGTAAATATTTGTATATAGATATTTGAACATATTTGTGAATTTTGTAAATATTTCTCACTTCATTTGTATTTCTATTTTATCGTTATATGCAACTTAGTTTTTGTGTTTTAGATTGTGTAAATTTGTTTAGTTTCGCCTCTTGACCAAGGGTTGCACTGCCCGGGACGTGCAGTCCTTGGGCGGGGGGCAGTGTTACGAAATTGTAAATAATTGTGTTTATTTTTGTATAAATTCTTTCAAAGAGGCTTAGTAAGTTGATAAAGTGCTAATTTTGTGCATTTGTAGTCGTTTTAGCGTTGAAATAGCCTTATTTTCCCTTAAAAACGCATTACAAAGCCCCAGTAATGCACGTAATGGATTTGGCGCCAAATTTGGCGACTTTTTCCCACCTTGGCGATTTTTTTGGCGACCTTGGCGAGAAAATCCTTATATGGGATATACCAAATATGGAAGCTGTAAGTTGATTAGTTGACCACTTTCTAGAGTTTTCTCGAAAAATCTGGGCTCCATGGAACAGCATATAAGGAGCGCTTCCTCGCCAAGGCAGTGAGTTCAGTTCAGTTTTCAGCCAGCTTCGCTAGTGCTTGCATTGCTCTTGAGCCTCTTTGAGAGAGACTTGCTTCAAGTGTTATTGCTATACAGTTTGTACTGTGGATTTGCTATTGACAGCTGTTGTTTAAGCTGTGGTTACTGCTTGAATTGAAGCTGATAATTGGTTTATTGACCTGTATTTTTCTGGAACTTTCTGTGAATAAATTACTGAATTTTTGTAAGTTTGGCCTTTCATTCCCGGACAACTCACGAACCCTCAAGTACGCAACAATATAAATCCTTTTTCGGCAAGCTTAAAGGCAAAGGTAGATTCCTTTACGTTAATGTTACAAATGTAAAGAAATTTTACATCTGCATTAATACTTAGCTAATGGCTTTGTTCTCACACATTGCATTATTTACGTCGCTATTCTGTTTTCAAGAAATTTAATTTTCAACTAGAAAAGGGTTTTATTCAATCTACCTAAAAATTTTAAGCTAGATTTATTGGTCTGTAAATGTTTCAATTTTTTAAAATTCAAGCTCATAATCATTCAACAAATAGAAGTCTTAAAGATATACAATCCCAGCAATAGTGAATCAAGGAGGGGGCTATTGGGCTACACCCCCCTCCCCACCCAAGCTTAATCAAAATAATAAATTTTATTTAAAATCCATAACTGTTGTTCAATATCTTTCTTTTAAAAAAAAAATAATAATAATAATACAAACGTGAAAATGCTCTTGTGACCTTACTATGGTCAAGCACTGATAAGCCTGGCGTTGCTATGGTCAAGTCAAATATAGTTAAGTGGTAGCGGTTTTTGTATAGTTATTTCACTGTAATTTTTATTGAATTATTGAAAGTTTTGTATTGTGTTTTTGTGATTTTTATTGTCAGATGAGTAAAAATTGTAAAATGAAACTGTTTTGGCTCACATAAGCTGGAACATTAACATTAACATTAGTTAACATTGGATCATTTGGCACCGCTGAATTTCAATGTTATTGTTACGAATTTAATAAATTGTATGATTTGGCGAGATTTTGGTGACAAAACTTGCGACTTAGCAATGAAATTTGTGATTTGGCGGCAAAATTTGATAGTTGGCGACGAAATTTTTGACTTGGCGACAAAATTCGTTGTCTGACGGCAAAATTTGGAGAGCTTGGCGATGGAGAAAGGCAGCTTTGGCGTCGTCATATTTTCTTTCCACGCAAAAACATCATACCTCTTCACAGATCAATATCTTGTTTCGACAAGATAAAAAGTCAAAGGAAGCTGTAACGTATTACTCTCAATTGTAAATTTTATATTCTTGCCTAAACCGACATTCTAAACTATTTACCACAAACGATATTTGTATTAAGATTGACGTATTATTATAATTTTATATTTTTAAATGATTAATTAAAGCGTTTAACATGGATTTTAATTAACACACTTTTATTAACTTGATATAATGCAACTATTAATATATGTAACGGAATTTTGCAATTCAATTTTCGGCAACTTCTTGTCGTCCGAAGGACCTGAAATTTTGCACACGACTTCATAATCAATGACAATACTAGATACAAGTATTTGCAGGCACTTTTCCCATCAGGGGCAAACAAAAAGTCTACACTTATACAAAACTATCGTATGTGACACAGTATTTGGATGTATTTGTATAATGTCGAGTGACAACAATTATTATTATTATTTTTTTAATAAAGATTTAAAAGTATGTAATAGTTTTCTAAAACCTTTATTAGTTCACTTTTCAATAAAAGAGTGTTCTTAATTTTTGTTTTTAAATGGCATAATTTTATTTATCAAAATAAGGGAATTCGAGTAATGAAATACTTTAATTTAAATTTAAGTTTTTATGAAAATAAACTTCAACGTAAAATTCATTAAAATCGTACCCAGTGCATTTGTCAAAGGGATAATACCAAAATGTCCCCAAATTTATTACTTTTTCTACCATGACAGTTTAATTCGTTTAGCATCGATTTACACGATTTTTTTTTAACGATGACATTTATTTTTTACATTATAGCATCTATGTCATAATAAAAAGCTAAGTCTAAATCTGCTTAGCCCTAAGATATAGGGCAGTTCCTTGTTTGTAAACAAACATCTCAACTTTTATGAGTGGTTGGCAAAAAGGCTTGGGAAAAGCATAGCGATGGCGATTACTTGATTACTACCAACGGAAAATCAATGGTGGGCGGGGCGCGGGAAAGTCGGGCGCGCTTTTTTGCCAACCACACGACGTCACGAGGAAATGCTCTATATTGATTTTATTTACATATTTATTTATTTATTTATTAACTTTTATTTTATTTGTTTAAAATCACGAATAAAATTTTATTTCTCTTTTCTCACTACGAGTACATTTTTGTAATTGTGACGTCATATTTTCCGTTAAATTAAACTTTTTTTTTTTTTAATCATGTTATTATATTGTTTAAAAACATGATTAAAATTTTATTATATTTTCAGTTATCTTTTTTATTATCGTTTGCACGTGACATACGCATCAGATTATAAATTTTTTGCAATGAAAGCTATAGAAAATGTCGGCTTCAACACACGAAAAATCACTTTTTAGCTTGTAACTTCTAAGCGATTGAAGCTATCGAAAAAGTTTAAATACAAAAATTGATCTTTAGAGTAAGGCGGTAATTCGACTGATTTGAAATTTTCCCCTATTTTCAATATTAAAGAAATTATGGGCAAAGGAAAATTTCCACCCCCCACCATTTCCACCCCCTTTGAGCTGGATACCCTATTTACGAACTTGACCGAGATTTTTACTGTCCTGACAACATATCCTGAGCTGGTTAAATTTAAATAAAAATTACTCCAGTTATCGTGTTCACAACTTAACATGGGAAAAAGCGTTATACATATATATATATATACCTATATATATATATATATATATATATATATATATATATATATATATATATAAACTTTTGAACGGAGGGTGGTTTTGGGTTCTAGGGGTCATGATCGGTGAAGATATGAAGAAATTTTCCAGAAGTCGTGTCATGAGAACCGTTGCAATAGGTAGATCTCCTATAAGGAATCTACCTAATATGTAAAACGCTTTTTCCCATGTTAAGTTGTGAACACGATAACTGGAGTAATTTTTATTTAAATTTCACCAGCTCGGGATATGTCGTCAGGACAGTAAAAATCTCGGTCGAGTTCGTAGATGGGGTATCCAGCTCAAAGGGGGTGGAAATGGTGGGGGGTGGAAATTTTCATTTGCCCATAATTTCTTTAATATTGAAAATAGGAAAATACTTCAAATCAGGCGAATTACCGCCTTACCCTAAAGAACAACTTTTGTATTTAAACTTTTTCGATAACTTCAATTGCTTAAAAGTTACAAGTTAAAAAGTGATTTTTCTTGTAATAAAGCCGACATTTTCTATAGCTTTCATTGCAAAAATTTATAATCTGATGCTTATGTCACGCGCAAATGATAATAAAAAAATCACTGAAAATATCCGCGTTTGTAATGATCGATAGATGGCGCTCTCTGAACTGCAGTTGGTAGTAAATATAACAGTCACGTGTATTTATTATTCTTCTTTCTCCGCCATTTCATCATGGAAAGTCGATTGCATAATATGATGATATGCAGTGGTGTGATAATTTCACCTTAGCCCAACAGAGGGCGAGCATTTCATTACAATCGCGGATAATAAAATTTTAATCATGCTTTTAGACAATATAATAATCTGATTAAAAAAAGAAAAAAAAAAAAAAAAGTTTAATTTAACAGAAAATATGACGTCACAATTACAACAATGTACTGATAAAAATGAAAGAAAATTTTATCCGTGATTTTAAACAAATAAAATAAAAGTTAATAAAAAAATAAGTAAATAAAATCAAAATATCTTTGGGCTAAGCAGATTTAGACTTAGCTTTATGACATAGATGCTATCCGCGTTTGTAATGATCGATAGATGGCGCTTTTTCAGCTTTTGTTTTAGTAAATATAATAGCCACGTGTATTTATTATTGTTATTTTTGTTATTCTACTTAATATTCGTACTATAATTTCTCCGACATTACATCACGGAAAATTGATTGCTTTTTGAAAAAATATTTCAGTTTATTCAAAGTTGGATCGGAAGTAGATTTTTAACTGAAATTGAACAAATATTAGTTTCAAATCATCTGATTAATTCTTTACTTCCATTAGCCGAAGCAACTGAAATTTCAAATTTCTGATTTGGAAATAAATGGAAGCTTAATTCTGGATTTCTTGATCCTTTGGATTTACACTGTAGCACACAACAGTATGTGTTACCTTTTTTACCGGATTTTTTCATTTTTATTCAATAAATATATGTGAAACTAAACATCGGCAAACAATGGCGGCTTGATGAAAGCCGAATTAAAGCATGTTAATTGTAATTTCACCTTAGCCCACCAGAGGGCGAGCATTTCATTACAATCGCGGATAATGTAAAAGATAAATGTCATTGTTTAAAAAAAAAAATCTTGTAAATCGATGCTAAACGAATTAAACTGGCATGGTAGAAAAGGTAATAAATTTGGGGA
Source organism: Salticus scenicus (assembly GCA_963930645.1). Taxonomy (NCBI): domain Eukaryota; kingdom Metazoa; phylum Arthropoda; class Arachnida; order Araneae; family Salticidae; genus Salticus; species Salticus scenicus. The sequence continues at coordinate 69,873,566 of OZ005655.1, read as the reverse complement.
CATTTAGGTATCCGTTTAACAAGTGAACTAGGGACGATTTTAATGAATTTTCCGTTGAAGTTTATTTTCATGAAATTTAAATTTAAATTAAAGTATGTCATTACTCGAATTCCCTTATTTTGATAAATAAAATTATACCACTTAAAAAAAAAAAATAAATAAATAAAGAACATTCTTATATTGAAAAATGATCTAATAAAGGTTTTAGAAAACTATTACATACTTTTAAATCTTTATTAAAAAAAATTAATTGTTGCCACTCGACATTATACGAATACATCCAAATACTGTGTCACATACGATAGTTTTGTATAAGTATAGATTTTTTGTTTGCCCTTGGAACCTGCCCCTGATGGGAAAAGTGCCTGGAAACACTTGTATCTAATATTGTCATTGATTATGAAATCGTGTGCAAAATTTCTGGTCCTTTGGATGACAAGAAGTTGCCAAAAATTGAATTGCAAAATTCCGTTACATACATTAATAGTTGCATCATATCAAGTTAATTAAAGTGTGTTAATTAAAGACCTTGTTAAATGCTTTAATTAATCATTTTAAAATATAAAATTAAAATAATACGTCAATCTTAATACAAATATCGTTTGTGGTGAATAGTTTAGAATGTCAGTTTAGGCAAGAATTTAAAATTTACGATTGAGAGTAATACGTTACAGCTTTCTTTGACTTTTTATCTTGTCGAAACAAGATATTGGTCTGTGAAGAGATATGAGGTTTTTGTGTGGAAAGAAAATATAATGACGCCAAAGCTGCCTTTCTCCATCGCCAAACTCGCTAAATTTTGTCGCCAAGTCAAAAATTTTGTCGTCAACTATCAACTTTTGCCGCCAAATCACAAATTTCATTGCTAAGTCGCAAGTTTTGCCATCAAAATCTCGCCAAATCATACAATTTACTAAATTCATAACAATTAACATTGAAATTATCGGTGCCAAATGGTCAAATGTTAACTAATGTAAATGTTAATGTTCCAGCTTATGTGAACCAACACAGTTTCACTTTAAAATTTTTGAACAGTTGAAATTTTTGAACTTTACAAAATCTGACAATAAGAATCACAAAAACACAGTACAAAACTTTCAATAATTCAATTAAAATTACAATGAAATAACTATCCAAAAACCGCTATCACTTATCTGTATTTGACTTGACCATAATAACGCCAGGCTTACCAGAACTAGTAAGATCACAAGTGCATTTTCACGTTTCTATTACTTTTTCTTTTAAAAGAAAGATATTGAACAACAGTTATATGGATTTTAAATAAAAATTATAATTTTGATTAAGCTTGGGTGGGGAGGGGGATGTAGCCCAATAGCCCCCTCCGGGATTCACCATTGCTGGGATTGTATATCTTTAAGGCTTTTATTTGTTGAATGATTGTGAGCTTGAATTTTAAAAAATTGAAACATTTACAAACCAATAAATTTAGCCTAAAATTTTAAGTAGAATGAATAAAACCCTTTTGTAGTTGAAAATTAAATTTCTTGAAAACAGAATAGCGACGAAAATAATGCAATGTGTGGGAACAAAGCTATTGGCTAGGTATTAATGCATATGTAAAATTTCTTTACAATTGTAACATTAACGTAAAGGAATCTACCTTTGCCTTTAAGCTTGCCGAAAAGGGATTTTATTATTACCATAAAATAACACTAATCCCGGACTAAGTTTTGTTTTAAGACTAATTTAGAAAAATTTTAAGACTAAAATTTTTCTAATTTAAGACTACACTTCGCGACAAAAAGATATGAACAAAGTTTTTTTTTTTTTTTTTTTTTTTTTAATTTTTGAATATGACTATCTTGAATATGAATATTTTGAATATGATTCAAATATTTAATATGTTTTTGATACGATAAAACTTTGTTATGATAATAAATGATAAGCACAATTTAGATGCTATTTAATGAAAAATTTAAAAAAACTCGTTGTTCCTATCTTTTTGTGGCGGAGTGTAGTCTTAAATCAGAAAAATTTTAGCCATAAAACTTTTCTAAATTAGTCTTAAAACAAAAATTAGTCCGGGAATAGTGTTATTTTATGATAATAATAAATGATTTAGATAATGTTATTTTATGAAATATCAAAGAAAAAAAACCTTTGTACCTACCTTTTTGTCGCGGGGTGTATATAAAATAATTTACATATGAAATTCAATAACATTATTTTTTTGTTAAAATTCCAAACAATAATGTGTTGAGTCCTCAGTAGTCAGATACCTTCCTTTCTCCTTCCCCAAGTAATCCAATGGGATTTTTGTGGCTTTGTATTTTCCGGATGTCTCTTTCAAAATTAAAGTTTTTAGAATTCTTTTTTCTAATTCCACTCTTTGAACATGCCACTTTTTTTCTTACTAAGCAATTTTTTTTTTAAATAAATTTCAATATTTTATTTCATTAAGCAAACTTAAGGATATAATTTTCAATCTTAAAAAGAAACATTTAAATTGTATTTAAAAAAAAAAAAAAATTGCTTAGTAAGAAAAAAAAGTAGCATGTTTAAGGAGTGGAATTAAAAAAACAGAATTTGAAAAACTTTATTTTTGAAAGAGTTATCCGAAAAATACAAAGCAACAGAAATCCCATTGGATTACATGGGAAAGGAGAAAGGAAGGTACCTGACTACTGGGGACTCTTAAGGTGAATTTTATCATTTAAGTTCATTGAATTTTTTATTACTCATCCCAATTAAGAAATGATCTATAATATTAAATGAACAATAACTAAACAAGTTTCAAAAAAAGATTTGGAGGTAACAGGTAATATGTTAAACATTGCGCTCTCTTTATTTTCCACAAATCAAAACTTATTACTTTATGAACAAAAGCTTCCTTTTTATCCAGAATGCCATAAAACTTCCAATAAGACCTAGTAGTAAACATTCCATAACATATTTCATTAACTCATAATGCCTCGTGACACATAGACTTTAATACTTTGTCATTAGATTTTGTCTTATCTTCAATCCGAATAAAAAATAATGTTAGCTTCAGATGATGTAGTTAAAGCCTTTTTCCAAAAGGAAAAAATGGATTTTTTAGCAACGATTGCAGGTTACAAAGATCAGTGTTTCCTTCTTTTATTATGTGTTTCATTCTTTTATTATGAATGATACTTAACTTATAATGAGGGCTACCAATCGACTTGTACCACTTTATTAATTTTTTGGAAATTACTATTTCAAAATAAACAAATAAATAAATAAAATAAAAATAAAATTTATATTACATTTTCGCAGGTAAATCTGCATTTTGTCTATATGAATTTATTATAAATTTTATTTTGTAGCAAGAGTGGTACGAAAATAATGTTAAAAAAAATCGCCTTTGGCAGCCTTTAATATAACCATAATGCAAACTAACAATGTTTAAAAATTACTTTTAAAAAATCTTTCATTTCAATTTAAGTATGCATGTTTCGGAAATAAAATTTGATAAAAATTGTACACAATCTCAATATTACTACAAACTTAATGGCATATACCATATATATGGGGGGGGGGGGGGTTGATGATAAAAATTCCTTTTCATTAATTTGAAAAATAATACGTATACACTGTGATTTTTTCTCTATAGTATAGAACAATATTGAGGCAGACTACTGGCAACAACTATGCAGAGAAATGTTACCAGATGTAACTGTGTAACTATACACGTTGTGCTATGGTTACACAGGAACAGCTGGTAACTTTTCTCTTAATGGTTGTGGTATTTCTCTACATGGATGGCTGCCTCTAACATAGTGTTTTTACGGTGTATTACCTGGTTACTACGGGAAAATTCAAAGATATCATGATTAGATTGGACAGTTTTAGATCTCGGAAATAAAAGTTTTACAAACGGGATACCAATTTCTTTTAAAATCACTTTTATATGCCTCAGTTTGTATGCATCAGTGTGTTACTACAGGAACTATTTTAGACGTCTGCTTGGTTAAGTTAATTTTATTTCTGCTAACGATCACATTATCTCAAAAATATGTTCATAATGTGTGCAGTAGTGAGTGTAGTATGGAAATCATGTTTGCTGCACGCAAGATATTTCTTTATGTATTTTTGTACAAAAACATGAATGCATTTTACATAGATATTAAATATTCCGATCTTTTTATTCTACTTTGTTTGTGTAAAATTTTAATTATATTTAGTAAATAAACTTTCCCAGATATTTATAAAATATTTCTATTATAAATCGGGGTCTAAAAGTAGAGTTATTTTTATATATATGAGAGGACCTCTTTTAGTTCCTCATCATACTACAGTTACGGGGAACTTAGGTAGCCGTGAAAATTTTAGACCTAGGTTTCATGAATTTTTTATACGTTTTCAGGTGTAAGGAATCCGAAAATGACAAAATTTGTATGATGTTCGTCTGTAGGGTGTCTGTTAGTTTGTCAGCCCAGTTAGTTTGTTAGTCTGTGTACACGATGTCTCAAGAATAAATAGTTGCAGAGAAGTTAGATCACTTTAAAATATTACTTTCGTCACAGATAAGAACCCTATTCATTTGTAACATTCAAATTAAAAAACTTCGTCAATTATTAGAAATTTACGATTTTCTTAACACGGGTGAATAGGGCAAAATAGCACTTAAACGTGCATTAAATGGAACATTTTTACTTTAAAAATCTCAGACTCATTATAAAATATCAGTTTTGATGCCGGAATGGACATAATTAACTAAAACCATGCTACTTTGAAAATTTCACAAGTGATTGGAAATTTACAAATTTCTTAACATGCCAGTTATAAGGCAAAATTTCACATAAACGTCGATTTTGAGAGATATTTTCATCGTAAAGATATCAGAACACTCTTGAAATATTTCGTAAGACACTGGCATCAATATGATTGTCTGAGAATTTTCCAATGTAAAAATTCCGTAAGTATTGGAAATTTACCAATTTTTTAACATGGCAGAATAAGGCAAAATTTCACATAAACGTCAATTTTGAGGGATATTTCATCGTAAAGATGAAAGACCAATTTTGAAATATTATCTAGAATACTGTCAAGGATATCTTACAGTAAGAATTTCCATTTAAAAAAATTCGTAAGTTATTTTCAATTTATGATTTACATAACATGGCAAAATAGGGCAAAATTGAACATAAACGTTCATTTTGGAGATCATAAACATATCAGACAACTTCAAAGTAATATTTATGATACTTGTTTAAACATGATTGACTACAAATATCCTAATAAGAAAATTTCGTGAGTTATTCGTAGTTTAAGATTTTGTCGGCATACCAAAATTGGGCGATATTCCATATAAATATGTATTTTGAGGATTGTTGCATTGAAAATAGCAGCATGAAAACTAAATTACGAAATTGACCATAATAAAATAAATTAAAAGGTTTTAATAAAATAGATATAATGAAGAGATCGGTGGATAGTCTATTAGCCGAGGATTTCATTCTGTCAATGTCTCAAGCGTTTGGTCAAATTCATTTATCTTAACATGATTATAATATGTCCTGCACTAGGAATTTATGAGATCATATATATGATGGGAAACTATCAGAGTCCACCTATGCCAACTAGTTTATATATGAACATATATAAGAATGATATTTAATCTTTCATAGTTCATTGATAATCACTTTATAGATGTATCGACATATCTTTACTTGGTATTTTCTTGTATTACATGTAGTAGCAATAAGTTATCAACATTTCGAAACATTCGGTATATTAAAGTGGATTTAAATAATGGAAATTCTGCAAATGTGCAATTAGCGTTAAAATGTACTTTCAATTTCGCCACAAAATCATTGGCAAATGCACAGGAAAGAGTTCAATAAAAATCATTCGAGTATTGGCCTACTTTTGTTCTCTTTGGCGAAAATTAGTGGCAAGAAACGATTTATTGTACAATATATATATATATATATATATATATATATATATATATATATATATATATATATATATATATATATATACATGTATTCAGTTAAAACTGAGAAAGGTTTTACTAATTTTGGCCCGCCTGAAATAATATATTTTGTACTCTAATCTCGCCAAGCCGCCAAGTTTATAGCCAGTGCACATTTTGGTCTTGCTATCGATTTTGGCGAGTTCACGATCAAACTTGGCGAAAATTTTTAGAATAGGGTTGCTAAATTTTGGAAGCTCTAACTTCAATACGAACAAAGTTCTAGAATTTTCCGGGAAGTTTCATTGGTTTATAGCACTGAACTAAATTCTTCGAAAGTTCTATAAATGACTAACAAGGCTATACAAAAAGAAGACTTTTTATTGATGATTGTAGAATTCAAATTTCGCATACATTTGTGTGCTACTTTCTATAGGTATTACAATAGAAGTTGACACAGATGGCAGCTTTTTCGTTTCCACGAAGTTGGGCGTTGACTTAGCGTCAAATTAGGCATTGAAATGTGACAAAAAGTGGTAGTTCAGGATTCCTAAAGTTTGGAAACCCCAATAAGAGTAAGGTTCTCGAATTTTTCTTAATAATGCATTGGTTTCTAGTGCAGAAACTACCTCAAAAATTTTATAAACCATATACAATACTCTCAATAAATTCAAATTCCATCCAGACTTCGAATTTTTCGGTTGTTCCTGAATTAGCGAAATTTCTGTTCTCGCAGTGTATTTAACAATATCTGTATTAAGTTGTAGTAACAATGTCTGTAGTTGATTTCTGTAGTAAGAATGGCTATTTAATTGGATTGTTTCAAGAATATTCATCGATTATTGATTTTTGTGGCAGGAAAAATAGTTTTACTCAACTGATTTCTAATAAGGAGCATTTTCCGACTAGAACTTGCTTATGCTTTTAAGACTTTCTTTCCATTCACAAAAATGTCGACAACTTTCATAGCAATAACATTATGGGTTCTATCTATGGACTGAATATTCATTAAGTGAAGTGCATTCGTCTACTAGAACCTGCTTATGTGTTTAAGAATTACTTTTTACATGGAAAAATATGGACAACTTTCATTACAATATAATTACAGGCTCTATCTATGAACTGAATATGTATTCATTAAATAAAGTGTATTCGTCGGCTAGAACCTGCTTATGAACATTCTATACGCAAAAATTTAGACAACTTTCATAACAATATTATTACTAGCTTTGTCTAGGGATTGAATATTAGTTAAATAAAGTGCATTCGAGGAATAGAACCTTCTTATGTCTTTAAGAATTACTCTCTACCCGCAAAAGTGTCGATAACTTTTTTGACAATACCATTACGAGCTCTGTCTACCGGCTGAATATTCATTAAATAAAATGCATTTGACGGATAGAACTTGAAGTCTTTAAGAATTACATTCTACGCGCAAAAATGTCTACAATATTTATAACAGTATCATTTCGGGCTCTATCATTAACTTCTTTTCCAATCTCTATGATGATAGGTGATACATAATGGCCAAAACCTTTCCATTGTTGGTCATTATGAATATAATTTTCGTAAATATCTCCAAAAGAAATACTGTAGAAAGACCAAAAGGGAGATGCACAAATTAATATTATATCAAACCTGTATAGCAGTTTGTAACATTCTACGTCCAATCGTTTTTGAGTTACGCGAAATACACACACACACACACGTACGTACAGACGTTACAAAAAATCATGTAAGTCATAGATATCTGTATTGATATGGAAGTTGCAAGTGTACAACTAGACATTATTCCAGTCACAAATATAAATTTGCAACATTCTTTGAGCTATGCGAGATACAATATCCATTTCGCAAATCGGAATTACAATACTTCCTTATACTTTGCATAAGTACTTCTTTATTAAGTACTTTCTTATACTTTATATAAGGACATACATATATTTCATACATACATTCTTGATGTCCGTCTTCATCCCGCTGTTTTGTCAGATGCAAAATAGAAAGTTTTAAAGACAAACAAGAAAAGTAGCAGTTGTATTAAGTTTACAAACACAATGGAATGGAAACAAAAGAAGTATGATATTTCTCACGTCTTTCAAAAAGGAATATGCAAAAAAAAGACAAATATCACGTTTATGATGAAAGCACATATGCATTCGAAAGGATGTGTGAAATTTAGTGCCGCTGCTGAAATTGGTCATCCCCACACCTGATTCATGTTCTTGCCCGCTTACGAACGGAAACCACAGTAGCTCTTAGCGAAAGCTCATCCATCAGTTTTATTATTGTATCATCGAGCCGGCTGCTTAAATCTTGCAAACTGACAACTTCTGTGCGGTAAACTTCTTGCTTCAGGAAGCCCCAAACATAGAAGTAAAATTGAGTGAGATCTGGCGATCTAGGTGGCCAAGGAATTGGTCCATTACGACCAATCCATCGTGGATACTGCTGATTCAAGAAGTCCCGAACGGTATTGGAAGAATGTGCAGGGGCCCCATCGTGTTGGAAAATGATTTCCGCTCGTTGGGGTACAGGAATGACATCAAGTAATCCTGGAAGGTTATGTTTCAAAAACTCCAAATATGTATTGCTTTTCAGATGACCTTGGAACACATCTGGACCTATCAAGCGATCGCCAACCACTCCAAGCCAAACATTTAAGCTAAATCGCGTCTGGAACGATGAGTTTCGTGTTACAAATGGATTTTGTTGAGCGTAATGATGCCAGTTATGTAAATTTAACATGCCTTCCCGAGTGAAAAGTGACATCTGTCCACAGTATCGTTTTAAGGAAATGGTGTTTCTCAATATCTCGCTCTAAAAGCCAGCGGCAGAATGTTACCCGCTTTTGGAAATCTGAGCGGCATAATTGTCCTACCGGTGTGAAGTGGTATGGATGATACTGGTTTTTGCGCAAAACGTTCATCACTTTACTTTGGGAGATTCCACCTTCTCTCGCAAATATGCGTGAACTCATATTTGGATTTTTCTCCACTCGATCGAGTACGGACTCCTCAGCGGTGGCGGAGCGGCGACCATGGGCCCTTTCGTACACCCTACCGAACGACTCACTCTTCCTAAGCTTTCGATGAATTGCGCCAAATACAGCACAGTTGGGCGCACTGCGATCTGGATAACGTAGACGGTACTCTTCTTTGGCTCTCCGAGAGTTACCATCGCAAAATCCATTCACAAAATGTATATCCGGGTACTCTTCATTTGTAAAACTAAGCATATCTGTTTACAGGTTGGAAAGTATGACGATTTGATCCCTGTGATGACTTCAATTGAAAATAAAATTCGGAAGGGTAAACAAAAAGGGATAAAATTTCAATATTAATTTACAAAATTAGAAGAAAAAAAGTACTAAGGAATAACAACCAACTTGGTTAATTCGTACCAATGTAGGGAAACATACTAAGTATGAACTAAGACAGAGAAAGAAGACGTGGGAGTAGCGTGAAAAGAATCGGCCTAGCTCAGGCAAAGTCCAGAAAATGCTAAAGCAATAAGCAGCATAAAACGTAAAAGAAGCTGACGAGCTAATGAGCTGTTACAGATTTTGCCTTTTGTACCCGCAAGTGGGATACGCGCGCAGGAAGGTTGGAATATATCTGCATATCACTAAGAGTCCATATGCAGATAGTCACGAATTTGCATATGTTCCATTTTCTCACCATCGTTTCGTTTGCCGAATTTCGACGAACGTTTTCAGTTATGTATTTCCAACAAAAGCCTAAATTTCTCCTTAACTAGAACACTGATATGGTTTATTGTGGGCTCATTCTAAAGCTTGTGGAATGGATAATTTTTTGGTAAATTTGACTGATTGTAGCTTGAACGGTGTTTGTAGAATTGCCGATTAAATAATTTGGTGACAACTCTATTTTAAACTTTGCCAATGTTTTAGTGCTTGTAGCTCGCCGTCAAATTAAGGTTTCCTGATGTAAATAGTGTCACCCTATAGGATTTTTTCTGCTCTTTCCAAATATGTGCTTATTTTGCTCGTAAGTCTTTCAGAAAGCTCACAAATTTGGGTTTCTTCAGACGGGGTGGAAAAAAAACTGATTTTTCTTCTATCTACCATAACTCGGAAACGGTTAGAGATAGGACAGGGTTTCTATTTTTTTTTTATGCTCCCCATGGGCTTTTCTATCACCTCCTTTCGTTTGGCTGATTATGTCAAACTCACCCTGTATATATATATTAGCTAAAATGTAATTTGAATTTTTTCATTCTTTCTTTCCCTTTTCTCTTTTTTCTTTCACAGATCAATTATAATATATATTTAATACTGTTTAAATTAAATATCTGAGCGCAAAAAGAGAAAATAAATTTAGAAGTTTTTTTTTTTTTTTTTTTTTTTTTATATATTAAAATGCTTTTATGGTGTAGATAAATATTTAGATTGTTAATATTTCAAATATATTAAAAAAAAATGTGCTTTGTATTTCATGCCTTACTTCTACGTTTCAAAGAACAATAAAATTCTTTTTTCTAGAACTTACGTTTCATATTTTTCTATTTTATTATTATTATTATTATTTTGAAAGATATATTTTTCTCTCTGTTTTAAAAGGAATTTTTCTTTATAATTAATGAAAATATTACGTTAAAATTCCTTTATTATTTTTTTAACTTAACAACTCAAATATTTTCATGCAAATTTGCTTTCATGTTGAAGAAGACGAAAAAAATCACAAAGTGTTGAATAATTTTTTTTTTTTTTTTTGCAAAAAATTAAAAATGTTCTTCACATTTAAGATAAAAATGTTATCTACAAAGAATGTTTCATTAAACGTTCTCGTTTTATTACAATTAAAAGGTCAACAAACGTTTCTCTACTTTCATAAAACCTAGTAATTTATTATTCCACTTAAAGTGAAATGTTTGTTTTAAAATAATATTTTGCTTTGAACCCTTTATTTTTCAGAAAATAAGTGATTGAATTGAAATGTTTGAGCTAAAATGTCACACACAATTTTTAAAATTATTGAAAACTAGTTTATTTATTTTTTTTTATTTATTATTAATTTTATCATTATTATTATTATTATTTATTTATTTATTTATTTTTATTTATTTATTTATTTATTTATTTTTTATTTATTTATTTATTTATTTATTTTTTTGTAGTAAAAGATTTAAAAAAATTATTGGATGAATGTGAAAACTTTATCAATCGTTATAGAGTTAAAAAAAATAATAATAATAACTTATTAAAATAATTGAAATCACTATTGAAAATCTCCATTTCCGACATTTCATTAGCTATATAAAAACGTTTTAAATGGCTAAACCATTTTTACTTGCGAATTTAATTTCAAAATTACGTTGATGTATATAGTATATATATATATATATATATCCATACGTAACTGTAGAGCAATCAAACCACTTTAAATTAATTAAAATTATATATATATATATATATATATATATATATATATTAAGTATAAAAACTACCAATTATGATTGGCTGCAAAATATCCTGGATCCTTCTGCTTTAGGCTGCAATTAGCAACAGTGAAATACAAATGTTAATATAATTTTTTTATTATAATTACTAGTGTAACACACTACGATAGAATAAATGAGCTACATGTAACGATATGTATACCAGAAGAAGAATACAATAATCACAAATTTGTCATTCTAGACAATTATCACGCCAATATCACAAAATATATGTCAATTCAAAGCGCAGTTTCATAAATAAATTAAATTACTTTTAAGTGAGATATTACATTAAAATACATTAAAATTACATTAAATCTGTGACTAAATAAAAACAAAACAATATAACAATATATTATTGCTTTCTTCCTAACACAAAATTCTTAAAATAATAGAAAATAAAATTATAAAAAAATTATCTTATAAATATCAGTTAAATATATATATATATATATATATATATAAATAATAGATATCGTAATAAGATTAAATCATAAAAATTCATATATATATATATATATATATACCACGACACTCTGTTATAAAGACAAATTTAGACGAAGTCCCTTAGACATGTTTTTAAAGAAATTGTATCCATGAAAATAAACTACATTTGTATTGTATCAAAATGTTATAAAAGCTGCATTATTTAATAATTGTGATACGCTATATCAGAATCAGTTCCAAACAAAAGAAAGTTAATATTAGTGCAGAAAACATTCGAATGACATTCTTAAATTGCAAAAAGTCAATAAGTATTTTCTCTAATATTTAAGATAACGTACATCTAAATATAATTTTCAAATAATCTTTGACGTTTATTCTTGTAATATATATATATATATATATATATTTAATGTTGAAAAAACTTAACATTTCTAAATCAATAAATGAATAAATAAATATTATTTTGTATTATTTTATATAATAAAACACAGTAAATTTCATACAGGTTATAAAAGATGCTATTTGTCATTTTAAATGATAATGGCTTCAAACTAATATGTTTATCTCGAACTTATTATATATATTAAGTGTAACAGGTGATAATCGTTTTATATTAAACTTTTTCCAATTGCAGATTTGTAAGGCAATCCAATATGCTAAACGTACGTGATCATTTGCTTTATGTCATATGTCATCCAAAGAATTTGTTCCTGACAGAAAATGATAGCAACGTAGAAGCACGAATATAATAAAAACTGAAATTCATATTAAATGCGTATAACCTGAATCGTACGAAACTTCTAGCAACAAATAAAATTTTATTTGATATAAGATATAAAATTTATATAGTATAAAAAATTTACGATAATTTATTTACCAAATTAAAAATTATATATATATATATAGAGAGAGAGAGAGAGAAAGAGAAGAGAGAGAGAGAGAGAGAGAGAGAGAGAGAGAGAGAGAGAGAGAGAGAGAGAGAGAGAGAGAGAGATTGAAATACTCATAACAGTAGAATTTGAAGTTCGAAAATAAACAACTTGCATCACAAACGAAGTGATAAGCTAACTCAACAACAAATTTAATAGATAAAAAACACAAACTGAAACAAAATTTAAGAAAATTTATTAAAAAAAGTAATTTATGAAAGGAGGCAGGCGGTCAGACTTGTGACTTGCTTGTGGGTTTAAATTAGTTTTACGCCGAAAACACTCCCCCGGTCCTGCCATGACCGGAAAAAAAAATATTTACCTTAAGCACAAGTCACTATTCTGAAACGTAAATTCCATTAACTTAAAAACTGGCATCACTTCATTTAGATTATTATTATTATTATTATTATTATTATTATTATACTTTTGAGCAAAAGATTAATATACTGAACAGGATAATTCTGTTCAATAACATCTTGTGAACACGTAACATAACATTTATATTAGCGAAAATTTTAGAACTTGTCTTATTCTATTAATAAAAAAATGTATCTGAAAAGTGAAGAAAATGGCAAAAGCTTTATTGTATAAAAATTAAAGTTATCTCTTTTATCACAAATACTATAAATTAGTTTATTATGTCTGATTTCTAAATTAATATCTAAATAGAATTTTTTTTTCATAAATAGAATTATGAAAAAAAAGTTTTAATTTGAAAGTGTCTTGATAAAAGCTAAAATTTACTGTTTTATAAATTCCATTAAGTTTAGCTAGCAATAAATCGCCAATATATCTAAATCATTTGCATTATAATTATCAGCTAAAACTAATACCCTCCATCGGGATACCACAAATCTGTTTGTAAATAATATCACCACCATATATATAATTTTCATGAACGACAAAATTAAATAAGTAAAAAAACACTTATTAATCAAAATTCAATGTATTATACGTCCCCCCGCAAAAAAAAAAAAAAAAAAAAAAAAAAAGAACTCTTAACATTGTTGATTAGATCTGATAAATTGCATACATAAATATATATATACGCCGCAATAGCCAGAGTAATAGAATATTTAATTCCTCTGAATACCAAATAGAACAGTAAGAATTAATTTTCACCAAATTAAATTATACTGTGATTACTTTAGTTCAATTATTTAAGCAAGTAATTTTTATTAATCTACTAATTTTATTTTTTAAATTAATTTAATTTCACTTCAAGCAAACTAAGTGGAACTCATGTTAAATGTAAGCACTAAATTCCTGCAGACCAAAGTGATTAAAATCAAATTATCATTTTATAAAATTTTGAATATTTATGAAACTAAACTTATTAAATTTTTAAATTTGGCTATAATTAGTTTTTAAATTAATTTATTATTGGGAGTACAAATTAATTCGGTCCGTTTTCAATAGATGGCTCTGGCTGATTTGTTTACTGAATAATGATAGATGTTTTTGGCATTGTTAGAAAGGTTTGACCTTTGTCAACCATATTCAGTCAACGAAGCTTCGAGTTTTATACAACAACATTGGTTTTTTGAGCATTCAATATGTCGAGTTTTGTGCTAAAGAAACAACATTTGCGGGAAGTTTTGATTTTCTTTTTTAATTGGAAGAAAAGTGCCGCTGAAGCGCATCGATCGCTTGTGGAAGTTTATGGTGAATCTGCGCCATCTGATAAATCATGTAGAGAGTGGTTTCGACGCTTCAAAAATGGTGATTTTAGTGTCGAAGACAATGAGCGCCCGGGCCAGCCGAAAAAGTTCGAAGACGCCGAATTGGAGAAATTGCTCGATCAAGATCCGTGCCAAACGCAACAAGAGCTTGCAGGATCGTTGGGAGTCACTCAGCAAGCAATTTCCGTGCGCTTAAAAAAAATGGGAATGGTTCAAAAGCAAGGAAATTGGGTCCCATACGAGTTGAAACCGCGCGACGTTGGTTGTCAAATGTGGCAATTGTCGTTAAAAATTACTTGGAAACGTTGAAATGGGAGGTCCTACCCCACCCGCCGTATTCGCCAGACCTTGCTCCTTCTGATTATTGGTTGTTCCGACGGATGCATCACGATTTGGCTGGACACCGCTTCACTTCTTTCGAAGAAATTCAAGAATGGCTCGATTCATGGTTTGCGTCCAGAGAGGACTCATTTTTCAGAGATGGAATCCGAAAATTGCCAGAAAGGTGGACAAAAGTTGTGGCTACCGATGGACAATACTTTGAATAACATGTTTTTTCATTTTGATAATAAATAAAATGTTTTTTTAACGAAAAAAAAACGGACCGAATTAATTTGTACTCCCAATATTTTTTTATAAAATTTCTCATACAGTTTTCTATGAAACTAGTTTCTTGTTATATTTTATAAAAGAGTATAATGATTGCAATCGAATGCCAATTTTTCTGAAGATGAGAATAGATGAAGTCGGTTTGTCATCTAAAAAACCCCTTAACTTTAATCTGTTAATAAAAGAAACCCAGAACTTCTTCTTCCCAAGAAACATTTAATTTAATTTATGAATGTCGCAGTAAAATTAGATGATTTATTAAAACTAATAAAGAATTCTTATTTTTTAAATTTATATTCCGTTTAAAAAATAACATCACCCAATGCTCATTAAAATATATTACGCATTAATATATATCACTCAGTGCTCATTCTAATTTTTCTACTCCAATAAGTTTTCAAGCAATTAAAATATTTCAGATCACTCAATGATCATTTTAATATATAATCTAAAAGTATAATTTAAGTCGTTTCCTGTTGAATTGCATCTTGAATTGCATTGTGAAAATATGCAGATTTAAGTTCATTAAAAATTTCTAAATCATCCAGTAAATGTCTGTAATATGATAAGGAAATGCCATTTCATGAAACATTGTTAATTTGACTTAAAATATTTGTATTATATATCAAAATAAATATGGTTTTATATTTTATAAGTTTAAGGAGAAAAATCGTAAATTATGCGTAATAGAAATGAAAAACAAAAAACAAAAAAAAAACAAAAAACAACAACATATTAATAAAATTGTTCTAACCTATGCAAGGGAAAGAAAAACTCTCATTTCAGTCTCAGTGTGTTTTTGTAACGATATGCAGTTTCCTTTAATTTATCTTATCATGCAGAATGAAATATTTTTTCAGGCATGTACTGACTAGAAAATATATAGCGAGGTGCGAAATGACACGAAGAACCATTTTCTGGACTAGATATATATGTACTTCATATATTTAAATAATAATAATAATAATAATAATAATATATGAAAAAAAAAGGAATAAAAACGTGTGAGGTAGGAAATTGAAAATCAATTTATATTTTTGCAATATAAAAATTTTCACATATTCTAGATATACTCTAGATAAGAAAGGGTAAGATTTTTTAATTTTTTTAAATTACGAAAAGTATTGGACCTCCTTTGCGTTTTACAAAATCAATAGAGAGCTGTGGCGAAGAATTCAAAGTGTTTCGAGCTAATCGAGACGACAAAACATTACATGGATCATGAACGACGAACTTCAATAGTATTTTGAACAATTTGACTATTTTATCGGTAAATAAGAGTCCAGTATGATACCCCAAACAATGTCCTTGAAATTTAGGCCTGTCGATGAATTTAACAATCTCTTCAGTTTTTATTTTTTATTTTTTGTGTTTTTTGATGAATGAATTCGTGATAACATCTTTCTTGAATACTTTAATTAAAACATGCGATATTTTTTTACCTTTTTTAACAAATGACTTTCTAACAAACTACGCATGTCTATTTTATGATTCTTCTTCAAGAGCAATATTTAGCTTGACTGGTTGTAGAGTTTAAGGCTGATTGACTACGCCAGGATCCTGGTCCTATGAGTGAAATGCCCTCCGTGGGGGGTCATTCAAAAGGGTCATATTCCGTATTTATAAAAGTTTTGGAGAAAACCACGCAAAACTCCGAACGGCTAGGTCGATGAGCGCGACTTGGGATCGAACATGGCTCTTACCATCTTCCAGTTTTAAGCACAGAACCGCTCGACCACAGAAATTTTTAGATAAACAAAGCGCACATAGCCATAACACCCTGTTGCTGACGCTTGGAATATACTTCCTATTTCTTTGGAAGCTAATGCTAATATACTTGTGTGTGTCCAGATCATCTAAAATTAAAAATATTTTTCCTCCATTATAAAAACATAGAAATAAATTTACTTGGTTTTAGATATTTCTCTGCATGCTGAGTGAATGATTTTTTATGGGCAAAGGTAATAAGCTGAACCTGTCGTAATTTTACATATAGACGGATTTCTGATTCTTTTATGGACAATAATTATGCTTTACACGGTTTCCAATCTCTTTTGTGACAGTAATTTGTCGGCAACTGTTTGAGCAATCATATGTCCAGTTCGCTTGAAATTAATTTTTATCCTTCCTGTTGATTTTGCAGTAACTTGGATAGTCAGATTTTGTAGTAAATTAAACACCACAGTTTCGATTTTTTTCTTTTCAACAATTTTTGCAGGAAGTCCTCATTGTTATTAAGCGATATATATATATATATTAATGAAATCAGAATTTTGTCTATAAATTTGTCAGAAAAAAAAAAAAAAAAAAAAAAAAGCAATATCTTTAAGTTTCACACACCATGAAAGTCGAAAATGACTTCAGCAAATTTTGCCTGTGTGTGTGTGTATGTGTGTGTGTGTATCACGGTGTCTCTATGTCTGTAAATTTTTTTTTGTCCGAGTATCATGTGAAAACGGCTGCAAAGAATTCAACGGCGTTTGGCAGCAATTTAGATCTTTACCCAACTTAAAATTACATCTAGAATTACTTCACAGTAAAGAAGTCGCACATGGGAAGACTAGACACAAAAACAAATGAAATATTACCTGCGATTTAGGAATTTTCGATTTTTAAGGGAAGAGAGAGGGGGAAACTGATTTTTGGCGGGAAATTTCACTAATTCCGAATTTTTGAGTAGAACTCTACCAAATTATGGAACAAATATGCTAAAAATAAGCTATGCAACTTTCTTAGAATATTTAAATATATATATATATATATATAGGACGGAGGGGGGGGGGGGTTCGATATGGTAAAATCTGAAAACCCCTTTTAGCGCTAAATTTGTCCTGAGAAATCTATGGGAGCTGCGGTCACGAATTTTTGTACTTGCATTTATTATATGTATCCGACACCTAAAGTAACGGGATTTATTGAAATTACCTCCGTTCCCCCCCTGGGGGGAGACAGAAGGCAAAAACACATTTGTTTTGTTGAACATGCATTTTTTTAATAATTATAATTATAAATTATTTCTAATGTTTAAAATTTTGCGGCGTTTAAAAACACATTACATATTTTATTTATTTATATTTTTTTTATGTGTGTGTATGTTCACTTTTATTTTTTAAAACTACTTTTTTAGCGTACTCGTTGCATCTTATTAGAGAATATTTATTATAAAAATATTGGAAATAATGATAAGGTAAATTTAAGTTAAATTAATTAAGGTAAATTCGAATCATGACTAAGCATGAGATTATTGAAGTGAACTTCTTTTTAATCAGTTTCAAATAATCCGTAGAAGTCAATTATTTTGGATATTAAAATAAATTAAATTAATCAGTATTACATAAAATGTAAAATAAAACATAAGATTGATTTTAGAACTGAATTTGGTACCGGTTAATATACCAGTTCATTTCCTTACGTTCCTTTTCATTCGTCACAAATGAAATTAGGATAGAAAAGATAAATTAATCGTTAACCAGAGAAGAAAGAAGAAGGATAAAAGACAGAGACAATGACATCACTGAAAAGCAGGAATTTGTATTCACAAAATAACTTCTGGAAATCTAGTAATTAACAATTCAGTTCGAACGGGAAGTTAGTTCAAATGGACAAGCAAGTGAAAAAAGTAAATGATTATATATATATATATATATATATATATATATATATGTATGTATGTATGTATTAATTTTAGGATAAGTTTAGAAGACAACAGAACCTCATCTTTACTAAATTTGCATGAATAAAAAAAAAAAAAAAAAAAACCTCTTTTATGTTTTTTAACAATGATTTTGAGCAGATGAGAAAACTTGACTTGTGTGCGTTATTTATTTTAAGTAAATGAAAATAGTAAATTTACTTTTAAAAAATGAATCTGAAAGTTATTCCTATTTTAAAACTAATTTATTAAACAGCTAACTTTTATTAATAACAGCATTTTGTTAATGTATCTCAATATAATTTGATGTTTTATTTACACAGCTGTACACTGTAAAAAAAAATTTCGGTATTTTACAACAAAAGTTGCTGGCACCGCGGCTGCCAGCACAGTTGCTGTAAAATTTACAAGTTGCTGTCTTTTATGGTGCTGTAAAATTAACTGCACTTTGCTGTAAAATTCACAAATTGCTGTCTTTTTTGGTGCTGTAAAATTAACTGCACTTTGCTGTAAAATTCACAAATTGCTGTCTTTTTTGGTGCTGTAAAATTAACTGCACTTTGCTGTAAAATTCACAAGTTGCTGTTTTTAACGGTGCTGTGTAATTTACTGCAATTTGCTGTTAATTTTAAAAGTTGGTGTTTTTAATAGTGATGTGAAATTTACTGCACTTTGCTGTAAACTTCATAAGATGCTGTTATTAATAGTATACTTTATTTAAAAGTTTGTATTTACATTTAATATTTATAAATTTCGTTTGTTCAATAAAATATGTAGTCAGGCAACAATTCTCAAGGTTTTTGATAGACTGTTTTTACAGATTTGAAATCTTTAAATAGCGTTTTCTCAGTTTAGATTTTTTCATGAATTTATGATCTTCAAAATCTAAGACTTCCAAAGATATTTAAGAATATACTTAATGGGTATGGATGTTTAATAGAACTTAAAAGAATTGGGGATCGATTTTGCAGTAACTTTAAAAGAAAAATTAAGAAAAATCACCTTTTTTTTTCCTTTCTTCCCAAATTTTACCAAGCACGTTTTAACTTTTATTTATTTTTTTATTTTTTTTTAACTAATGAATAAATTTCAAAACCCATACGTAATTCTTTTTAAATTGTTTCCCTTAAACATGCAAAAAAGTTGTCAGTTCTTTCCTAAATATCTCTAAAAGTTTTAGCTGTTTGAAGATAATTCATGAAGATAATCATTAATTCATGAAAAAAAGCAGACTGAGAAAACATAATTTATAGATTTCAATGCTGAAAAAAAAAAAAAGTATTAAAACCCACAAGAATTGATACCGGAATATATATTTTAATAGACAAACCTTATAGTCCAGTTTATAATATTAAGTGGAAATATAGGCTATTATATGAAACTTACTTCAATAATAATTACAGAACTTTGGATAAACACCATAAAATGCAATAAACTCGCAACAATTTCTCGGGTCGAAAGAACTCACGATCCTTTGTCAGGCGAACAAAGTAGGCACGAGTGCTGCATTCAATAATGCCGTCAAAGGTGCCATGTCATCTTAATTCAGTTGCTGCTTCAGATTCTGAGCATTTGCTGAGCTACAAACTCTCATTTTTTACAAGTCTGTAAAATTCACTACATTTTGTTGCAACTTTTACAGGATGGTGTTCTTATCAGCGCTATAAATTTCACAACACTGCTGTAAAAACTTTCAGATGAAAAGATCGGTTTATTTCTTTTTCATCTTTCCCTCCCCCTCTCTCTCTTTTTCTTTAAAGCCATGTTAAGCCTGAAATAAAGTTTCAGAAAAAGTATAACTGGAGACATGGACTAATAATTTAAACTATTTTTGGAATGTAGTATTTTCTACTTTTCCTTACTCAATAGAGAGTTAAACCTGTTGATTTTGTATTATGGCTTAAAGATTAAAAAAACATTTTAACTTGGTTCGACAAATTTGAGGTACTCTGATTCAGGGGTGCAGAAAATGTTCAGATCTCGGAAATTTCCCCCAAACACAGTATAAATTTCCCTCAATAATGCAGAAATCTACTTTGCTATACAAAGTCACTTGTTCTATGTAATATATCTTTAAGAGAATAAGTATACAGTGTAACAAAAAAATATCGCTGTTACTGTATATTATAAGAAGTTCAAAGTAGCAAATTGTTATCTTTGACTTACATTTTTATTTTCTCTTTAAAAAATATTCAAAATTTCCCCAGTCAGTTTAAATTTCCCCCGAACATTGTTCGGGCGTATGGACATATTCTGACCCCTGCTCTGATTAAAATATCTTCAAAATTTAATACCATTTTGAAAAATAAATTTTTTATAGTATTTATTTTCTTATTGTATTTGTAACTTAATTTTTGTTTGACAAATAAATAAATAAATAAATAAATAAAATAAATAAATAAAAATAAATAAATAAATAAAATAATAATAATTATTATTATTATTTCAATGTGCTTGTTTTTTGATGCTTTTCATAAGCTTTCCAAAAACTTATTTTTCTATTCAGGAAATACTTTTAGTATTATAAAGTCTCACTTTCTGAGCTACATGCTTATAATTTGTTAACACAATTATATTACACTCTGTTTATGATTTGTCTGTTATAAATATATATCCAACTGCAGCTATCCAAATATCAGAAATCAGTTTTTTAGATGTATACCATTATGCAAGAATTTTTTACATTGGTAGAGTTCTTGCCAGACAAGTAAATTAGATGATCCAAAATGCCAGGTGGTGTGGTTCAAATATAACAAATTTTAGACAAATTAATGCGAAAAATACGTTAACATTATTAAAATTAAGTTTTACTTCATGTTTATTGATACAGATTTAAATTCTGAATCAATTATAATAAATTTTTAATACTTCTTCCGATTTTTGGTTCAACTTTTTGTATAGTTGCTGTAACCTTTCTATAATTAATTGTTCAATGTTTTTTTTTTTTTTTTTTTTTTTTTTTTTTTGGGTGGGGGGGGGGTTGACATACTTTTCTTTTTAAGTGCTATGTTTAATTTATTTTTTTTCTATTAAAAAAAAATAAATAAAAATTTTAAAAAATGCAGTTTGTTTCTATTTTTGTAACAGCAGTTATCTTTGATTGAATATTACAGATATTACTTTATAAAAATAGTGTTATTGAAAAAAGTGATTGCGCCGATCCCTGTCTTATATTTAATTGTAGAAATCACAAAATATTTTATTTATTTATTTATTTATTCTTTTTATTACGAAGTCATAAAAAAAAAATAAAGTATTTTCGCACAGATGACCTAACAATGCACCCCAGTACATCTTTGTGATATCTCTAGGGAATGTGTTCTTTATTTCTCAAGATATCTCAAGGGTGTCCTGGGGAGAACACCAGGGGAACTGCAGTGTAGGTGTGCCATCAAAATTATAAAGGTAAGAATAGGGAAATGATGTTTGGTTCTCTATGAAAACATGATTCTGCTAGGAGCAATTCACGTTTTGTTTTTCCAATGTGAATATTAGATATGTTAGGCCTACCGGAAACTTTTGTACTTTTTAATTAAAATACGTACAGCGGAAAGTTATCTTGGATAATATTTAAGGTATTCTTGTGTAACTCTCAAGATGATAATTGTTAAATAAAAATTTTCATTTTATTAATTCAAAAGAACAGAACTTTCCGGTAGACCTAATATTTTAATGACAAATTTTCTAGATGACACATTTGTTATTCCTAATCGCAAAATTGATACCAATTATTCCGAATTTAGATAATTGTCGTTACACTGACAGGAATCCTATCTATTTAATTATTCCTTGTTTATTGAAGTCTTGTAAAAAACTTTTCTTTTCTTTTTCTCTCCCCAAGAGAGAATAATTAGAAAAAAACACTGTGAGTGATCAAATTATTAGATTTATTTATTTATTTATTTATTTTTGACATTTTTTTCCGATTTTCTAAAAAAGATACTGGACGTAATGGCTTTGAACTACAGACATCTAAAGAATATTTATACTCACATGGGAATATAATTAGGGGATTAAATATAAATTGGAAAAAATCACAAACACTTTGGATAACCCTGTATCATAAAAAAGTTACAAATGTCTTGTAATTTTAATACATTGTTGTACTTATTATGTTCAATATTTGCATGTAATTTTTGTGTGGAATCGCACAATTTTTTATGCAGGTTAATTTATAATTAACGTTTTAAAAATTCTAAACAGAAAAATTTACCGAAAAAAATAATAACAAGAAGGAATTTAAACAAAATTTTAGAAAAGATGCTGAAAACTTGACAAAACATTACAGATACATTGCTATGAAACATAAAATTCACATGTTTGATATTCGCTGATATATGAACATTTATATATACATATATATATTTACTGCGCATGTTCCAAAAGAATATCTGTAATTTGTACTTAAGAATTCTTGCATACATAAAAAAAAAAAAAAAAAAAAAAAAAAAAAAATCTGTACTTTGTAATTAAATTCTCATACACACCTTAAAAAAAAAAAAAAAAATAAAAAAATACAACGGCAAAGAATTATTTATTTATTTTTAATTGATGTGATAAAAAAAATTTATTTTCTTTCCCCAATATAATATTCTGATTTACATTATACATATGCATATATGTAAATAAAATGTTTATATTTGAATATTTATATTTTTAGTTATTTCAAGCTAAAAATAAACATTTTTTTTTTTTTTTTTTACTTTTTTCAGATTTATCACAAAGTTTTACAAACAAGAAAAACGACTATTAAATGATACATCTTGCTAATGAAAAATAAATTTTTTGAAGCATGTATTATTTCAGATTTTCACATATTGACAACTATACTTATTTTTAATTTAAATATTTTGCTTTTCGAAATTTGCAAAGAAAGAAAAATAGAAAAATATATAGATGTCATTAAAATGTAATTTTTCCTGTAGCATTATATATAAAAATAATTATTAGAATATAAAATCATTTTAATAGTTAAATTTATTATAACGATTTTATTTCAGTTAATGCCACTTAATGTATTTTCACTTAATGTCTGAGAGAATGTTTCGATGTATAGTTTCTTAAAAGAAAAATATGTTTTATTAATAATGTGTATCAGCAATTAAAAGAGAAGTATTCATTTCAAATGGCAATAGCAAAGTAAATTAATTTTTCACTTATAACTATACTACAAAGTAATTTTCTTAACCTATCGCTTTATTAACGACAGAATTTTTTATGTTATATACACATTAATAACAGTTATATATAAGACACAAAAAATAATCAATTTACTTATAAATTTTAAAATTTAGGAATTAGTTTAAAATATTTTTAATCTTTAATAATGTAACATAAAAATAAATAAAATAAAATAAATATAGAACTTTTAAGCTCTTGTTGTTTGTTGATTTATTCATGTATTTTTCCTAATGTTTGATCATAAGCAACTTCCTGATGCCTAAAACATTTAATTGTATTATTAAAATACGATATATAATATTACAATTCATTATTATAATATAATATCCATGATTTACTTAAAATTACCAGTATATTTTAAATAATTCACTTTCAGAATTTTTCTCATAAAATGTGAATTATGCAGAAAGTAAAATTTGTGTATATTTTGCAAAAATTTAACTTAAATTATTCGAAAAAAATATTACTTTACAACTGCAGTTTTAATTAATGTACATTCATATTTGAATAAATTGTTGTTTAAAAAAATATCATAGGCATGTTGCTTATGTGCTGTAATTTATATATGTAATTATTAAACAAAAGAATAAAGGGGAAAACTACATTACACAATATTACACAATATGTAAAGAAATAAAATAAAAATAGATACAATTTGTTTATTTGTAGCTTTTATTTATTTATTTATTTTTATTTATTTATTTATTTATTGGTAGAAGTATTAAAAACGAAAAAAAAAAAAAATTATACATTATAAATTGTTTGAAAAATGCTGATAAAAATATTAATTTTAATTATATTGTGGATAATTAAAGTAAAATAATTATGATTCAACAATAATTTGCTTATTTATAATACGTATTCTACACATAATAGTCTTACAAATCTTTATGAATTTTTAGTTAAATATATATTTTAGTAAAAACTTAATACAAAAATCGAATGAAATTTATTCGTTTGTAGTATTATTTATATACATACGTATATATGCAAAACTTCAGTATGAACTAACTAAATATATTTATGAAAGTATTACATTTTATCCTATCAAAAAACAAAAAGTATATTTAAATGATAAACAAGTTGCTTATTTGTAGTATGAATATATAGATAATGAAAAATATATATATTATTTATTTATTTTTAAATGTTACGTTATTAATGATTAAAAATATATTAAACAAATCCCTAAATTTTAAGTTCTATCGATAAGTTAAGAAAACATTTGTGATCAGTTATAAGAGAAAAATAAAAATAAACTTACTTTGCTGTTGTCATTCGGAAATAATCCTTTAATTTTAAATAGCCCTTTGAAGCATCTTTAAAAAGTGTGCATACAATATATATATATATATATATATATATTTTTTTTTTCTTTTCTTTTAATTCCACTAAAAATTAAAATATAATCCATTTGCACGTGTAGCAGTTTTGAAACTACACGCTATTCTGAGATTCTGACCTCTGACTGAATCGAGCTGACTACCCGAAGTTTGATGAAGTCAGTATCTTTGTCAGTAGGGTAGGGGGGAAAGAAGTGGCCTTGTATATCGAATATCACGGCTTACCTCGCGGCCAGTTGAGATATAGAACATCTGCTACAAACCGCAAAATTCCGTCTAAAGTCCAAAGGAAGTCACGTTGCTATTGGTTACGAGCGGTAGAAATAAATTTTTACAAAATTAGGTGCTGTATATTTATTTAATGATGCCAGTGCTTGGAAAAAAACTGCAGAAAGTGCAGGAAAAATTACAACATTTTTTTACAGTGTACCTTTTTTTTTTTTTCTTATAAAAGGAATGTAAATTTACTAGAGGTGCATTTTGCACTTCATTCAATCAAAATAATGCACCATTATAAACTGCTACGTGTATGCTAAAATGTTTAGAAATGTCTGCATACATAAAAAAAAATTTAAACATTATTTCTACTCATAAAATTTAATTTTTATGTCGTTAAATTTTAAATTATATAGCGTAATTTATTTTTT
The DNA here is from genome assembly GCA_963930645.1 of Salticus scenicus. Taxonomy (NCBI): domain Eukaryota; kingdom Metazoa; phylum Arthropoda; class Arachnida; order Araneae; family Salticidae; genus Salticus; species Salticus scenicus. The sequence continues at coordinate 69,847,711 of OZ005655.1, read as the reverse complement.
ATGAGTCACGATAAAATATTAGTTCATAAAATGATATTTACTAACAAAATCTCGATAAATGACTTCAAGCGCATTGCATCACACAAATATCTTCGTTAACTCCATTTTTTTAAAAAATAATATAATGTTTGTTAATTCATTATGAATAAACAGATTTTATTATTATTATTATATTATTATTATTATTATATTATTTAAATTCATTAAAATATGATCACATATCAACAGGTTTTTAAATTAAATACCAATATTAATTTCATAACTTACATATTTAGATATAGATATAAATAAACTAAATTAAAAAACTTGCATACAATATGGTAAAGTTATTTTCTAACGCATAAGAGTCACTTATCCATAATTAATTCCAAAGTTTTTCGAAAATATAATGTATCATACAATTTACATCATAATAGAATAATATATTTAATGTTAATTAACTAATTATAGCGATTTAATGGTTTTTCTATATTATATTGTTTTTTTTTAGGATTACAAGTAAAATGGTTATATATATACACACACATATATATATATATATATATATATATATATATATATATACATATATATATATGCATATACATGTAAGGGCGTAAGGAACGCTCTTTTATTAGACCGCAGTCATGGTCGAAGAAGGCATTAGCAACACGAAACTCAGTACCATCGAACTTATCTATTATTTCCATTTCGCTGGGATCTTCCAGTGAAGTAGCAGAGGCCAGTCCAAAAATTAATATTTAACATATTCAACATTGTGAAACTTTATTTAACCCATTGTGCCCTTTTATTAGAGAGCAGTCATGGTCGAAGAAGGCATTAGCAAGACGAAACCCAGTACCATCGAACTTATCTATTATTTTCATTTCGCTGGGATCTTCCAGTGTAGCAGCAGAGGCCAGGACAAAAATTAATATTTAACATATTCAACATCGTGAAACTTTATTTAACCCATCATGCTCTTTTATTAGAGAGCAGTCATGGTCGAAGAAGGCATTAGCAACACGAAACCCAGTACCATCGAACTTATCTATTATTTTCATTTCGCTGGGATCTTCCAGTGTAGCAGTAGAGGCCAGGACAAAAATTAATGTTTAACATATTCAACATCGTGAAACTTTATTTAACCCATCGTGCTCTTTTATTAGAGAGCAGTCATGGTCGAAGAAGGCATTAGCAAGACGAAACTCAGTACCATCGAACTTATCTATTATTTTCATTTCGCTGGGATCTTCCAGTGTAGCAGCAGAGGCCAGGACAAAAATTAATATTTAACATGTTCAACATCGTGAAACTTTATTTACCCCATCATGCTCTTTTATTAGAGAGCAGTCATGGTCGAAGAAGGCATTAGCAAGACGAAACTCAGTATCATCGAACTTATCTATTATTTTCATTTCGCTGGGATCTTCCAGTGTAGCAGCAGAGGCCAGGACAAAAATTAATATTTAACATATTCAACATCGTGAAACTTTATTTAACCCATCATGCTCTTTTATTAGAGAACAGTCATGGTCGAAGAAGGCATTAGCAACACGAAACTCAGTACCATCGAACTTATCTATTATTTTCATTTCGCTGGGATCTTCCAGTGTAGCAGCAGAGGCCAGGACAAAAATTAATATTTATCATATTCAACATCGTGAAACTTTATTTAACCCATCGTGCTCTTTTATTAGAGAGCAGTCATGGTTGAAGAAGGCATTAGCAAGACGAAACTCAGTACCATCGAACTTATCTATTATTTTCATTTCGCTGGGATCTTCCAGTGTAGCAGCAGAGGCCAGGACAAAAATTAATATTTAACATATTCAAAATCGTGAAATTTTATTTAACCCATCGTGCTCTTTTATTAGAGAGCAGTCATGGTCGAAGAAGGCATTAGCAAGACGAAACTCAGTACCATCGAACTTATCTATTATTTTCATTTCGCTGGGATCTTCCAGTGTAGCAGCAGAGGCCAGGACAAAAATTAATATTTAACATGTTCAACATCGTGAAACTTTATTTAACCCATCATGCTCTTTTATTAGAGAGCAGTCATGGTCGAAGAAGGCATTAGCAAGACGAAACTCAGTATCATCGAACTTATCTATTATTTTCATTTCGCTGGGATCTTCCAGTGTAGCAGCAGAGGCCAGGACAAAAATTAATATTTAACATATTCAACATCGTGAAACTTTATTTAACCCATCATGCTCTTTTATTAGAGAACAGTCATGGTCGAAGAAGGCATTAGCAACACGAAACTCAGTACCATCGAACTTATCTATTATTTTCATTTCGCTGGGATCTTCCAGTGTAGCAGCAGAGGCCAGGATAAAAATTAATATTTAACATATTCAACATCGTGAAATTTTATTTAACCCATCGTGCTCTTTTATTAGAGAGAAGTCATGGTCGAAGAAGGCATTAGCAAGACGAAACTCAGTACCATCGAACTTATCTATTATTTTCAATTCGCTGGGATCTTCCAGTGTAGCAGCAGAGGCCAGGACAAAAATTAATATTTAACATATTCAACATCGTGAAACTTTATTTAACCCATCATGCTCTTTTATTAGAGAACAGTCATGGTCGAAGAAGGCATTAGCAACACGAAACTCAGTACCATCGAACTTATCTATTATTTTCATTTCGCTGGGATCTTCCAGTGTAGCAGCAGAGGCCAGGACAAAAATTAATATTTAACATATTCAACATCGTGAAATTTTATTTAACCTATCGTGCTCTTTTATTAGAGAGAAGTCATGGTCGAAGAAGGCATTAGCAAGACGAAACTCAGTACCATCGAACTTATCTATTATTTTCATTTCGCTGGGATCTTCCAGCGTAGCAGAGGCCAGGACAGAAATTAATATTTAACATGTTCAACATCGTGAAACTTTATTTAACAACGACATGAAAAAAAGAAATCTTCTCTAGGGATGTATACATTTTTGTACTAGGGAAATCGACAAGAGAGTACGGGTCTTTTTCCCCTATGTGACGATATGTCACGAGATTAAAAGTGCGTAGAGATGTGCCGATTCTTCACTCCGAGACTTTGCAGGACTTTAGTCTGGAGGGAAAAAGATCAATTTGAAAGAAATACGTTAAAACAATAATAATATTAAAAAAAGTCCATACAATACGATACGATAAATTTTTAACGAGTTAAATTTATGCATACGCATTTAAATCAAGTTTATGTATGCGTATTTAATTCGAAAACTTCTTTAAACAGTAATAATAAATATAGTAAGATAAAAAGAAAAAAAAAAAAAAAAAAAAAGAAATGCGCATTTTACTCAACATTAAAAACTCTAAAAGTTTAAATCTTTAAGAATATTGTGAAATAACTTATACTTTTTTAAAAATACTAACATGTATGTTAGGTATGTTTAACGTTTGATAAAATTTGTTATATAATACAATTTTATATTCTTATAAAGAAATTTAATTATGCGACTTTTTTAAAATGTATGAAATCAGAAATTGTGGCAGTTGCTTTATTCCGTAAAATTCGAAACGAATATAATATAGTCGAGCATAGGCTGTTAAACACACACAAGTTAAAAAAAAAAAAAAAATAATAATAACGAAATGGGGATGGGTATGGGTATGGGAATATTTACAGGAGTTTATTACAAATTCTACTGTTTTCTTTCTTTCTTTATTTTTTTTAAGAGTTGCACGCACTTGGTAATAACAAGTTTTAAAGGCAGTCTTCCTTCTTAAAGTAGTAAATTTTTATCTAATCGATACCGCTGTTTTGATTTAGTTACCATTTAAGGACTTTAAGAACTATTTTTTGATTTCTTTAAAATTTGTAACAATGGTCACTGATAGCCACCCTAGAAAAAGATAAAATAATATATTTGTGTATTCTTCTGTGAAAGCACCGTCATTTGTATATTTAGCGGATTTCTTTATATGTTAGAAATGTCTTGAAATGAGTGATAAAAGAATATATGAAATGGTTCATTCTTCCGATAGCAATATTTTTGGATCTTGCCGTGTGTATGAGCTCTGAAATGGACGAAAAATTGATTTTCTAGTGCAAATTTACTGATATTAATAAAATAATTTGGTTTAAATTTATTGTTATTTACAATATAAAGTTATTTACTATTTATCTAGATTATACTCATATATACACTGATGGAAAAAAAAATCCCAACACCAGGAAGGAGCTGTGCTAGATAAACGAAATTTGGTAGGCGTGTTTATACATCTGAAAGATGACGTCGATTCAAATTTCGAGCTACGCGCATAAGTGTGGCGCTAGTAGCGACATTATGAACATGCAAATGAGGTTTGCTTTAAATAAGCGCTGTAAGGTTCGTGATCGTTATTTATAGTTGGGATTTGACGTAGTGGGTTAATGTTAATCAAGGATGCCTCTAAGAAGACGAAGAAGCCATTATCAACAGCTCACTGAGTTTGAACGAGGTCGTGAAGTAGCGCTACGAGAAGGTGGGTTTTCTTTCCGCGATATTGCAGAAAGACTTGGCAGGAATGTATCCACTGTGCATGAGTGTTGGCAGCAGTGGTCAAGGGAAGGTACTGCCTCAAGAAGACCGGGTTCCGGGCGGCCACGTGGCACTACTGAGAGGGAAGACCGCCGTGTTCGGCGTATGGCTGTGGCTAATCGTACTGCGTCTGCAGCTGAAATTCGAGCTGCAGTTGGCACCACAGTGACACAACGAACTGTTACAAATCGGTTACTTCAAGGACAGCTCCGAGCCAGACGCCCTGTAGCGTGCATTCCACTGACTCCAAACCACTGCCGTTTGCGACGAGAGTGGTGTCAAGCTAGAGCTCATTGGAGGACGGAGTGGAGATCTGTTGTGTTTTCTGATGAAAGCCGGTTCTGCCTTGGTCGCAGTGATAGCCGTGTGTTGGTTAGAAGGAGGCCAGGTGAACGCCTGCTAGCGACCTGTCTGCGGCCTAGACACACAGGGCCTACTCCTGGAGTTATGGTTTTGGGAGCAATTTCGTATGACAGCAGGAGCACTCTCGTGGTTATCCCATGCACCCTGACTGCAAATTTGTACGTCAGTCTAGTGATACAACCCGTTGTGCTGCCATTCATGAATAGCATTCAAGGGGGTGTTTTCCAACAAGATAACGCTCGCCCTCATACCGTTGTTGTAACCCAACATGCTCTACAGAGTGTCGACATGTTGCCTTGGCCTGTAGATCACCAGATCTTTCTCCAATCGAGCACGTATGGGACATCATTGGACGACAACTCCAGCGTCATCCACAACCAGCATTAACCGTCCCTGCATTGACCGCCCAAGTGCAACAGGCATGGAACTCCATCCCACAAACTGATATCCGACACCTGTACGACACAATGCATGCACGTTTGCATGCTTGCATTCAAAATTCTGGCAGTTACACCGGTTACTAATGTACCAACATTTCACATTTGAAATCTGTGATCTTGAAATCATCTACCTGTGATCTTGAAACTTTAATCAATTAAATATGTTACAATTAAATATGTTAGACAAATGTATTGCTGAAATTTCATTACTGTACAATAATTTTTTCTTGGTGTTGGGATTTTTTTTTCCATCAGAGTATTTATATAAAACTGCCATAATTTTGCTAATCATATTAGAGTTAATTTGGTAGTAAATCGGCAAATCCATTTAAAAAAAATATCATATTGCTGAGAGGGAAACCTCAAACTAACGAAAATTGTGTATAAAAGACGTACAACTAGTGTAATGAGACGCACAAAAAATGTCAACGTTGTAGTATATCTCGATATCTGTAGAAAAGGGTATGCCAACACTAATATTTTGTGTGCATAGTCAGATGAAAATAATAATAATAATAATAATAATAGATGCACTTCGGCTGCAATCCGTAGTAACTTCGTTTTTATTGTGTTCTCTGATTTTGCTTAGATATACAAAATTTCTTGTCGAGTTTGGTGCATATATAATCGGTATATATAATCTGTGGAGAAAAAACATCGAAATATCACTTTGTTTTTTATGTAAATGAGTAAAATGCTTTTTGAATTATACTTTGCTTACCATTTTAGATATTTGTACTTTGTTCGTGCGGTTTTAAGAGCTTACAATTTATTATAATTATTAGGATACAAAATATCTCATTTAAAAAAAAAAATGAAAACAATACAAACAATAAAAAACATTATTTCATTTTTTACAAAAGTTTCAGAGATTTATTTAACTTGGATATTATTCTTTTGAAACACGATTACTTAAAAATGTTTAACATAAAAAATGTTTCTATTTAATTATTAATATGTAAGTGAACCACATTTCTACGAAAAACATTCGAGAATTCAATGTACAGGTTTTATTTATGTTAAACAAACGTTAAAGAAAAAAAAAAAAAAAAAGAACACTGGAAAAAGAAAAAGAAAAAATCGTGGATGGAATTTTATCTTGATTGTTATTTGATTGCAGTTACCTAAAAGTATCGGTCAAAATGAAAGCAAAAAAAATTTTTTTTATCGTATTCGACAGCGGTTTAGTCTCGAAAACAATCATTAACACCATCTGGTAATGGAAAAGAATAAAAATAAAAAACATGAAAGATTTGGAAGATAAAGTCAAGGGAATTGTTCCTAAGCAGAATTTAATATATTTTAAAATTTATGAGAATCAGCTTTGGGAAATAAAACAGTGGGACTACAAAAGAAAAAATCTGCTTCGAAAAGAAAAAAATTTTTTTTTTTCACAACATTTTTTAAGAGATATATAAGATCTTCGGAAGGTGTGCTTTTATATTGAAAAAAAAAATTATAGTACACCATTTACCGTCAAATTACAGAGATAGAATGCATTTATTATGTATAAAATAAAATTTTTCATATCAATATATAACAGAAAAAAAAATTGCACAAAAATTGTTAAACTGATCTTTTTTCAATGAATTAAACTTTGTTCAATAATTAAATAAAAATCGATATAATGTATTATCTAGGAGGGAATATACTATATACTTTGAGAGACCTATCAAAGTAAATGTTAAATACGGAATAAATTCTAGAATCATCACACACTTCCAAAAGTAATATTTCTTTATTTTTCTCCGAAATAAAAATAATATAATCAAAATAACTTACTGTAATATATTATTAAAAATGTAATTACAAAAAATATATTTTTAACATACGTATAAGAAATATTTATAGTTATTAAGCCAGTATACAGTGTAATAAAAACGATTTAGTAATCGTTATAAATATTTCCGTTAAGGTAAAAACATATTAAATATTTTTGTTTTATTTAATAATTCAATAATATAATATTTAGCTGCAAAAATTTTCTTTTTGAAAATACATTTTTATTTAATCATAAAATGTGTTGATTTGAAAATCAATAAAATTTATATTATAAACTGTAAAGTAATTTGGATTTTATATAGAACATAATTAGTCTAAAAGATGGTATGCTACTCCTTTAAGTGTTTGGACATTTCGTAATTTTTATATATGCCTAATTTTAATTTTTTAAGCTACCCCTATGCAAAAAGGTAACAGTATGTTGAATATTCTACATACAATAATATGATGAACTGTAAAATGTCCTAATGGAAGTTTTAATAAGCATATGTAAAATTATAAATAATCACTTATCATACAAAAAAAAAAAAAAAAAAAAAAAAAGTACGCGATAGGTAAAAATGGAAGTCACATTTGGATTTAGCACCCTCGTAAACTAATATTTACCAAAATATATTTCATGCCACAATCTCCTTAATAAAATTATAAATATTATTTTTTATAAAACATTAATAACATAATGTTGTTGTTAGTTTTTTAACCGTAAATATACTAAAAGTATTTATACTAAAATATACTACACTTTCGAAAGCATGCATCCATTATTTGTTTTCATGACTTTAATACATACATTTTTTTTCTCCTTAATGCAATAATATTGTATAAATGAATGGTTTTTTTTTTTTTTTTTTTACCTGATAAATTAGCTAAAATACAATAAGAATAAATTAAATAAATCATAAAACAAATCAGTAAATCTGTATAACATTTGTAAAAGTCTGTAAATGCCGACCTTAAACGGATTGCATTCGGGTACATTATAACACGGACATAGTGTGTAGTAATCGGTTACTCTTCAAAATAAGAAAGTATGCCAACAAAACTGTGTTAAACTGGGCCGAACTCGAAAAAGAAAATAATAATAATAATAATAATAATAATAGCCAGTTTTGTGCCTACGACAGAAGTAATGCACTTTTTTCACGAAGTTTCTCTTTTGTTAAAAATGAAAGAGAAAGATTGGCTTTACTTAAAACTATCGTAGGTATGTTGTTCAACCATCCGTATTAAAGGTATTGACGAGTTCTTTTCAATGCTACTCATACTCAAAATCTATATGCTACAGGGGGTACTCCCAGCATAGAAAAAAAGGGGGGGGGTTCAGCGATGCTTCTACATGCAATGAATTTTTCTCTAGTTTACTACTATCAGTAGTTCATTTTAATGATCAATAACTCATATTAAATTTATAATATGAATAAATTATCATTAATTCATACTAATTTTACAATTATTCGTTAGAAATAACACTCATTATAAACATCTATATACATTTTTTCTCTATAGTTCTATAATTAAAATTATGAAAAAATGAGATGACAGCAGCGCGTGTTGAGATATTGATCCCAGTACGTAATCAGCACCGGTTTAAGTCAAGGCCCAAGTAAATAAAGAGTTTCGATACATTTTGTTTATAAGCTTGTGAAATACAGCGTTCACATAATGTATGATACAGACTCAGAGACAGAGACTGACAGACAGACATTTCCTAAAAAGGTCAAGTCTTTTTCAGAACATTTCAAAACGTGTAAATCCGTGAAAAACTGGAGATAGAAAATTTTACCGAATCCAGTATTCTCTTCTTATTTATATAGAAAAAGATAATAATAAGCTGGCTACTTATATTTTATTTTTATATAAATGGAAATACTGTACTTTTTTCTAAAAGAAAAAAAGTTATTTTAAATTGTTTGGTATCGCAAGAATAATCTCTATCATATACAAGTGTACGAGAAAGTAAATATATTTGTTATTTTAAGTTGCTTAGTATTTGTTTTTAAACACGTGAAATGCTGTAGAAAAGACGAATAAATCAAAAGTGAAACAAATCACTTTTACTAGAGGAAAAAAATCCAGTTTTTATCGAATTGTGTCAATAAAGAGTGATTTTTAAATGTAAGGTACCACTATGTTTTGGTTCTCAACACGAATGACACATTGATTATTGACACTTTTGAAATAGTTTAGTTCTAAAAGTTTCAAAGCTCCTTTTTTCAAAGTTGTATCTTATGAATGGCTTTATCTTTAAAATATTTTTTTTTTAATTTTATTATGTTGTAAAAATAAAAAAAAAAAAAATAATTTTCAGTTAATTGTAAAGCTAACTTAATCACAGAAATCTTATTTTATGTTTGACTTTTATTTACGATTAATAATATAACCTATATAAAAATGTATGAGAAAAAACTCACGTTTTAATTCTATTTTTCGCTTAGGACCGCGAGCATATTTTTTTTAAGGATGCATACCACTTTCAAAGCATTTGAAATTCTAAGCGTAAAATTTTGTATAATTTTATATTTATTGTAAAATTAATGTAAATAGTTGTTTCATTTTAAGATTTCAAAGAATAACTCCTATATGCTATAGCTAGGAATATAACGTACAGTAAAAATTTGATCTATTTTTCGGAAAATAATCAATTTCTCTATATTTATGAGAAATGAATATGTATGAATTCTAAAATTCTAAGACGGAAGGTGGCCGCTCACCACTATGCAGTTGTTTTGAGCGATTTTAACCTTTAGAGAGGGGCTCCGATGGCACTGTGGAGATTCGAAAGAGCCCGTGTCTAAAGATTAAACCTCCTCCGTTGTTTATTGCATAAACAGAAAAAAAAAATACAGAGGTCGCCAAAGCGGAGCTTTCACACGAAAGTAGGCGACAAGGTAACAAGAATATAAAAAGAAGAATGGAGCCTTGCTCCCTCGCATGGAAATGCTTGTGTTGAAAAATATATGGACCTCCAAGAGAAAAGTTGGTAATTGCCTTGGAAGATTGAATAATTGGTTGGTCAAATTGGAAAGATGCATTAAGAAGTTATAGATTCTGGTTAGTTTCTGACGTAGGGGAGGCCGGGTAACGATATTAAAAAGCCAGTCGTTAGGTTTATTAGGTGGGTTAAGGATACGACAATCATGAGTTAGTGGGCACGAGAAAAAGTAATGATTTGCATTACCCTCAGCCCCGCACTCACATTGTGGAGTGCGCGAGCAATGAAACTTGTAAAGATGTGATTTGAACGGGCCATGACCCGTTAAGAAGGCTGTTATGGCTGGGGAAAGGTCAAAGTTATAATTTGACACTTTTGGGAGGAGGTTAAAAGTAAATCTACCTGTGGGAGATGTATCGCAGTATAGCTGCCATTCTTTCTTTAGTCGTGCTTTAAGATATCTTTTGATGTAAGAGGGGGGGGGGGCAGAACAAAATCCACTGCTTCCTTTTTAGTGGCAGTTTTTGCTAAGAGATCTGCCATTTCATTGCCCGCGACTCCCCTGTGAGCGGAGACATGAGCTAAAGAGAAAGTATCGGGCTTAGACAGGAGATCTAATTTGATTTTCTGAATAATAGGGTGGTTACTCCTGTGGCGAGCCAGAGCCTGAAGACCTGAGAGACTGTCACTGTAGATATAAATTTTCGAATTGGTAAAATAGGAAATTGACCAAGAAATTGCTTGGCTGAATGAGAAAATCTCAGCCTGGAAAACAGTGTTACAGTCCCCAAGCCTAGAGGACCACTAATGAACCAAGACCCCGTCGACGAAGGCGCAAAATGCGGCACCCACACCATAAACCGTCTTAGATCCATCAGTATAGATCGCCACAGGGGCTATAGGAGAGAAGGAGTTAATGTTAGTATTAATTAATGCATGCGTAAAGTCCTTTGCTGGGTGTATGAACCAGCTGCCCATTTTGAGTTGAATTTCTTTATCTGGAAGTAGGATTTTCTGTAAGTCTTTGTTTCTAAGTTGTAGTACGTTTATTCTGTTGTATTCGTAATTCAGAGTGAGGTGTAAAGGAGGAACACCGGTGATGACGTGGAGGGCATCGGTGGAGATAGTTTTATAACCCCGTGACAGTTGCAAGAGGAACATCCTTTGCAATGAATTTAATTTTCCTAGAGCTGTTTTTGAAAGATTACCTCCCCAAATTCCCGCCCCATAAGTTACGATTTTTTCCACTATTGTTAGATACCATGTTTTTAACATTTTGGTGCTTATACCCCATTGTTTTCCCATTAATTTGCACGAGTTATGATAATGTATAAGAAGTTTAATTTTAAGTGAGTTTAAATGTTCAATTCAGTTAAGGTTTTTGTCTATTGTTTGTCCTAAAATTTTCAAGTGGTCGACATTTTTGCCCTCAAACCTCACCGTCGGCTTTGTCTTCAGTATACGTGGTTTGGAGAAAGTTAAAGATTGAGTTTTATTGGGTGAAAGTTGAAGGTTTAGGTCTTTGAGCAGCTGGGAAAAAGCATGACATTTCTGTTGTTTGAGAAATAAATATTTACGAAAAAGTTAGAGAACTGTTTGTTTTTCTCAATTCACATAGTGCATATTTCTGCATACAGGTTTATAAGATTAATATATATATATATATATATATATATATATATATATATGTATAAAGAAAAAAGAATTAAGTTGAAAATTTTCTGGTAAGAAACCCTCTCAATTTTCTTGTTTCATTTTCTTATGTTAAATAATATGCATATATATATATATATATACATATATAATTCCTCAATATAATGACCAAATGCAAAGGTGTTGGTGTTAGGGATTAAGGCCGATTGACAACACTGGGGTCCTAGGCCTGAGGGGGAGTGCCTTCCGTGGAGGTCTTTCTAAGGGGTCCTAGCCCGTATTTACGCAAGTTTCGGAGGAAACCACGGAAAACTCCGAACGGCTAGGCCGACGAGCGCGACCGGGGATCGAACCCGGCACCTCACGTCTACCAGCTTTGAGCGCAGAACCGCTCAGCCGCTGGTGGGCCCAAATGCAAAGGCGTAAAACGTGAATTCGTGAACAAAGAACCATAAATGAAAATGAAGCTTTATACAAGGCACAAAGGATTAAAAAAGTACTTTGAAAAGTTTCAGAAACATTGGTAAATATGATCCAAGAACGACAAAAATAAATTAATTAATTAATTAAAATTTAAAAACTAGAATATGAAGAACGAACAGAAGCCATCAAGGCAAGAGTCGGGCTACGATTAGAAATTTCTCTTTGAGTGGATGATACGAATTTGCCCGTACTCTGAGAAGTCACTTTTTTCTCCAAATACACTTAAAATGCATATATGTTTAATTAGAGTTTTTTTTTTTTTTTTTTTTTTTTTTTAGATTATTTTCTAAGCGAAGGTAACATATAATAGTCATGAGAATTATCTTTAAATGCAAAGTCACATTTATAATTTCAGTTTTAAGTAACTATTGTTTCAGACCACTGTAAAACCATTGTAGACCACTTATACAAAAAATATTTAATTTAACATAAAAGATTGTTTAACTTTTTAAGCACAATATTAGTAATTTTTCCGAACAATTAACACACAATGTTACTTAAAGGTGACTTTTTTTTCCCTTTGTGCTAAGCAGGTAATGCAATGGAACTTAGATTTGAACAAAAAAAAAAAAAAAAAAAGGAAAAAAAAAAACTTTTTGTTATCTAAAGCAATGAAAGCATTTATATATATAAAAAAAAAAAAAACATTATTAATTCTTCTAAATCACTTTGCCAATTCCATGCATACAAATCACATGCTTGTACCAAAAAAAGGACCTAATTTACGTTCAAAGTGAATTTTTTTATGCACAAAAATAAAAGAAACAATGAAAAGTGTATTTGCTTTTGATTTATTGTTTAAAATAACTTTTAGAAAAAAAAATTTTTTTCAATTTAATTAGCAATAAATACTTTAATAAATTATCAAATGTGTGAATGAAAAATGATCGATTAAAAAAAAAAAAAAGAATTTTATTGATTAAAAAAAAAAAAAAAACTGTTAAATGAAAGTTGAAGAAGACTTTACTGCTGTAAATAAGTGAAAGTGCTTCAGGCAGTCACTTTTTGTATCGCAAGATAAATATGACATTGAAAGGAAAATTAAATGCACGTTTACGAGAAAAGAAGTCATATACATGCAAATTTTGAATAAAAGAGATTTTTATACTGGGACGGAGAAATCACTTTATTAACATTTAATCTAAAATAAATACAGATTTTTCGCAGATAAAAGTGAATTGAATTATAAAGTACATTTAGTAATGCAGGCAGTATTCTGCTCGCTGGAGGCTACGCTAAAAAAGTTTCAAAGAAAATATTTCTTAAAGCATTTTCCCTATGTTTATTTACAGCAATTTTATTTTTAAAAACTTTTACGAGTTTATATGATTATTTGTAAAATAAATAATGCATATTTTCTCCGTGTTTCCAGGATATCACAAGAGACATTTAAGAAACTCTATACTATATATATATATATATATATATATATATATATATATATATATTTATATTTATATATATATTTATAGAGAAATAGTAATACAAATGTTATGAATACATAAAATAATTTTACTTAGTTTCTTATTTTTAGATATAATGGAAAAGTAAGCTATACACGAAACTCCCATCAATTGTTATTAACAAATTTTATCTTATTGGGAATGCAATCTGTAACTCATTCGTTATATCGCATGGATATTGTTTATCACCTTATACATTGAGTCCTGAAGGGCCCCATGTACCGGTAGTTTTGTTTTGGTTTCAGTTTGTAAACAGAAGCATGAAAGCTCGGAACGCCTCGTTTCCGAGATTAAAGTTTGAGATTTAAAAATGTTTTCTTTGATTAAATAATACAGTTCATTATTTGATTTTAAGAATAATAATACTGTTGAATTAACATTTCTGATCTGCTAGTTGCCAGAGCGTTTCAACTTAAGTACTTAATTACATTCGTTTTACGTTGTGAACTATAAATTGTTCATCTGAAGAATGAGGACTATTCCTTTGAAAATCACCGGATTTATTCTGTCAAATTTGCTGTTGCTGAATTGACTGAAGGGCGAATACGTTAACGACTTTTATGAGTTTTATAGAATAGTTATTATTATTTGTTATTTGAAACATTTTATGGAATTTATTTACAAGTTATCGTTTGAAAATAATGAATATTTCTTTGGATTCTTTTATGACTTTTACCGAATTATTATTAGTTACTGTTTGAATATTCTTCACACAATTAAAAAAAAATTTTAGTTATTTTTTTAATATAACGAAATGGCAGAAAAAAATGAAAGACGTTCTCGCAAAGAAGAGAGCACAAAATGCGGTCCTAACGAAGTTGAAACAAAAGATATCTGGATCAGAATTAAATATTAGTGATTTAGAATTATTGAGAAAAAAATTTAAGAATGTACAGGATGAGGATTCTATTATCAAATTAAATATAGCAGAAAATGTCGAAAAAATTATTGATGAACAAGTTGAAATTAATGCTACTCTTATATATTTAAAATTTGATGTTAAAAGTAAGTTGTCAAAATTAGATAATCAGAATAAATCTGAAAATTCTACCTTAAATTCAGTTTCGATTTCAGAGAATTCTGTAGTGCGTTTACCAAAGATTTCTTTACCCACTTTTGCACGAGAAATACATGCTTGGGTTTAATTTAAAAATATTTTTAAAGCTAGCATTGATCAAAACCCAAATTCATGAGGTGCTATTAATTACAGTAATTAATATCAGCTTTAAGAGGAGATGATTTTAGAATTCTAATTATCGATTAGCATGGTCTCTACTAGAAGACAGGTATTCGAATAAACGGGAACAAATTTACGCACATCTCAAGATATTTATAAACATTTATGTTGTTCAGAACGAGTCAGAATCTGTGATTTTAAATTTAATTGAATTGACAAATGAAGTTGTTAGATCATTAGAATATTTAGATAAAAAAATTTGAAGGGATTTCATCAAGTGTTTTTGTCTATATTTTAAGCCAAAAGCTAGATCAAAATACTAAATTATGGTGGGAAAGAAATTTAAAAAAGGATACATTACCTACTGTAACAGAATTATTAGATTTCCTTAAAGATTACGCGAAGACATTAAATGCAACAAAAACTTCAATAATTCTTAAACGAAAAAATCCAAAAGTTTCGTCAATGATGCCATTTGTAACTGATAAAAGTGAAAACACGCGTAAAGCTGAACATAAATTGTTTAAGTGCCGTAAATTCCAAAAATTAATTGTCAAAAATAGGTTTGATTTTGTAAAAAAAAAGTTTATTTGTGCTGTTTTAGTAATCCCAGCGTAAGAAACTGTTATAGAAAAATCTTTGTTCTTTCAGAATATATATATATATATATATATATATATATGAGATTGCACCGTCGTCTGATGAAACGTTAGACACCAGTGAGTCTGCGAATTCTCAGGAACTCAATGTTAATGCGATATGTTTTAAAAGTAAAAAAATAAAAACGCATGTTTTATGACAGCTACTAGTCATAATAATGTTACTGTGAAGAAAGTGTTATTATCTACTGCCATGGTTCTTATTAAGGATAATGAAGGAAAAACATACCAAGTGAGAACTTCACTAGAAGTATGGTTTACACACACACACACACGTTTGTTCATCGAAATTACCAGAAAAGCTTTAGTTCCAAAAAGAAAATGTAAATTTATCAGTAGGTTGTTTAGTAGGAATTTCAACTTTTAGCAGGAAAATCAAAAGTGAGTGCAGTAATCTCTAATGTAGAAAAATCCTTTAGTCGTAAGTTGGATTTTTATATAGTTCGAAAAATTACTCATTCGGTGCAGATTGATTTACATAAAGTCACAATGCCAAAAAATGTTAAGTTAGCCGACCCAGAATTTCATGAACCAAGAAAAATTGAGTAGTTCCTTGGTTCAGATATATTTGTTAATTCAATTAGATAAGGACAAGTTTATGTACCTAATACAAATTTAGTTTTGCAAAATTCTGTATTTGGGTACTGTAATAGGTGGTAGTATTGAAAATTTTCGAGTTGATAAAACACTAGTACATTGTGGATTTATTCATGAAAACGTTGAGACACAATTGAAAAATTTCTTTACTTCAAAATCAATTGGAATTAGAGATGGTCCTCATTGTTACGATGAAGAAAAAGCATTTGAGATTTTTAATAAAACTGTCAGTTTTAGAAATGGTCGATATACTGTTAGTTTACCTTGGAAGAAGAATTGTAATGAATCAGAGAATAATTTTAATGTGGCAAAAAAAAGCTTAAAAAGTCTAGAAACGATATTGCAATCTGATAACTCGTTGCATCAAAGATATAGGAATATCTTGAATGAATACTTAGAACAGGATATAATAGAAAAGATTTCTAATACATTAAAACCAGTGAATAGACCGTTGTTTTATATCCCTCACAAGGCTGTGTATAGAGAAAAAAGTATCACTACAAAAATGCACGTCGTTTCTTATGATAGTTCACATGAAGTTGGTCAGTTGTCCCATAATGATTGTTTATGGCCTGGCATAAATTTAAATTCTAACATTTCAATTGTTTATATATTTTAGACTTAACAGAATAGAAATTTTAGCTGATATAGAAAAGGCTTTTTTGAAAATTGCCTTAGCTGAGAAAGACAGAGACGCAGTTATATTTCCTTTTCTTATAAAAATCGAAAGGCCAATCGTAAATGAGTTTGACGAACAACTAGAATTATGCAGGTTCAAGCGTTTACTCTTCGGAGTGAATTCTAGCCTCTGTTTTTGGTGGCAACCATAAAGCTACGTATTCAAAAGTTTAGAAATTTGGTTTCTGATGTTTTTGAAGTTCATGTATATTGATGATTTAATTTCAGGGGCAGATGATGCAATGGAAGCCGTAAAACTTTCCTGTAAAGCAAAACAAATTATGTGTAAAGCTAGCATGAACATACGTAAATGGGTGAAAAAGAATAAAAATTTGATTAAGAAGTTGTAAGAAAAAAATTTCTATATTCATCCATTCTGTTTAAGTGATCTAAATGAAACAAAATGAAAGTTTTTGGCATACAATCGGATATTGAAGAAGAGTATTTGAGTATACAGACTGCTTGTTTGATGGACTCTTTAAAATAAAAGAAAAATATTAACCAATTTATTCTTCAGACAGCTGGAAAATTTTATGTTTCGCTGGGTTTCATTACGCCATTTACTGTCAGGTTAAAAATTTTGTTGCGGAAGTTATGACTACTGAAACTACCTTGGGATGCTGAACGTCAGTGATGAGTGATCTCAGTGATGCAGTGATGTTAAAGTTCCAAGATATATTTTGGAATCATTTCAGGCAGACGAAGAAAACCATTTTTTTTTTTTTTCTTTATGCAAGTCAAAAATTTTATGGAGCAGTTGTATATATTAAAAAGAAGATCCATGAACAAATTTCTGTACATTTGATGACTTCTAAAAGTAGAGTCGTACCAGTAAAGAAGATATCCTTGCCTCGTCTAAAATTACTTGTTGCACTCATTGCTGCAAGACTAGGAACTGAAACTAAACAGATTTTGAATCGTAAAGTATCATCTAATACCTTCTTTTGAAGCGATTCCTAAGTCACGTTATACTGGATCGAAGTTCCAGAAAAAGATGGATATCGTATGAATGAAATTCAAACATTGACTGATCCAGATTCTTGGGCTCTTTCCAGTGACTTGCTTTAAATTCACACCCATTTTATCATCACAAATTATGGGGAACTTACCATACGAACGTGTGAATAGGGCATATCCATTTAGTATAACGGGAATAGACCTGTGTGATCCATTTTTTATTACCTTTAAAAACCAAAGAAAAGGCGAATTGAACAAAACATACATATGCGTGTGCATATAATTCGTAACCAAGGCAGTTCAACTTGAGATTTTGTCAGATTTGACATCAAATGCCTTGATTGCCTTCATTGCCTCCCTAAAGCGTTTCATGGCAAGTTGTGGTAAATGTTAAAAAATATTCACAGATAATGCGACAATCTTTGTGGGGGCTAATTACCAATTGAAGAAATTCTACAGATCAGTTAATTTCCTTGAAAAGGGTTTAACATAATACTTTACTACTGAAAGTATAAATTGGAATTTTATTCCTCGAAGGTCCCTTCATTTTGGTGGATTGTGGGAAGCAGGGGTAAAATCTGTGAAACAGCACTTAAAACGAGCAATAGGAAATTTGCGTCTTGCTTATGAAAAGTTTGAAACTATAGCAATACAATTTGAGTGTATACTCAATTCCAGACCCTTAAAACCTATGCCAAATGATTTTGATAATTATGATGTGTTGACCCCTTGTCATTTTTTGATAGGTATATCAATGAACACAATATCAGAACCAGTGATAATAGATGTAAAATAAATATATACCGTGTTGTTCTTTAATTTTGGGATAAAGGAAAACATGTCTTTTCTCAAATTTTCGGCAAAGATTTTGTCACGAAGGTCCTTAGGAGACGAAAGATAAATCCAATAAACTAAAAAAAAAAAAAATAAGAATCCTTTAACTCGTTGGCAAATAACAACAAGGGTAAATCAGATTATTTGGAAGAAATGGATAAGTGATTATTTAGCAACATTACAGCAAAGAATCAAGTGTGTGGTTGAAAAATATAATTTGGGTATGGATACAATGGTTTTAGTTAAAGATGATCTATTTATTACCAGTTTGTAAATGGCTCATAGGCCGAGTTATTAATGTGTATTATGAATCTGAAAAACAATGTTAGAACGGTAAAGGTAAAGACAAAAACAGGAGAATTCAAAAGAGGGATAAAAAAGAATCGCATTACGTCCTGTAGAATAATTTGCTAGTTAACATAGAATCTGTAAAATATTGTGTAATTTACATTAATTTGATACTGCAATCTGTAATATAACTTTGTTGTTTATTGATGTAGTATTTTAAATAATTGTGTTTGATGTAAGTTTATTGAAATTAATGTAATTTCAATCCTGGGGAGTGTATTTATCCCCTGATACACTGAGTTGTGAAGTGGTGCTGCAATCGCCCTTTTCCATGTACCGGTAGTTTTGTTTTGTTTTCGGTTTGTAAACAGAAGCATGAAAACTCCGAACGCCTATGTGTCGTTTCCGAGAATAAAGTTTTGATATGGTTTAAAAATAGTTTCTTCGATTAATTAATACTGTCCACTACTTTATTTTAAGAATAATAGTATTGCTGCATTAACAGATATTTTTTTTGTTTTCACTTTGCATGAATATTAATGAAAAATAAATAAATAAATAGATGAAAATTTAATTAATATATATATATATTTTTTACAGTTGCCTTACTTAATTTTACTATTTCTTTAAATAATCTTCTATTAAAAATATTATTTCTTTTAAGAGGACATTTATTTTCTAATATTTTATTCGTTACTTCTGTCATTACATTTTACGGCACATAATTTCCAAAAATTTAAACTATTTACAATGACCATGTAGTATATTTTTAATGTTTTTTCCTTTTTCCTTATATTTATTTTTCCTTTATTTATATTTTCCCTTTCAAATTTCTTTTGTTTTTCTTTAAATTATTTTATGATTATATTTATTTATTGATTTTATTTGTTTATTATTATATTTATTTTCTTTAAATTATTTTTCTTTAAATTATTTTCCATCACATAATTTCCAAGAAATTAAACTACTTACTACAATGACCATATAGTATATTTTTAATGTTTTTTTTCTTTTTTCCTTTTATTTATTTTTCCTTTATTTATTTTTTCCGTTTCAAATTTATTTTATTTTTCTTTAAATTATTTTAGGAATTTATTTATTTATTGATTTTATTTATTTATTATTATATTTATTTTCTTTAAATTATTTATCTTTAAATTATTTTCTTTCACATAATTTCCAAGAAATTAAACTACTTACAATGATCATGTAGTATATTTTTAATGTTTTTTTTTTCCTTTTTTCCTTTTATTTATTTTTCCTTTATTTATTTTTTCCCTTTCAAATTTATTTTATTTTTCTTTAAATTATTTTATGTTCTGAACGAAATACTAATTTTTATATTTAAAATTCTATATGTGTTTTATATTTGTTACCTGATATATAAGTGCATTTTCAAGAAAAGTCGTACTTTAAACCTTAGACAATACCTTTATTGGCGTTGTTTCAAACTTATATCCGTATCTTATTTTAAACTTATTTAAACCTATTTAAATAAAAGAGAGAAGGAAGATTCTGAATATGCGAAGTCTAACTCGGAGTTGAATGGAGTTTAACTAATCTGCAATAAACAACCCTAAAGGATACTGTCACAATATCTCTCAAGTTATGTGATATATTTGAATTACAGATGAATGCTTTATAATTCACAAACCTAACGTTCAAATGATAATAATAGTAACAGACGCATTTATGGAATATCCATACCATTACAACAGGAAAAACATAAAAATAAACAAAGAAAATATTATTTCAGATTGTTAAATAATAATAATTAATTATAACAATAATAATGATAATGATACATGATTTTTCTTATTACGGAATTGGGCTTTATTTCTGTACACTAAGCATTAGAAGAAAATATGAAAGTGCACGTAATAGAGTTTTATATAAAATAAATAAATAAATAAAGAATTGTGAATTAAATAAAGGAAAGTTAAACAACATTAATATTATTTTAAGAAAAAGCTAAAATTTAAAATTTGTGTAAAATTCAACTCAAAAACATTAAATAATTTTTTTGAACAGAATATAGATTAATATATATATATATATATATTAAACTCACTAATTTTTTTCATAAAATATAAAAATGAAATTTTACTTAAAATCATAAAACCTTTTACTAAATAAAATGAAAAAATAATTATTCTTCTAAAAATATTTATAAACTCAATCGGATGAAAAATTAAATTAACTTCAATATGTATGTTTACCAGAGGCAG
The DNA here is from genome assembly GCA_963930645.1 of Salticus scenicus. NCBI lineage: Eukaryota > Metazoa > Arthropoda > Arachnida > Araneae > Salticidae > Salticus > Salticus scenicus. The sequence continues at coordinate 69,826,663 of OZ005655.1, read as the reverse complement.
ACATATGTATCGTTAATGTATAATCTACGGTACTCAATTTGACACCAGGAAAATATAACGTGCAGAATTGCAGGAAACATAAATAGAACGCTTGTAATCTTTTAAATATATTAGCATTCTGTATTTCAGCGAATAAATGAACGTTTAATTCAATAGAATTGTAACCAATACATCATGTTGTATGTTTAAAAAAAAAACAGAAAGACAGAAAAACAGAAAATGTTACGAGAGCATGCACGAAGTTCGTTTAGTTAAAGAGAAGGCGCCATACACAAAGAAGTTTAAAATGTGCTCATATTCTGCAAACTTTAGTGTATTCATGCCATCGTTAAAAGAATTTTTTGGGGATTTTTTTTTTTTTTTTTGCTTTTATTTTTAAAGTTTATCGAAGAATTTAAAATAGAAGTAAATAGTGCATTCAGGGAGATGAAAGCATTCAAATAACATGCAATTAAAATAAAATCTTGTAATGGTTAGTCACAAAAAAAAGCAATACGTTTAAATTTATTGATCAATAGGCAAAATAAATCGATATAAAACGACAGGCGATTTTGCCAAAATGCTACATTCTACAACGGGCCTGGAAGATATTGCGATTTTCTCTGAGCAAACATCTGCACAAAGAAGCAACAAAGATTTTGTTAAATCATCCAAATATGTTTATTTGATAAAGCGTCAATATATATATATATATATATATATATATATATATATATATATATATATAAATATTAACCTAAACCAAACTAATTTGTTGTTTTATCCAAACAGTTTTGACGAATTATGGCTCCAATATAGTGAATCGGCGCCTGCGTCTTTCACAATTGAAGCTACTGTACGTGCGAGAAAATAAACACTGATACTTTATTGTTCAACTTAACAAATATTTAATGAACGCTTTTTAATGAGGGGAAAATGAAGCTACTTCTTGAACATATAATAAAACATAATTGATATATAACTTCAATACAAATATAATAAATAACTTAATACAACCTATATTTTTTCAGCAACATAACAGCGTGAAGCTTTACTATATTTCTTTATAATCTGAACAGCATATCGCTCTCTATCTTCACCAAAACTCCCAGCGTATCGTTTTAACCTGCTTTTTATACTTTGTCACATTAATGTGCATTTCCTACGTAACCTGTTTTCCAATAAACTTATTCAATTTCTTTTTGCATGCTATATTTCGCAAAATCTGGAACTTTTACTTTAAACTTGTAGAATGCCTTCTTAAGTAGTGTAATGACTCTTAACCAAACTAAGAATCTTCACAACTTCGTTTTGCGAATTTCTTATGAAATCTTTCCATAACCTTACACAGTTTTATTCATTAAACCAATACTTGTTAAAATAAACAAAATTATTTTGTTGAATTAAACAAACACTTTTATTTATTTCATACATCGTTCTCTCATTGGCTGGTTGAACTGAGACATTTGGCGTAGGTTATTTGATTATGTAAGAATTCTTTCAACTACATCCTCCTAGTCACAGACTAAGGAATCAACTAGACCTGGAAAGACGACTATCTGGTATGGGAAGAAAGTGAAGTAACTGTAAGGCGCTTAGACCACAGACTAAGCTTGTCCTAATATGGCTGCTCAGTTACAGTTGAGACTTTTAGAACCGTCTTTCTGCGTCTAGTTTATTCCTTTGTCTGTGAGTGAAATATTAAGGTGATTTGCTACGACTGAAACATTAAGATGATTTGCGAAACATTAAGGTGATTTGCAGTTGTATTGCTACGTTTCTGAGTTATCTGTAGAAGAGGCGATAAATTTTCAATAATGGCATGTGCAGCCTATTGCTGCACCAATAAACTATCTAAGAAGGTTCCGGGAATTACGTTTCATAAATAAATTTCAGTAAATATACTTGATTAACAAAAAATTTCCATGTTTATTTAACGTTAAGAGATGTGGTAGTCTTCTGCCAGACAAGATTTATAAATTACCCATTACTTCATTGAATAGAATATGTTACATATATAATGATCTATTGTCCTTCCGTTAGTGTTCTATTATGTTAGTAGCTTTATAATATATCTGAAATGTATACATTATTTCTTTTGGTGTAAAGCATAGTTGGGTAAAAAAAGCATTCGTATACAACACTGAGGAGTAAACAAGCATTTCCTACTCAACAAATGTTTGGTTTACGCAAAACCAATTTTTACTTTCTCTTACCCATAAGGTCGAGAAGGTATTGTCTTAGAGTGAAATTTTCGAACGTGAGTTTTTGTTATATTTACATGTTCTGAGGTCCCCTGAATACGACAATCAGGTTTTTAGCGAATGGTCTGTGTGTCTGTCTGTCCGGATATCTGTGTGTCTGTTATCAACATATTTCAAGAACAAATAGCAGCAGAAATTCCAAACTCGGTATTCTAAATGTGTATAATATAGGGATGCTACAGTAAGCTTTTCGTTGAGATGAAGCTAATGGTTCGTGTACAGGGACGCTCAAAAGTATTCAAATACATTACGTCTATGGGGGGAAATTGCAGATAAGTAGTTTTTAGCATCTATTGACTGCACTAAACGAAATGAAAGGAATATATATATATTTTGTAATAGAGATAGTCAACTGGAAAAAACATTGTGGCTGTAGGAGCCTCGCTCCCCCCTGGGGAGAAGTCCCCTCTCTAAGAAGTAAATTTTCATAATGGGTATCTTTCAAAAGCGCTTGCCAATACCTTTAAAACGAATGTTTGAACCATCGATCTGCGATAATTTAAAATAAAGTTATCAATTATTTTCTGTTTTAACTTTTTTTTAATGTAATATTGAGAATAAATTCAACTTTGTTTTTGATATTTAGTGTTATACTACTTCTCTAATATGGAAATCGTCTGCATTATCATAAAATATATTTTTTTTTTAAATAATAATTTTAATAAATTATTTTTTGAAAACAGAATTATTTTTTATTAACTGAATAAAATTCTACATAAATGTAAGTGCATTAATGAAACGGAGGATTTTGGAGGGCGGTAGTCCCCCTCACACATAACTAATTACCATATAAAACTCATCCGAAGCCTAATTTGAATTCTTTAACACAGATTTACATAATAGTACTCGTTATCTTACTTCTTAATCTGCGACCTGTATTTATAGTATTAAATTTCAGGGTAAGAGAAGGTCGTGTGAGTGACAATCCAGATTATTTTTTACAGAATGGTCAGCCACCAGCCCAGGCTTAAATCCAAATTACAAACTTTGAAAATACGGTACAACTATAGTATTTCCCCTCAGCTGAATTTGGCGATTTTTCTTTGGCGCCGATTTGAACGATAACGATGTCGTTCTGGATTGTTTGCGATATAATATGGCAGCCTACATGCTATTTATTTTGGATTTATGATTTTATGATTTATAATTTATAATTTAGCTTACGATTTTATCATTTATGCTATATGATTTATGATTTTTAGATTTATGATTTAGCCATAATCGCCAACGAAAAATCGCCAAATCTAGCTGAGGGGAAATATTATAGTTGTTCCGAAAATACTTGCACGAGAGATGTATACCCATGGTCTTCAGTTTTCGACTATTCAAAAATTAAAGCAACTATTACAACGGATTGGTATTCCTTACAGTCACACATTCTCCAAACTCTAATTCTAAGCATGCCTCGTAGGATTTTCAAGATAAGTAGAAAAAAAAATCCAAAATTAGAGTTTAAATACCAAATACTCGAACAGTCTTTACATTTTTCAGGCTGTATATTTTGCTTTTAATGTTTTTTACAAAAATTCAGTAAAACATGTAGTATATTTCTTTATTGTAATACACTTTTTTTTAATACCATATAATTATAATATTTTTCGTGATTAATGCTTCATTTTTTGAATAGTTATTTCTAAAATTAGATGTCTCAATATTTATGAGACCCACTGCATTAAAGGAGAATCTCTGAATCTACAACTCCAGGCCAACTACATTTTAACTCGTTGTTTTAATCTGAATTTCGGATACTTTTAAAACTCTGATGTTAATGCATGTTGAATAAGTAACGGGTTGGGTGTGCCTGAGAGCTCTGGGACTTAAATATAGATTAAAATTTGTACTATTTAAAAGTTTTTAAGAAGGTTGAAAAGTGTTAATGATTTTGGTTTCTCTGCCTATTTGCGCTCTATTTCCTGTATTCATGGAACTTTTTGAAACTAATTTATATATTATTCATGTTCACTACCGGATGTACTTTATTGGACACCCGAAAGTATTCAAAACATTGCATTCCTTCAGAGATAATTCTATTAATCACATTCTTTTACATTTGCTTTGTACAAAACTTAATGAAATTGAAATATCTTATTCAAGTTCACTGTCGGATATTCCCTATTAAGAATGTAGCAGACTCCATCACTGGTTAATGTACAATGAACCCCAAAGTATTCCAAAACAATGCATTCTATGAGAGCTATTTCTATAAACCATAATTTAATAACTTTACTTTACATAAAACTTAATGTAATTGAAATATGTTATTCAAGCTCAGTATCGAATATTTCTATTAAAAATGGAGTAAATACCACCAATGGTTTGTGTACAGCGTCACCCAAAAGAATTCCAAAGCATTATGGTCTTAGAGATGTATTTCTATAAACCGCACTTTAATAACTTAACTCTGCCCAATACTTAATGAAATTGAAATATGCTATTTACCTGCACAAAAGAATGATTTCTATAAAATTAAGTATGATTAGTATTACAATTTACAGGGTCGCAAGAAAATATTCAGTTACATTTAATGCTATTACTGGAAATATGCTAAATTGCATTTTAATTTACATTAAGCATTTTAAACAATTTCTAACAATTTTTAAATGTAACTATTACTTGAATTATTGCGTCTGTCTAAATATCTATCCGTCTGCCTGCTTCCTGTGTCCGTAAATGATTTCAGAATTTATTAAATATAATATATGTTATTAAAGTTCACTATGAAATATTGGCATTACTAGGTCCAGTACAACTGGTTTTATGTACAGAGACACTTAAAAATAACAATGCATTGCGCATTAGGAGAGACGTTTTTAAAAATCTTATTTAAATAACTTTCTGCTGCAAAAATCATAAAGAAATTGGCATTTATTGTTAACAAGCTAAAATAATGTTTTATATAGAATATATGTTTAACTTTCAGATTTACAGGTCTACATTAAAATGTTAAGATACATTAAGTATTGAAATTACAAATTAAGGGCTGATTTTCCGTTTGTGTCAAAAATATTTAATATTTTTCTATAATGTTTAAGTGTTCTTTTGAATTCAATTGATCTATATGTCTGTGTTCCTGTGCTTCTGTCTGTCCATTTTGTGATGATGCTCGCAAAGAACATTGAAGGATATATACTATGATATTTTATATAGTATTTTTAAACATTAAGTAATAAACATCATGCACATCACTTCAATACGGCAATTAAAGAGAGTTTGGCGAAAATGTACATTTGTGTACTATTGGCACGTGGATATCGGAAAGAGTTCAAAATAATTTAAAAATTACTTTTGGTTATCCTTTTACTTTTTGAAGATTTGTGGTATATAATTGACATAATAATAAATAATAATAATAATAATAATAATAATAATAATACAAAAAACAGAAAAAGTCTTCAACGTATAGGACGCCGAACTCTGAAATTAATAATCAAATGCAGGTAGTATATATATATATATAACTAGCACAAGTCTTCCTTCAATATTTAATAATAAATGAGATAATTTCAATACATATGGAGATCTTGATAATCGGTAACCAAGAACAGCAACAATTTGTAAATATTATGTTTTTTATTGAACAAAAATGACTTCATGCAGCGTCAAGTAGGGGGATAATGTTTGAGTAAAAATTGTTTAAGCATTTTAAGAATAATGGCATTTTAATGTACCATTGGTATATAATTTGTTAAAAGTTAAGCGTAAAAAAAAAAAAAAATACACACATACATGCATATGTGCATTTATTTTGGTATCCAGATTTTATACATTAGAACAACTGTAATTAAAAAATTATTGCAATTAATTAACAATTTCGCGACGGCATGTTTTTATCTTTTTCACAGTAAGGTCTGCCTGTGGGGATTATTCTCCTCAGTTGCAATATTTCAGAACAAAATATTCCGTATTCACATTTACATTACAAATGGATATACATTAAAGTTAAACACATTCTAATCAAAGCATTCATATCCATAGTATATTGATAGTACGAATATGAATAATGGGTATATTTTTAAGAAATAAATGACACAAATTTAGAAAGAAACGCCCACTGGTGGAGTTAGATATTTTGAAATCACGTGAATCTACATCAGTGGTCGCGAAAGTGTTAAGAATTTCGTTTGAAAGCGCAAACTACAACAATATTGAAAATAATCTATCAAGCTGTTAACGGAAAGGCTTATGAAATGTAATAATAAATTGTAATTCAGATAAAGTAATAATCATTTTATTGGCTTTGTAATTTATCATTTATTATAACAGTTATCATAGTTAATTTGTTTAAGTTCAAAAAATGTAACAGTGATTTAATAATGTGATAAAAAATACTGGCATTCAATAGACATACTAAATATAAATTTACATTCCATATATTTACAATTAACAAATAGTTTTAGAGAAGATTGAAAAGGAGAATAAAATTGCAGTTCAATAAGTTAAATTTTTAATATTATTTTTTCGACGTAATTTTTTTTCTATTAAGATAATGAATAATTAAACAATATTTTAAATTAGTATGTATTTGTTTTTCTAATTCCTCAGTGGTAAATCTACAAAATTGTGTTAACTAAAATTAGAAAATATGATTTTGTGAAAAATTGCTCAACATTTAAGGAATGTAAATTACTTTTAAAAAATGTTACATTTTTTACGTGTAATAAACGTCTATTTCACATTTTTTTGGGACATAATATTTATGCTTTATAATTATTATTTTCAATAATTTATTTATCTTTTTACTTTATGGTTAGTATGCATTTACATTACATTGCATAAAAAAAAAAAAAATCGATATTTCTTCAAAATTAATTAGAAAGTACATGCAAAATAATGCATCTAAATCAGATTTTATAATTTTTAATTGAGAATAATGGATCTAATAATGGTAAAAAGAAAATAGATCATAATAATGTTATTGAGAAAAGAAATGTTTCTCATTATGTTAGTTAACGTAAATGTTAAATCTAAATACACATCTGTGTCATTCAAAATGTATAATAAAAATATTATATATATAATATAAGACATATTTCATAAATGCTATTTTTGTTCATTTATTTCCAGAACATTTCTACTATTTTTCTCTTGTTCTTCTTCTGTCATTCAAGTTGTAAACATTCTTTTCATTCATTTTCTTTCTGTCTGTTCTATGTCTTTTAATGTTAGCTTAGCTCTTGAGAAAACTTTTTAAGCTGCCAATTTCGTAGGGGAAAAAAGATGTTACTTTCCTATATCTGAAGCTTTTTGACAGAGCCTAGTTAAAATCTCTGTGCTGAAACTTGAAACGTTATTTTGAAAAATGACGGGAGAAGAAAAAACGAAAAGAATGGAAAGAAGTGCGGAATTTATTTCATCGTATATTAATGATAAAAGAGTGGAAAGCTGTTTTATAAATAGAAAGTTACTGTAATCAGATAAATATATGCTGGTGTTTATTTATTTTTTTTAATTGAAATAAATAATTTGATTTAAATAAAATAACTACAAAATTTTCTGCAATATATTTTTTCATTATTACTCTCTTGTTTCTCAGTATTTTAAATGTTTACAAACATTTGCTTTAAACAGCATTTATATACACTATGGTAAGTCAAAAATTATCCGCAACGTAGCTAATAACTTTTCTTATAGTGTTCATACGGAAGTCTGTCCTAGTTTATATTATTGTTATGATGCTGCGGTCTTGCAATTAAAGTTTGATCCTAGTTCTTCCATTTGTCTTTCTTTTCTTTTTTTTTTTTCAGATAGATCATGGCCGCTTTTTAGAGATTTACACCAAAGAGGAACAATGAACAGTGATCCGGTTTTTGTGGTCGGAAGGTGTATCAGGCGTCACAATCCATCAAAGACTTTCGGCAAAGTACGGGAACAGTGTCTTGCCACAGCGGAGTATCTACGAATGGATTGACAAATTCAAAAATGGTCGCGCCAGTGTTACGCATGCAGAAGGAGATGGACCATCATCTACGGCCAGTAATGGTTCATCCTCCGTATAGTCCTGATCTTACCCCTTCTGACTACCACTTGTTTGGTCCACTCATAGCGGCATTAAGGGGGCGTCCATTTACCTCGGACCAAGATGTGAAGGACGCGGTGAATGGTGAATGCGTGGCTCGCTGCTCAGACGAAAACCTTCTTTTCTGAGGGCATGAGGGCGCTTGTGCAACGACTGACTAAATGCGCTGAAAAGCAAGGAGACTATATTAAAAAATAATGTTAACGTACGTTTTCTATTTGTATTGTAAGATTATAGATTACATTGCGGATAATTTTTGAATTACCCTCGTATATATAAATGCTGTTAATAGTAAATGTTTACAAATATTTAAAATACTGAGAAAGAATAGAGTAATACAGAAAAAAATTATATTGCGGAAAATTTTCTAGTTATTTTATTTAAATCAAATTATTTATTTGAATTTATATATCTTTACCATGCAAATTACTGGAAGATTAACGATAAAATATGATAAAGAATGATTTTGATTAAAAAGATATATTTTACCAATTAATTTACAAGAATAGGAAGATATTTTTATAGAAAAACTTTTAATCTCTTGATTTAAAGTAAAAGTTTTCGGGAAAAAAATATTTATTTTACTTTACTTTATTTAATATTGTATATTTATTTTGTATTACTTAAAATATTGCTGCCAAAGTTGTACTGAATAGCTCACCTATAGAATTCAAAACAAATCCACATAATTTAATTGAGATAAACTATTGTTATTTATATTGATATTTGATTTTGTTAAACTAACTTGCTGTAAACAACACCCCACTGATGTGCTATTAACTTCACTCAACAAACGCGCATTCTATTAATTACTAAATAAATGCACTGTATAAAAGTAAAAACAAATTACTCGCTAAAGTTTCAAGATATTAGGATTATTCAAATTCAGTTTTAATATCTTTCACATCATAATTCGCTATACCTATTTCTCAAACTGTCTATATATATATGTACTACTCCTATGCATTCAGTATAATTTATTATTATTTCTTATATTTATTTATTTTAACACTTCTTAATGAGCACAAAATATACCACAAAAAAAAAAAAAAAAAAAAAAAAAAAAAAATGCTTACCAAATTTTACTTTTTTTTGTTAAATTGTATCTGATTCAATTTAGATTAAATTTATTCTGGAATTCCCTCTCAAATTAAGAATTTATTTTTAAAAAATGACGAGAATTTTATTTTTGTACGTAATGAATAACGCGATTTATATCATGTGTTTGAAAACCATTATAATACAAGCAATAAAACTATATGCTGAAATAATTATCCAATAAACACTAATAGTCATTAAAATAAATACACTCTTTATTACCTAACAAGGAAGCATTCAAAAGGTGTCGTCTTAAAAAAAGAATGAAAAAGTATATGTGATTCTACTCTTCGTAAAACACCAGGAAGGGAAAAAATTATCGGCTGAAATGAATTAGAGCGACCACAAAAAATCAAAATTAAGCATATTTGGAGATTTAGCGTTGTCAGGCATTCAGTTCGCTAGCACAGTGATTGCCGTGTACGAACAGAACCGTGTTTTGTTTCTCTGCCAAGTACGCAAAATCAATCGCCTAACAATATTAAATCGCCAAATATGCTTAATTTTGATAATTTTTTGTGGTCGCTGTAATTCATTTCAGCCGATAATTTTTTCACTTTCTTGTGTTTTAGGAAGGGTAGAATCACATTTTTTTTTTTTTTTTTAAATATTTTTTGAAGACGACACCTTTAAATGTTTCCTTGTTAGTAAGATTTATGGACACAGTTCATCATGTACACATTGGAAATATATCAATTGATGATTACAGAAATAATAGCTGCATTAATACACTTCATTTCTTCATTCATACTGATGAGAGGAAGTCCTTGCGTTAATCGATTATAAGACTTCGTTAGGAAATAAAGATGACATCTTGAGGAAATTTCCCAGTGGAACATGTTTTACATGCACAAAAAATTTTACTTGTAATTTTAGATTTTTAAAAAAGACTTAAAAATATAGTATGAAATCAATAGTCAATAAAATAATAAACGATTAATTAAATAAAGAGAAAAAAAAAGTGTGTTCAATATTCAGCAAAATTTATTGCCGAAATGTCAGTGGAGGCCTCCATGTGGAGACTCAAAAAGATTTTGGGTTCCGTGTGTTTGCGTGTCTCGCGATAGCGGCCGCAAAAATCACGCTATTGATTTGCAATTTCATACACATGTTCATGCGCTATACTGAATTAACTGTATAGTTTTGGGTGTGTATTCTGACAATAGTTCGTGTACAAGGAATCGCCAATTGTTTTCTTATTATTACGGCTTATGGACAGAATTTGTATGTACCGCAATAGCAGCCACAAAAATCCCGCCATTGACTTACAAGTTGGTACAGACGTTCAGGATCTGTATAGAAATAGCTGTATGATTTTTTATATCTATATTGTGCATGGATTGTGTACAGGGACGCACCAAAATTTTGTTTATCATTACCGCTTATGGAGAAAATTTCATTTGAACGCATTTTAACATCGTTACTCTACATTCAACAAAATTAAGTTAGCGTACATAATTGAGGAGGCTTCTATGTGAAGACTAAAAAAATTTAAGTTTCCGTCTGTCTAAGTGTCTGTCTCGCGATAGCGACTGCAAAAATCACGCTATAGATTTACAATTTGGTATACATGTTCATGCGCTATACAGAATTAGCTATATAGTTTTGGGTGTGTATTCTTTCAATAGTTCGTGTACAGGGATGAATTAAAATTTTTCTCATCATTACGGTCTACGGGAATAATTTATATGTACCAAATGACGGCCGCAAAAATCCCCCGATTGACTTTAATATTTGTTACACACATTCAGGCTCTGTATATAAATAGCTGTATAATTTTTTGCATCTACGTTTTTTACAGATTGCGTAAAGGGACACATCAAAGTTTTTCTCATCATTAGGGGGAAATTTCATTTAAATGCATATTAACGTCGTTACTCTGCATTAAAAAAAAATGAAAATAGCGTACATGATGCTTAAACGCATGTTTCTGAATAAAATGTGTATGCTTAGGCTGCATAATTAATGCAAAAGTACTTACAAAAGCATTCCGACAATGCCACGTAATGCACCACATTATGTCAAATTTTGACCAATTATTCATTAAAAAAAGGCAGACTAAAGGTGCTTAAAAGCATGTTTTTTGTAAAAAAAAAAAAAAAAAAAAAAGTTATGTACAGACTAAATAATTTATTTACAAGACCACACAAAAGAATTCCAGTGGCATTATGTAATTCTCCAAATGATGTCAAATTAGGTTGAAATATTAATGAGTTATATTTAATATGGTGTATTTCTTTTATTAGTGTATATAATAACTGTGGTTTCATTTCAGCGTCACAGAGTTTAGTGCCATTACGGTCTGCAGACGGTATTTGTTAAAAGTTTATTTTAGCACAGACACAGCTCCTTAAATATAATATTATGTTAATTTTCTTCGGAAACTTTGGCCATAGATTTGGTAATTAGTACATATGGTTACGCAAAAGAATTCAGATATGTTATGGAACAATTTTCATGAATTTTGATACAAGTATCTATGAGTTACAAGGGATTAATAGAAGGCTATCAGTTTTTAGGAATATATATATATTCAGATAGATATGGAAAGAGAGATGCAGACGGGAGGGTAGTGGCACGTCCTCTCAGAAACGTATCTGTTTATCAGCGAGTCAATCGATTATATATATAGATCTAAATAGAATGAAAAAGAAAAACATCAACATATGTAACTGAAGAGGAGCGAAAGAAAAAATGGAGACAAAAGTATCTAAATGGCAGGGGGAAGTTGTGACCACCCCACTCCGGTTAAACATGTTTTTAGGATTTGCTTTTAAATTTTAATAAGAATAAGTATTTTGTTTAGGAATTGCTTTTAAATTTAAAATTAATCGAATTTCTCCTTGGTCTTCTTGTTTACATAAAAATATATTCAGAAATATTATAATTAACCAACTTATTCGATGCAGTCGAATTTTTACTTATATTTATGACAGTGTCTCTTTTGTAGTTAATTTTATACACATTGCCATAGATAATAATTATCCTCTTTATTTTCTTAAACAATATTACCAATTAGATTATCTTACTTGTAAATCACGTTTTTTGAATCGTTTATCAATTCGATTTTAGGGTTTCTTCCTTTCATTAACTGTAACTTTCATTAACTGTTTGTTTCTACGTTTTAATTGTGTTGAATGGGTGGCATATTGCTTCATGATTTTTCTTGTATGTCGTTTTAAATTATGATTTGGTTTTTCTTATAAATTTTTATAAAGGTGTATATTTGGGATTTATTCCTTATTTTGCCAATTTCATGTAAGTTTATTCTAAGTTTTGACAAAGTATCTGGTATCCGGGAGTGTTGACCGTTCGTAAAACATGTTTAACTGGAGTGGGGTGGACACAACTCCCCCCTGCCATTTAGATACTTTTGTTTCCATTTTTTCTTTCGCTCCTCTTCAGTTACATATGTTGATGTTTTTCTTTTTCATTCTATTTAGATTTATATTGTACATTAGCAAGGAGCAGCATTGCGCTCATCTAATGTTACTTTTTTGTATTTAAAATTAAAGTTTCCACATTCCTACATTTGTACTATATATATATATATATATATATATATATATATATATATATATATATTATATGGAATAAATAAAAATAAAGTCTTGAATAATGAGTGATGCAAATAGGACGTTGAGGTTCCTTATCTGCAGATGCACTAGTTAATAAACCGGCTAGATAGAGAATAAACAAATCCTTTCAAATACAACTCATTTGTTAACAATTATTGTACTTTGACTAACTTATATAACTCTAAATTTATATTTAGAAAACTTATTCGTATTTTTAGAAAAGAAATATAATGTTATCATTATATTATAGATATAAATGTTTGTAACTTATTTTCAAAACTGATAAATATATAATATGCTATTTTAATTTTTATACATGTATATTTAAATTTGAGTAAAAAATATTACAAAAAATATTTTTATAAAGTATTTTTGTACAAAACTCTACGAAAAGCTCTTTACAAAAGTCTTTGGGAAATTTTAATATATAGGATACCTCAATTTACAGGATAAATTTACTAGAAAATTTACTTATTTGAAATGAAGATTATCATTTCCGAATATGAAACTTGTATAATTTTTAATAAAACTATTTAAACTCACAGTACTCCTAAACCATCTATTAAAATACTGTTTTAATTTTTAAGCCTCTAATTATAATTACAAAATAATTAATCGTTCGAAATAATTAATCGTATACTGACAATGGATTGTAATGTGTATTGACTTCAATATAATGCCTGATCGAATAAACAAATTATGAGAAACTTTGCATACCGCATCTAAATACTTACTTTGTGTAAGACTAAAGTAATATATCGTACAATGTTTCGCTTTAAACTGTTACTGCCCATGAAATATTACACATTGTAAATATTTTGTGTATAGTTGAAAACATAATTTATAATATATATAATATATTAATAACAAAATACCGTCTATTTAGTTACAGTAAGGTTTATCTATTTTTGGGTCCAGTAAAATCTATTTTTGAAAGAAATAATGCTTATAGAACTCATGAATTTTAGCCATAAAAACATTACAGAATTACCAGAAAAATGTTACAAATGAATGAAAGTCAGAATAAAATCGATGATAATTTAAGTAGTGTAGTGTTAATTATAAACGATTTATATTTAACTACAAAAATGCAAACAATTTTCCATTAAGCTAAACAATTATTATCACTATTATAAAGAAACGATATAATAAAATAAGCGATAGGAATATAACGAAACCAGTAATAGACGCAACTTTTAAGCTCTATGTTCACTGTTTTTTTCTTTTCTTTTTCTTTTTTAAGTATGTGTAAAATACAAAATTGTAAAACTTATTCAATTTTATGTCAAAGAGTTATTTTATTTTTCAGATTTTTTTTATTATTTACTGATGCCAGTAGAAGTAATTGGATGTTATATTTTATTCGAAATAACTCATTTTGTAGTTTGTTTTAGTTGCCACAATTCTTATTTACAAATAATAAGAATATATGCTTAAAATAAGATTTATGTGAATAATTTATATGTTTTTGTTACTAAATTATTAATCCCCAATTAAAAAAATAAATAAATAAATAAATAAAAGCGAGGTGAATTTGTAGCTTTGACAATTTGAGTCTGTGTGATTAACTGTGCCACGGTAGTTTGCAAACAAATTTGCGGATTTTAATTAAAATTTATTATTATTTTGAGTATTATTAGTGTTGTTATTATAAAACTAACTTAACAGGGTTTTTTCTCACTTATGTTTAATGAAAATACGTATAATGCATTTTTAAAATTAACTAAAATGTGTCATTTTAAAGGCTACATTGCTGTGATGTTTTAAAATTTGTAAGATGTAAAATTTAGAAGTTTTAAAATTTGTAAGAAATATTGTAAATGTGATATAAGGTTTAAATTTGTAACCTTCGAATTTCTAACCAATGTTGGGTGATAAGTTACGTGTTTTTCAGATCAAAATAATAAAAAGCATTTTTTTTTTAAAGGTTAAAACAAAGAAAAAGAAAAAAAAAAAATAACCGACATTCACAAAGATAAAAAAAAATTAGCAGTAAATCGTGTTTATAAGTGCACATACAAAAACAGATAAACCTGACTAGAAATATGGAGAATTTAAAAATACTAATGTTTAGTTAAATTTAAAGCCAGTCGTTTGTTGATATTTTATAATTTGCAAGCTGGCATTAATCAACTAATAATTTCTGATATTGGAAAATAATATTTAGTTAAATTATAGTTTAGTCGTTTTTATAAAGCTGTCTATACATTTATAATTTTTATTATTTCTAAATTTAATTTAATATTATATTGCTGAAATTAAATATATATATTCACTGGTTCATTAGCTAAAAAGTAATTTTTACTACAAGAGCATTTAAAAATTTTTGAGACTAAAAAAATTGTACCCCATGTTTTTTCTAATGTTATACCTTGTTAAAAGTATTTCCTTTTATAAAAAGTAACGGCAGATAAACGGAAACCAATGTAGTTTTTGAATTATTCTCATGTCATAAAAGAAGCGTTTTTCTGTTAAAATAGTTACGAAATATATATAACACAGAATTTTAATTATGAAAATGAAATATATTGAAATGATTGTTTTAATTTAAATTTGGAAATGACACATATAAGTACATTTTTCTGTTCTCCTGAAATAAATTTGACATGTGACAATGTTTTACGTAAATATAATTTTTTGTATTATATAGCAATTAATTTTTCATTTTTGTTTCAGTTAAAACAAAAAATTAATTAGTACGACAAATTTTCATTTATTTTATTTTTTTAACACGGCTATTTTTTGAATATATCATGAGCACGATTTAAAATTTTTTACGATAATGTTTGGTTGTGTATGTTTTTTGATTAGTTCAGCAGAATAAATAAAGTTGTTCAATAAAAGTCAATGTGGTTGAGATATGTATTTCAGTTTACAAATTATTATAAATTTTTATAAGAAAACTGTAGGTTGTTTGGGAAAGTTATCACAAATTAATTTTGTGGATATTAAGGTATAAACAGAATAAATATAATTTTAAATTGATGATTTCGTGAAGGTTCGTGATATTAAAAATAAAGATAAATGATTAATAAACGTTTAAAATGTAATGCACATAAAATATCTATATATTAAAAAAAAATACTGAGAATTGGTAAACCCTTTTCAATTTCCTATTATATACAAGTTGATAGAAAAGTCAAGTAAGCCAAGTTCCCCAAAACGCCTCCAAAGCCAAAGTAGTTTTTTTTTTTTTTTTTTTTTTTGGATTTAATGTTATTTTATGGGTTATTTTTCGATATATTGCACAAATATACTAAATAAGTCTTATACCAATGTAATTTTTAGTTTTAGTTTTAGTGTCTGTTCTTTTCTATAAGAACCGTTTGTTTGATTGGGGATGGGGGAAAATGCCCAAAGTACAAATGATTCTATGATAGAACATTAATTCAGAACATAACACTTCTTTAAAATTACTGATAAATTAGGCGAGTATACATATTTGTGATACAAGAAAAACAACTATATATAAATTATTGAACACATTTCAAGTAATTGCAAGCATTCGAAGCGATACAAAACAAGAGTGATTGGCCATCTGATCTGACATTTAACAAAACGAAGGATTTTAGAAAGATGATGCAAATGCTGATGATTAGTGTGAAAATTTTTATTTTCAATCTCGTTGAACGTACAGTTGAGCATATAAAACATAGTAGAGTTGAAACTCGTTCTTTATTTATTGTATGTGTATCAATCAGAACCGTAAACTGCCTTATTTTCAAAAAACTGTAATCCCCACTGTATTCTGATATGCCTAGCCTTAATCTCTCTCTGTATAAATAGCTAAGACAGTTTTCTCCCTATTTGTCTGTGTGTTGACGCAAGTTGATTGGCTAAGAGAGATTTTCTTCTGTTTGTCTGTTGGCTGACGCAAGTTGCCACCAGCTTTTCATACTTTAGTTAATTAAAAAAAAATCTAATTGTCCGATCGATAAGTTAATTAAACCGACGGATGCAGAAAAAACGTCCCTTTCATTTGGTACCTTATTTGCAACGAAATTTTGATTAGATTTTTTAAAATTAGTTCAAATGTGAAAATAATAACCTGGTAAAAACTTTTAAAACGGACATTTAAATTTTTAATTGTTGCCAAATTTTTTTTTTCTATAAAATGAAATGTGGTTTCACGCAATATATATATATATATATTAAATTTGCTTCTGCACACGAAAAAATGAAAAGAAAAATATATATACCTCAATTTTAGAATTTTTTCCCCTTTTGTTTAAATAGCATGTTTCTGGCACGGAGGAATCGCGCTTAGCATGAAATCTAATTCAGCATTACATTAAAGAGCTTTACTTATTGATAATCCTGGGTGATTCTTAAAATTTTGATGCTAAATAAGATCGGACATTTTTCGCCAAGGACACCACTTTCGTAAAAGTCACTTTCGTAAAAGCCAAGTGGCGCATAAAAATTTTAAAAATATTGTGAAATATTGAAAAACAAACAGAAAATAAAGAAAAGGAAAGGAAAGGAAAATGAAAAAAAAAAAAAAAAGATAGAAACAAAAAAAAATAGTAACATAAATTATGTATTTTTGTCTAAAGTGACGATAAAAATGCAAAAGTCGCCAAGGGGAGCAACATTAAGGTTGTACCATGATCAGGTTTACATATTTCATTATTTATTTTTCTATATATTAACTACTATTAACTAAATCAATTACTATTATAACCACAAAAATTAATTGTCTCATGCGATAGACGTAGCCGATCATAGCACATTGTAACATTATATTTGGTGTGAAATTGTTGTCATTTTATGGTTGATCGAATAAATCAAATAAATATAGAAAATAACGTGAAAAAAATATTATGTATACCACGTTTAGTGTTGTTCATATGTAACTGGGATTCAAATATAAAATGGCTACTTTAAATTTTTCGTTACTGTCCATTTCGAAACTGTCATCTGATAAGAACCCAAATGGAAGCAAACTGGTAAGCTATTGTCACAGGCAATAGGGACAGATACCCGAGAGTCTGCGAATTAGTGGGTCGCTGCCGGAAGCAGCGAGGAACCAAAGCGTGCTTTAAAGCAATTTTATGATCTCTTTAAATTTTATTTTTGTTTGTGAAGAGATATAGAAAAGAGTTTCCTTTAAATATAGTGACCAGCGAAGAGAGAAAAGCCTTCGTTGATTCCCTTCCTTCATTGATTTCATGAATTAAAAAATGGTTTCGTTAACAAACTTTGATCTATTGGCACGCAGGCAGCATCAGGCCCAGTTTTGTACATTTCGAGTTTCATTTTGAAATTTTTCCCGCATTCGAAATTCGGTTCGTTCCCGATCCGGGGCTTTGCTAGTTTGTTTCTAAGAGGATCCATGAAAAGTACATGTTTATGCGAACAATCCGCTCTATCAATGATTTGAAAGCAAACATTGAACATTGGATTTAACAAAAGAGATCCACTGCATCAAAATAAAAAGCCTGAAATTTGGTAAAATGTATTCGAGTATTTCAGAAAATGGACTTTTTCTTTTAGTTTTTTTCCTAGAATAATCAATATTTTAGTGAAATTTATGTTTGTAATATAATTAATGCGTATATCCATGCATTGTCAAGTACAATATTTTACGTCGAAATATTGATTTTTTTAGAGTCACTTTATATATATCTTTTTTTTTCTACTAATGATTGTGGTAATGACATATAAAATCATGGTGAGAGAATAAAATTAGGACAGATGCCAGAAACTGAATTCGACCTAAAAATGTAATAAATCATCTATTATTTCATTTCTCCTTTTCTATATATTTACATTATTATAATTATAATGGCCAGTTTCATTCATAAGTCATTATGCAATAATATATTATTCTTTATGCGACTACTTTCATTATGCAAATTTATGTGAATT